>BMAV01005634.1:0-149379 GCA_019973955.1 Trichonephila inaurata madagascariensis | reverse complement strand
TTTTTTCCAAAACTGTTATATGTACATCTTGAAATTTATCATAGAATTAAAGTCATTTTTTTCATTATACAAAAGAAAACTTTTAGCAAATTTTTAAATTTTTTCAATATTTTATGAAATTTTTTATCAAACTTTGGAAATTTGACCCAATTTAAAAAAAAAGTTTGTAAAAATAAATTTTTAAATTTTTTTACAAAAGCTCATTTTAGTATAAATTAGCTATCATTATAAATATATAAAAAAAAAATTTTTACCTGTGAACAGTAGTTTCTCAAAAAAGGTAATTTGAACATAAAAAATTTACATTTTGAGATAAATTGATTTTAATGTATACAGTGAGGGGCTTCTAATCGGCTAGGAAATAAAAAAATAAAAGGCTCAATTTACAACAAAAGATACATGTTTGTTTATATCAGACGTTCAACTTTTAAGCAAAAACGAAGTACTTTATTTTCATTTTTCGCCATTCGTGGCCCAGTTTCAACTATTATTTAAAGATAGGTGTTAAGGGTTTCTAATTACCCTAGTGGTTAAAGTAAGGAATTTTTAGAAAGGTTAAAATCTATATAATTTGAAAATGTAATAATATCAAATTGTCAAAAAAAAAAAAAAAAAGATTTTATCTTTTTAACATACCTTAAGGTCTTTTATAAGATATAGTCTCATTCGATAAAATATTTTCATGCAAGGAGTTTTATGGGTTTCTCTATGCAAAAAATATGAATATTTTAAAAGCCATCCGCGTATTGATGTAGTCACTTTTATCGAAACAAGATGTTCTGATAAACATGTCAAGCTAAACATGTCATGCATGTAAAACAATTCATAATTTATCATGCATGTAAAATACACAAAATACTGGCTATATATTTTCATCAATTTTTTCCAAATTGAGGGTTTTTTAAAAGGCTAACCTTTTTTTGTTAGGAAGGAATATTAATATTTTGTTTTGCTCATTTATAACCTACCATGTTTTATTAGTATGCATCTCATTTGACGTGCTAGTATACGTGAAATGTTCATACATAATTTGGATGCTTACCTTGATGACATTGGCGAAACGATCATTTCAAGATTCTCCATTTCCTTTGTAAATTGTAATGATTTCACACACCTCTAGGTTAACTATTTATTTCCATATGAAAATCATCAACAAAAAAAAAAAATAAAATGGTATATTCTATTACAGTTCATTATCAATAGGGTTAACGATTTCGAGTCTTTTTCGCACTCTTCCGTTCCTGTTTTTCCCAAGCCAGGAGACCGCTGATTTGGGGTTCCGTAACCCTTTAGTCTTTTTGAACCTCTCCCGTTTCCTCGATTTTTAAACCCGGAGACTGCTGTCTTCGGGGGCTCGTTATCGCTCTTCCTATCGCTCAAGGGGGTCCGAATGGCTCCCTTCAAAAAACCCGTCTTTTTTGTCCGGGCCCCTCGCCCTTTTTTTAATTCCTTTCTCCTAGTCATCCCCCGCTCAAATCTTTGTCGGCCTCAGTCCCTATGGTTCCTGCTGCCGCCCGGTCTCGGCTCCCTTTAGGTCTCCCCCTGCCGCACCAAACCGGTCTCGTTTCCCGTCCCAAAGAGGCGCCGGGGCTGGGTGCGATTTGTGTTCTCGACGCGACCCTCACCGGGGGGAAAAAAAATACAAATGATAAGGCGCCCTTTTGAAGTCCGGTCAGCTGGGCAAAAAGGGGCCCAAAATCAACCCGCTACGAAATTCCCTTTCCCCGCAATTAGGGAAAACCGGGGTTTTTTCCCGCTTCTGTCCAAGGGATCTGTTGGAAAAAAGGGGGAAAAAGATATGCTTCTACAAAAAAGCTGTCAGTGATATTTTTAAAATTTTTCTTTAAGATTTTATGATGTACTGCAAAATTTAAATTAGTTCACTTCTAATTTATTTATTTGGGAGTTGTAATTCAATTTTATTCCCAAATCCCCAATTTGATTTTTTTTCTGATTCTGGGTTGGGAAATTTTTACCCAAACCCAAATCCCAAAATTAGATAGGTTGGTACCATCAAACTAGTTTAACACTAGAACGTCCACGATTTGGGTTACCCTTTAAAACGTCCGCCGTGTCGTTTTTGACACCTGATATAAAAAATATATTAAAAAAATTTTAAAACAAATAATTGCTTTATTCAGTAGGGTTCAGTTTTAAGACATTTTTATATTATTTCATGTAATTATCATATATTATGACCCTTTATATCATAAAAAAATGTAACAAAACAAATTACTTAATCTTGTAAAGTGGAATAAAATAATAATAATCATAAATATTAGTATAAGAAGCAAAATCACAATTTTTGTGAGAATGTGTGTTTTTTCATCATTATTTATCGTTTTTATGCATGTTTTGTATATACCTCATACTCAATGAATGCAGCGATACTCAGTTTTTCGTGTACATTTTCCGCACACTATTTTAATGTAAGAGACACATTTTTCAATTGCATTTCCATTACACTCTTTAACTTGGCACTTTTTGCGTTTCAGGGAATTTGTAATTCCTTTAAATACAGAATTTACCAGTTTTTTCAAATTTCTTGCTCTTACATTATTTCGAAAGCAATAACAGATAGGCAAATGCTATGTAACGTAACATTTATAGAACGAAAGTATAACTGATTCATTTTGGCTGTGAACCCAATAACACTGCAATCACGGTCAAATAAATGTACGATATTACTTCCCGAAGTTTGTTTTACTAATGGTATCTACTTATTGAGCTATCTTCGGCTGATTGAAAGCTGTTTATAACTCTAAATTGCCTTGGTGTCAAAATGACATCAGTGGACGTTCTAGGTATATTTAGTTGTAAAATCTCACCTAATTAACATAGAACCACAAAACTTTTTCTGTTTATTCACAATGGAAAATGATTAAAAGTCACAAAGCTTTTTCAAAATCCCTAAAAAAATGCGGAAAGTAGAACAAACTAAACAAGCTCCGGTGACCAATCGACACCGATGGATGTTCTAGTGTGTTAACCCTATTTATTCGGTTCGATGTCCAAAATTTCTTCTTGACTTGCTGGGTTCCTTTTTCAATATTTTGTTTAATTGTAATACTTTCTTCCCTTTTATATATTTAATGTGTTGGTTTTGTGATTATTGTATTATTTTTCTGTTATTTATTCTTACATGTTTTTTGATGTTTTTTTTATATTTTTCAGTCATATAAAGTATATTTGTCGTTAATTTATAAGTAAATTGACCTTCTGAACTGCTATAACATGACTTAAAAATGAAAACACTTCATTCAGTTTTCATTAGAAGCTGCCTGTCACAAATACTTTAAGGTATCCGACTACGTTCGGAACCGTGATTTTGCAAAAGCGTATAAATGGATAATATTTATGATATTTAGTGTCACTTAGATCAGAAAATGTACACACAATTGTTTTAAGAATAGTATTACAATAAAAAATTATTTAAGTACAATATTTTGACAAAAAATGAACATAGAATGACCTTTTCAAAATATTCTCCTTTTGTGAAAAATGCTTCTATTATAATAATATTTTGCCTGTATATAGCTCAGACCTCTGTACAAAGGCTCAACTAGAACTTTTGAAATATATAACTTAGAAGTGGGTTTATCCATGTTTCTTTTACACGACAACAGAGGGAGAAATTTAAAAAAAAACCACCGATACAATTTCAATTGGTTAAAACTCTGAAAATAATGTGAGGTTTCCAAAAAAAAAATAGTTCAGACTCTCTTGAGAAGTCTTTACTTTATATAAGCACACACACACACACACACAAAAATATTATTCTTTTAGAAGCATTTTTTATAAAAGGAGAACATTTTGAAAAAGGTTATTCTAAGTTCATTTTTTGCCGAAATATTGTATTTAAATAATTTTTTTTGTCAAAATGTCCTTAAAACAATTATATACATGTATTCTAATCTAAGTGACACTAAATATCATGAAAATTATCCATTTATGCGCTGTTTTAAAATCACGGTTCTGAACTTAGTCGGATACCTTAATCTTATCTCATGATTTTTCAGTTTTTGATTTGGAATACTTCTAAATGCTCCAATATGAGTGTTTCCTTCCAGTGTAAAATATATCGAATCTTTCTTTAAAATGAAAATCACGACAAAAATATAATTTCAATAATTATCTAAAATTTATTCTACTCCTTTACATACAAGTGGCATTAACTAGAAATTCCTTTTTTAACATCTTTAATGTGCTTCCTAAAATCAGCTACAAAATATTTTTATTTTGAATGAAAAAAGAAAACTGAAAATATCGTTCAGTTTATAGCGCATTCTATTTTGCATGAAACCTGTCTAACTTAGATATTTCATCCCTATAAATATTTGATACTTAAAGTAGGCAAGAGAACTTTTGTTAAATGATTCTTAGAATATTTCACCTTTATAAAATCTTTCATTAAACAACTGAATTCAGATTTAACAATCAACGAAGGAATAAAATTATGAAATAATTATATTTTGAATCGATGATTTTTCTTACTATGTATTTAGGTATCCGACTAAGTTCGGAGTCGTGATTTTAAAAAAGCGCATAAATGGATAATTTTCTTGATAATTAGTGTCACTTAGATTAGAATACATGTATAAAATTGTTTTAAGGACATTTTGACAAAAAATTATTTAAATACAATATTTCGGCAAAAAATTAACTTAGAATAACCTTTTTTTCAAATGTTCTCTTTTGAAAAATGCTTCTATTATGAGTAATATTTTGCCTGTATATAGCTCAGACCTCTGTACAGCGGTTCAACTACGATTTTTGAAAAATTCACATTGTTTTCAGAGTTACAACCCATTGAAATAATTATCGGCGTTTTTTTCTTAAAATTTCTCCCTCTGTTGTCGTAAAACATGGATAAACCCACTTCTAAGTTATATATTTCAAAAATTCTAGTTGAGCCTCTGTACAGAGGTCTGAGCTATATACAGGCAAAATATTATTGTAATAGAAGCATTTTTTCACAAAAGGAGAATATTTTGAAAATGGGTAATTCTATGTTCATTTTTTGTCAAAATATTGTACTTAAATAATTTTTTATTGTAATACTATTCTTAAAACAATTTTATATTCATTTTCCAATTTAAGTGACACTAAATATCATGAAAATTATCTATTTATAAACTTTTGCAAAATCACAGTTCCGAACTTAGCCGGATACCTTAACAAATATAGTTTTTACAGAGAATTGAAAAACGTGAATATTCTTCTCAAATTTGTTTATGTTCTACATTTTCGATTAAAACTAATAACGACTGAAAAGGAGATAAAAATTAAGAGAAAGTAAAGGAAAGGTAAGCGCACAGGTGTGTGTATTTCTGTCAACTTGTTTATTTTCCGGAAATCTCAGCTTTTTTGATAATACATATCTTAGTCATATCCTAGTAAAAGCACTAATGCTACTGAGATAGTCATTATCACGTAAAATTTGAGTCATAAGTAAATGAGATAATTTTATAAAATAAAATATAAATCTAGTTGAAATAAATGATACAGAATTTTTTCCTAATCTAAGCATATTTATGTGGAATAAATTAAAAAAAATGAAACGAGTGTTACAGTAGTCGCATATGATATGTAACATCTATCATGTTATTGTGGTAAATACGCAATATATTTTTTCCTGAAAAAAATATGAATCGGGTATGATTGGAAATAATTTTCTATCGAATAATTATATCTTTAATGAAAATTGTATTTAATTAACAAAAGGAGTAATGTGCAATATTTTATCAAAAATAATTATTCTTGTTCAATTTGGGGAAGAGTGGAGACAATACACTTATGATAACTAAAAATGACACATATACTTGTGATTTCAAAGTATTTAAAAATCGTTGAAAAACAGCGTCAACAACAGTACCACTGTTAGCAGTCGAAACATTCTAATTTGTGTTCATTTCGAGCTTGAGTTCATCATTCATAAAAGCTACGAGCGGCTCAGCTTTTGGCAAACTGAAGTTAAAGTTAATATCACCACTCAAAATCAGGGGAAGCGAGTGATAATTTTTTTAAAAGAGCAGAACCACCTTCGTTATATGGTAAAAGTACAAAATGCAGGAAATCTTTAATTTTTTTTAACCGTTTGATTCGAAGAAATGTATACGACCACCGAAATCACTGTTTGTCCATTTTCAAATAAGCATTCTGCCGCACTTATGTCCCCCAATATCGTGACTAACGGATTTAGAGTCAAGAGCTCGAGTGCTTGATGGCTACTAGAGTCGGACCCCCATGCGAGGGTAACGAAAAGACACAGCCACGCACTCTCATTGGTCAAATCAAGTAGCGCTGCTTACGTCACATCCTGTTACACACATCCGGCCCTTTTCACGAAATTATCCCAACAAATATCCAGCAACCGAGAGGAAAGATGTTACACATCAATAATGTGTTGTAATTTCATTATAGTATTACCTGAGTTATACACTACTTACCTGGGTTTTTTTGGTGATCGTTATGTTAACTGTCAATATTAAATTCTTTAGGTTTTTTTCCTTTGCTTGATTGTTATTTATTTTAAATGTTAATCTATGCGAAGAACAGGTATTCCCAGCTAGTATATGAAAAGGAGGAATCCAGTTGATACATGAAATTAAACATGGCTTGACGCTTTTAAAAATCTTTTACAGTTTTTAATATAAAATGTATCCGTGTCATCATTTTTCTATGGATTGGTTTCTTCATATATAATCAGTACAATCATTTTCCTGAATAATAGCCTCCTTCGTATATTCAGTACAAGCCACCTAACCCTAATTCGAATTCAAGGCAATACAGACGTGTTACTTTCTTATCTCCAATAAAGCTTTTTCGGAAGTTTTCTGTTGTTTCTACTTTCTGTCGAGCTCGTTTCTTTCCGATGTCTATCACTTGTTCTCTTCATTCAATTACTTTCTTTTTGTAACATTCTGTTTAATTTTTTTAGTCTTTTATCTGATCTTTTTATCTACTGGTTTAATTCTTCTCTGTATTAGGATGCAGTTTAGAGCTTTCAATTTTTTCTAGGATTTTATTTTCATATTTAAAAAAACATTTCTCTTTCTCCCATTGCGATTGAAGATGTAGGTATTATGTGAGTAAACCTTTGAATTTATACAGATAGATTTATTCCATTACTGGAGTGGTATTCGTAATACGATGTATAATTTGTTCTGTAATTAATAGGCTATATAAATACAGAGTGAGAAAATCCGAGCGAATGAAACTTGTATTTGAAAAGCTTATTCGCTGAAATTGAAATTTATTTTGACCTTTCAAATTTAAAGCTTATGTATTTACAAGTGGATCATCTACGTATATATTGAATTACCAAATATATATCTTGGCAAAAATTTATAAAATAAAACTGCAATTGCTTTAGGTGACTATATTAGATGTGAAATATTGGAACTATACATTTCGCGAACGAATTAAGCGTTTTGATTTAAGTGTTTAGTAACTGGAAAAGTATAGTTCACAGACGACGTATTAAAATATCACATCTGTAATAATATTCAATCCTTAAGGAGGTAGACTCTGTTTAATTTTCATTTTACATATTCTGGTATATTAATATCTGAAAAACTATCTAAGGGGGAGGGCTGCGAAAATAAAGGTTATTTGTTGACGTGTTATTTTAAATCCTCTTTCACATAATCCTTACCTATTTATATTCTTCATAAGAAAAAAACCTCTTATATAAATAGGATAGCTCTTTATAATAACAATAAAAATTAGAAGAAAACAAATGTTTTCTTTTCAAAATTAGTAACATTTCTTACTTGATGAGTGTATTGATAAATGTATGCTCTTGTGTATGTGTGTGTGTGTGAAAATTTGCTTGCGTATAAAACAGGAATTTTTGAGTTATACAAGCTTTTAAGATCCATGTTCTACCTAAATGCCTTGTGACGTTTTCACGTCACACCACTGAAAAAACGGCTTCTTTCTGTGGATAGGACAACATCGTTTCATGCCCCCGGGACCCCTGATTGGGGGTTTTCATCTAACACCCCCGGCAACCTTGTCATGAGAAAAACCCAAAGGTTGGACTCTGGGAGCCAAGACCTATGTAATTCGAGGAGTCAGAAAGAAACCTCCCCATCCCAAGACCATGGAGTTGAGGGAGACTCCATGGAAAACACCGAAGAGAACGGTTTTGTGTTGCATCCTCCCTCACAAATAACATATTCTGAACACTAATGAAATATTTAATATTATGAATAACTTCAACATAAATGAATATTGTAATACTGTAATTAATAGCTGTGACGTAAACAAGCCAAATATTTAATTTCCTAACTCTCACCCTACCATTAATTTTTCCCTTTCAGTTTTATTTTTCAGAAGCTGTTAAAAAAGCAAAAAAATTGGAGCATTTTTACGTCCCGCTCAAAAAGGTATTATTTTACTACTTACATTTAAAATTTTGATTTTTCCAGCATTTTTTTTTAAAAAAAATTAAAATGTGCTCTATACAAATTTTTGAAATGTCGGACCCCTTTTATAACGAAGTCCTAAATCCCCAAAAAGTTCGTTATATGGGGGTCACTTAATATACTTTATGTGAACCACATAAAACAAATTTTAAATTCATAAACACTATATATTTAAAAAAATAATTATTCACACCTTTTTAACTTAATATATGTATTAATATATTGATATTAACTAAATTAATATATATCTTACTCATTAAAAAAGAAAGAAAAACTGCAAGGAAAACGAGAAAAAAGAATGCCGAAGAAATCACTGGTATTTTCAATACTAAGAAAATAATTTTATACTAAAATTATTGAAATTTAAAGACATTTTATAATTTAAAGCATACAAGTAATATTAAACTTACATTATTTTTTTAATTAGAACACGGGGGGAACGGGGCAAACCCAATTTAGGGTGAAAGAGGATATCGAAGATGTTTCTGTGAATGGGCAATAAAGGGGTTAAAAGGTTGTACTTCTTGGATGAAACGTTCAGAACTCTATTGCTCTCGGGCAGTTAGGATCTAATAAAACCAGTTCGGGATTTATGACCACCCTAAAAAGTGTTAAAAGAGAATAACGAAATTTTTTTTGAAATATTTAAAAAAAAAGGGGAACAAAATTGAATCATGAAAGAAAAAGTTCGTTATATAGAAAATGCACTTTTTTTTCAGAGGTTATTTTACGAAGAAACTCGTGAAATGCTCAAGGTTCCAGAAAATGTTCCTATATAAAAAACCCCTTAATTTTATAGAGGTTTTATGTATTTTATTCTATGCTGAATGCAAACAATTTAACTTTGTACTTTATTTTTTTTATTCGTATCTTATAATTTGGCAATTTGCTTTTAACTTATTAACGTAATTTAGTTACCTGAATAAATGGAGATTTATTATCTTATCAAATTAAGTTCTGAAAGTACAATGTTCCAATCTACGCATAAAAAATTTGATAATCTTCTTGCTTAAAAGTAATTCCTCAGCTGTTCTGCTTAATGGATTCCCTTGACTCAGTTATGGAGGCCTTTTTAGTTACAGCATTTTAGTTAGCTTTTTAGTTTAGCAAGCTGATGCCCTTTAACGTTGGGGGGGAAAAACTCCATGTGAAGAAATAATTTTTGTCTTATTTTAGCTGAACTTTTTTATGCATTATTTGTGTGTCTAGAGTTTCTATTTTATTTTAAAAAAGCCTTCTTAGTATACTTCTTGTGCAGGGGAATTGACACGAAACTATGTACTTTGTATAACAAAATAGCTAGATATATTCAAAACAGCAGTCTTTCTAAATGGTTATACTAAAAAAAAAATACTTTGTTAAATCTAATTTTTACAGTTTTTCAAACCATGAAGATCAATAAATTTATAATTGAGATTATGAAAATATAATATATCAAAGATTCCTTTACCATATGCGGTGAAAGTAGATGGTGATTTGTACACACACAATTGTCTAATTTAATTATAGGAAAATATTTAAATATTGATATATTGATTTTAATAAATACAGAGAGTCATTTTTTTAAAATTTAACTAGAATATATATATATATATATATTATTCCTCTCCTTGGGGAAATTCATTTTTGTCCTTTTCTTATTTCTTTTTTAAAATATTATAGGGTTTTTTTTCCACGTATTGTATTAGGGTTAATTTTTCAAACCTGGTTTTTTTTATTATGCGAAAAAATTTTTGAGGGGAAGGTTGATCCATAAAGATTGTTAACCCTAATTTCCGGGTAACAACAGCTTTAGAAATCAAAAATTCCAAGCCAAAAAATTTTGTATCAATTTTTGGCTGGGGCCATTTCTTCTTACTTTTTTTTTTTATTTTACTATATATATAATAATTTAGAGTACAAAAAAATAAATTTAATTTGTTAATTTTCTAAGGGATTTTAAACCATAATAATTTTTGTTCCAAGACTTATGATAATAAATTTCTAGTTCACCCATCTAACGGAAAATAACCATAACCTTATCTCCACAGAACTAAAACTTCAGCACTTTTAAATTAAGGATGATGCAATCTTGCAACATCCGAGTATCTTGACCAATCAGAAAAAGCCTTTACCGGAAATTCTTCTTAAACTATCCCGATAAGTAGAGGAGATTTCTAGAGAGTAAAAATAATGTTTAAGAGTACCGCTTAAAAGTGGAGGTTTATTTGGGGGGGTACTTTACACCCCTTTTTTGTTTGCCCCCCAATAAAATGTGGGGGTTTTTAATGCCTAAATGCCTCTTCATCATTTCTACCATTGTAACAACCTGGTAAAAAGTTCACCTTAAAAACAAAATGCTCTAAAACAAGTCCGAAATATGACATATATGCATATAAAAAGTTTTATATTAAAAAATTTCACTCACAAAAAGGGGAATTTTCATTAAAAAAATTAAAACCAGGATACATCTAAAATGCTAGTTAAAAGAAAAGAAAAACACAACTTTTATTTTTCTCAGGTACACGGAGAATAGCATTTGGTCGAATGAATGGTTAAAAGTTTTTTATTTTTGTCCAGCAATACATTTTCCCAGCATTTTTATTTTAACTTAAAATTAAATTTTAATATATATAAAAATAATACTTAAATCCCAAAACTTACGCGATAGGTAGAACTAAGTGATAATCGCGTAAGTCGGGGCATAACTTCGCATATAAATACATATAAGTTTTTTAGTTGAGACTGAAGACGGAAGAAAATAATAATTTAAAAAAAGTTTAATAAAATCTTAGTTAATATAAAAACAAATTGGCAAACCGGTTTTTTTTTTGTTTTGGGGGTTTCAAAATCTAAAAAATTTAGTCCCCGCTAAAAATTTTTTTCCCCCTAAAAAATTCCTCAAATTTACAAAAATTTTTTTTTACTCCTTGTTTTGTGGAAACTTCGCTCTTCATTGGAGTCCGTATTTTCCAACACTTGTGTGATGATGATGATGATAATTGAATATTAACGTCGCACTGTTCAGCTACACGAGGCTGGCGACGGGCCACGTAATTTTGCCGGTAAGTGACGTGAAAGACACCGAGCTGGACCCCCCCTTCCCCAAAACCAAACCCCCCCAAGGGGGAACCCCGCCCGACAGAAGGGGATCCGCCCTAACCGGGGGCTTTTTTGGTACTGGGGTCGAACTCGTGACAAGGCAAGCCCCGGCCCCAAAATTTGTTGTGTGTAACTTTTTCAATTTAAAATTTAAAGGCTTCTGTCTAATTCCCAAACATTTTGTCTTTTTTGAGATGGTCTAAAGAACAACTTAAAGTTCCGGTTTCTCATACATTTTATACCAATTTCAGCGATTCGGGAATACACTAGATCTTAAACGCCATCACTATCCCGAAATTTACAACCCAAAATACCTTTATCCATTACCTTTTTTTCCCGGGCTGATACTAATTCCACCTGAGTTTCAGTAATGGGAAAAAAAAAAAAAAAAAAACGAATCGGCGTTTGAGAACGCCAACCGGATTTTTAAAAAGGGGGGGGCAAAAAAATTGAGATTTTACTGTATTTCATGACAATTATTGTAAGCATAAAGATAATAATTGTAGAGAGGAGATTTATCATTAACTATTTTTCATTAAAATGACAACACGTTTCACGATTTTGTTTTCGTAACTTCTGGAATGATTTCATACATGACTTTGCGAAAGCTGTTACGAAAGTTGTTTCAATAGAAATTCATGTCAATGAAAAAATCATAACCATGCTATATACAATAATGCATCATTTAACACAAAAATAAAACTAAGCAAACATTTATAGTTTGATCAAATCTAATGAAACGCAGTCAAATGATTTTATTTGAAGTAGACAACTTGTATCGTAGAGAATTGTGCTAAAAGATAAAAACAAAAAACAAAATAAAATGTTTCGAAAAAAGTAATGTTTCTCATTTTTGGAATTAAATTCATTATACTTATAGAGTGACACATATATGATCACCACTTTGTGGTTTTCTCCCCATAATCACTACTGTTACATCATGCCTGGAAGGTCTAATTTGAGGTCACCATAATAGCAACTCCACCCGATGAAGAAAACTTATGAACAAGTTTCGAATCTTTTGTTTACAAAGGCATTAAACCCTTAGCAGGCAGATCACGATTTCATAATCATGTAAAAATGTGAACAGCAGAAATGTGTATGTGAAAATTGTGTATTCCGGTAAATAACCTAACAACAATAAAACAAATGTCGGTCTGCGGAGAAAATTTCATTTGGCTGAGGATGCAGTTAAAAATTCTAGGAAAAGCAATAAGAATGTGTGTGTTCCAAGTTAATACTAACTCATTTAAAGGGATTAAAATTACTTTGTTTAAAAATGAACTGAGATA
Source organism: Trichonephila inaurata madagascariensis (assembly GCA_019973955.1). Lineage (NCBI taxonomy): Eukaryota > Metazoa > Arthropoda > Arachnida > Araneae > Nephilidae > Trichonephila > Trichonephila inaurata. The sequence goes on along the minus strand of BMAV01005634.1, from coordinate 136,574 downwards.
ATTTTTTGAGAAAATTGAGGAAAAACTAATGCTTGTGTGTTATTCTATCTTTAATGTTTACCTAAATATTGGGCTTATTTCTTTTAATCACCAACTCTTTCATTGTTTGATCTTAGCTAGTCAGATTTGCTGAACAGTTATTGATTTGATATAAATAGTAGCTGGATAATAATGTTATCAAACCTAAGGAATATTTTTTAAAAAATACTAGGATAAATATGTTTTAAAAAAAAATAATAATAATGCTATTTGATAAATAATAGTATATATTGAACATCTGTTTTGATAAGTTTATCCGAAGTATTTTAAGTTAGCACTAGGAATTTACGATATCGGTCTTTTACTGTTTTCCCCAAGATTCATATCACAGGTGGGCTATATTCACGTGACGTCATAGTCACATGATAACTATAATTGCGTGCTTCCTTCCTATCAGCTCATAAATTCATGTGACGTCTCAGACACATGATAAATGTAATGCGTTTCCAGAGCCACAGCCAGTCAATTCATGCACTTCACTTTTGCCAACTTTTCCTTTTTGCTGAATGTCTTTTCTTAAAATACAAATTTTTCAACAATAACCAAGCACTTAGGTAAACAACATGTATTTGATTTAAATATATATGAATAATGTAAAAATTTTTTTTTATATAATTTTGAAAAACCTTTTAAATAATCTTAATATTTGAAACTTTTTACCCAATTATCGAAGTTTTATCTAAATTTTACAAGTACAACAAGAACAAGTTTAATATCAGTTTTGAATTCAGTGTAGAACACGTGATTACATCTATCATGTCGCCATCTTGAATTTAGCCCTTTAAAAAAATGTAAAATAACTTCCGTTAAATAACGTTAAAAAAATGTAAAATAACTTGCGTTAAATAACGTTAAAAAAATGTAAAATAACTTGCCAATTTTTCTTCAAAGAAAAAGCTGCTCACTGTTACTCTCCTGCTTTGTATTCAGTTTTCATGCATGTTACTGATTGAAACAGAAAAAAATTATCTTACTTATCTAAGTCAAACATGTCGCAGCTTATGTGTTTTACCTTTCTCAAGTGATAGATTTATCACGCCTGGGAAGTATTCTAATCCAAAATATGTATGCAACATTTCACCATAACACACAATACTTTCGATGATTGTAGAATTTTCAATCTATCTTTGACAAGGAAAAGAAAACAGTATTTGAAAAGCCACTTTGTGTATTTGTAAAAATGGATAAAGAAATTGAAAAGAAATATGAAAAGAGTGTCATTTTATGTTTTTAAATATTAAAACCCATTTATTATGTTTTCCAAACATAATTTAATTTATTTAACGAAACTTTTAATACCTAAGTTAATATATTTTACCAAAAAGAGCTTTTGGAACAAAAGTATTTATTTTTTGATGACAATGTGGAAATTTTCCTTATCCCAGTTTCTACATAGCAGAATTATTTTTCTCATACTTTTTGAAATATAAAACAGCTAATAAATTTTAGAGAACTTATTTTTAATCATAAAATGTCATGGATTTTATATTCTCAGGTAAAATTTTTTATGTACTGCTCACATAACTAGGGATAAAAATTATTTTACATGCATCCCTAAAGTAATTTTTACTTTTATATGTACTAATCACAAGTAATTTTTTATGGTTATAACAGTAAGCGAATTACGTTAAATGCAAGGAATTATACATAAAAGTTGTTTGGAGAGAATTAATACATTATAATGATTACTCATTCATTGGTTTAAGGAAACACATTTAATCCATTGTTCAAATAAAATTGCAATAGCTAAGATCTTTTTGTGAGACTGTAGAACAATACTTAAATAAAAAAAATAGCATAAATATGATTGCAAGTACAAGTATTTAGTTTTATATCTCGTTGATAAAAACTAGAAAATGTATACATCATAAAGTTGAGACTAGAATAAAAAAAACGATTGTAAGTTGAAGATATAAGCAATTTTTTTTTTTTGATTTTAAGGCTTGTGTGAGTACTAATAGTAGAGTATAAAATTGTCTCATTTATTAGCCGCCGAAAAATATTAGAAGACATCAACAAAAATTTGCATCAATTACAGAAGTTTCAACAAAGATTAAGTAGTAGTAATCAAAATTAAAATGTTGCTTTCATTATTTGTCAAGAAGTATAGGATTTTGAAAAAATAGCATTACACCACATTTCACTGAACTCAGGTTTCGTAAAAATAACGAAAAAATATACGTTTATTAATTTAAATATTTTCTACTGGTTTTAAATGGCAAATAATAAAAATATGATTAAATTCATGCTCAAGAAATAATTTTAATAAGTTTAGACAAAAAAGGTTTTGAAGTTAAATCAAGTGAATAACTGATGCTTTGAATAAATTACAATGCGTGTAATATATACATAAAGAAACTCAACGTTTGAAATATTTCAAAGATAAGTAAATACATTACAAAAGTTTTACTGAGCAGTTTTATACTTTTGAATATTTACGTAATTAGGTTATATTGCACTTCATTTGTTTTTTATTCTTGAATAGGTAGTATCCAAAGTAAAAATAGATAAAAAAATTATCATAACACTAAGAACTTATAATACGGCAAACTCTGGATATTTACTTTTTGAATGAATAATTAAAACTATGAGAAAATAAATACAATTCTTCGAAAAAGAATACTTTATTAAAATCAATAAATTGTTTTTACTTAAATTAGTATGGTAACCTCAATATATGGTCCAGTTGACGTTTTTTTCTCCAATGTGGGAAACTCAAAGCCAAACAAAACTTTTCAGACTTGGAAACGCAGAATTCGAATATTGAAAAGTCTAAGTTTGAAAACATCAAGAGATAACTTTTTCTCTGTGTAGTGACAGCTGTTTACATTCGAAAGCGATTCGAAATTGTTTTGCTTTCGACTGCGGTTGCATATTAAATAGATAGATGAAGTATAATTGCACTTCTCTCGCGCTCTTCTAAAATTATTTTAGATAACTTAAACATACATTTTTTTTATAACTGCTGATTATTCTGTTTCATTACAAATTGAAAAGTATTAAAATAAATATATCTGGATATATGATGTACATATGATTCAGATGACATTTAAACGGCACTTAAAAGTAGAGATTAATTTAAGAATTTCGTACATAAACTGTAGCGTTAGGAAAAGAGTTCCGTAAATTTTATTCAATTTTATAAATGATTTAAGGTATCCGACTACTTGCGACGACTTATTTTTTTTTTAAAAAAATGGAAATATGGAGATTTTTTTGTGGTTTTTAGATTTAATTAGTACATTTTAAGAAAAAAAGGCTAAAATTTAGAAGAGAAAAAGAAATTATTATTGCTAAAATGGGTAAAAATTTACAAAAAGTTACATAAACGGGACCCATTATGAACAAAACGTTTATGAATGAAGTTTCAATTTTTCAATTTTGATGTGTTGCTTTGCTATTCATGTTTGAAATGACCTTCAGGATAAGAGATATTTTAATTTTTGCATAAACTAGAGCACTTTACCTTAGTTATTATAATAAGTTGCTTAAAAAAACACAGTGATTATATTCACATAAGGGACTGTAAATTTTGTAATAAAACAGTGATTGATGAATCTGAAGCTCTTAAAACACTTCTACTATTATACGAATTCATACAAAAAAAATTCAGTTAATTATTTTCAAAACTTTTTGATCAATCTCTGTCTCCGTTCGATCATTTTTTTAAAAAAATTACACATTTCGAGCAAAACGCATTTTAAAGTATGACATCTTGCTTAAAGTAGTGGCATATGCTTTTACCAGAACATTTGTAGTTTTTGTTCCAATGAATGTAAAATAATAATCTTTTTTTTAATAAAGCTAATAAAATGGCCTATAAAATAAAATCGTAAGAAAAATGTGTCAGTTTTTGGCAAAATTCACAATTTTAGGGTAGTCGGATACCTTAAATTAGCTCGTCTAAATTTATAGATATTTGAACATTTGAAATGTATAGAAAATGTATCAAAATATAGTTTAATTTTTAATTAAGAATCAACTTCGAGATATATAAGGGAGTTTTTAAGAATCTCCACAAGGCTAGATATTAGATATTTTAAAAAAGAGACTGTCAAATTCAGTTATAAATTCAAATAATAATATAAGAGAAAAACTATTAGTTTCTTTGACAGAAATGCTTTTTGAATATTTTCTCTTCACATACTGGAATATTTTGTATTAAAAAAATCTTTAATAAAATTTTGAAAAACAGATTTCTTTTTCGTGACCTGTTCTTTTTATTTCAAATTTTAGGTTTGGAATTATGGTTTGTTTTACCGATGCACAGTTCTAATTAAGGACAGTAAATTTTTTTATGAAATCGGGATTTTTTTTAATAGTTTTAATAAACTAGAACTGGAACATATCTTGTTATTTCAAAGAAAAGACTTGTAATAAATAACTTTTTAACAAGTTTAACTTCAAAGATAAGACTTGTAAAAAATAACTTATAATAAATACATTTAGAATAAGACTCTACATCCGCTCGAAAATTGGTATTGAAGTTATTGAATTTTTGAGATTGTCCTTAATATATTTCCTCTTTATTTTTTCTTCAATTTTCTTTTTACTAATATATTTCTTGAAGAATATTAAAGTGTTGGTGAATAAATGTGAACACAATAAAATTTTATATATCACTATAAAAAATTTAGTTGACAAGAAAAATATTTTATATTATAAGAACTAACGTCTAATTACAGACGGAAAATTATTTATCTGGGACTGTTCATGTATTCCCCGCTTATCTAGAATCACAACATCTAAAAATTGTAAGAGCATAAAAAATCTGTTTGAAACATTCAGTAGTAAACGTTCACTTAATAATAAATAAGTAGTAAAAGGATTAACTGCAAAAATTTATCTCTAATTTTTTTATTTACTTTAAAATCCGGCGTATAACGCGCACCTACACTTCCAAGCCGCAATTTTTAGTTTTCATATTCGCCGTATAACGCGCACCCCTTTTTTACAACCAACCCGAAATATTTTCAACCTTATGTTTCATATTTTTCAGGTATTTTTCCAATTTTAGGAAAAAAATATTTTTTTAAATACAACCCAAAAGTTTTAAAAAGTATTTTTTTAAATAGATGTATTATTAGAGAAGAAAATTTTTTAAAACCATTTTTTTTTTTTTAAACTTTTTTGGCAATTTGAAAAAATTTCGATTTTATTTTTACGTTAAAATTTTATACCCCATTTCAGGACTGAAGAAATTAATTTGTTTTTGTAAAGAGGTACAAAAATTTTTTTTTGTTTTTTATCTCAGAGAAATGAAACATCTCCTAAAAGTTTTGATTCTTTGGCCTTAGGACTACAACAAACTATTGTTTTTTACACTCAGTACACCTCATTTTGCTTTTCAATACGAAATGTTCTAATTTATTTAGACAGGTTTATCTTCTTTAAATATGTAAGAAATTTATAAGCCTAATGTGTTCCAATGATTTTTCGTTTTTCCTATGAAGTTTGCTTAGTAAAATGGATGACGCCCCCATGTTTCCTAGATCATTCTCTATTTTAGATCCTTTTATTTACGATTACCTCTGCTTTCCTTTCTTGTATTTGTAGATTTTAACCCCCTGCCGGTAACGGGCAAACGAAAATTAATCTTTCAATCACACGAAGCCCGAATTTAGTTCGTGTAATGCATAATATGTAATTTACCATTTTTCCAAAACATGGCAATACCTCCCCGTGAAAAGTTCGGTAGATTAACGCCGCTTGTCGGATTTTTGTATTTTACATTTCGTATGAATCACACTGTAAGAGATTTGTGAAATTCAGAAGATTTTGAGGGGCATGGAACTCATGAAAGTTGATATAAATAATAATATTGTCGTGTATTAGTTTATAATATTGATCTTCAAAATTACGTTCTTAAATTTATTTTGCTATAATTTGACGAAAATTTTTGTAATTCTTTCCTTTTTCCTTACGCGAAAATCCCGAATATATTTAGAAATTTTCCCCTTAATTTTTTTTTTTAAAAATATTTTTAACACTTTGACGATGATAACAAACAAAATTAAAAAGAAAAAAAATTCCATTTTTGGCACGTTTTTCTTAAATACATTCTACAGGCAAGGAGTCAATCTAAATCGAGATACAAGCTTTTTTTTGTAAAATTAACAAGCACTTGGCGATGCTTGGCCAGATATTGCCCTTCAGTAAATAAAAACAACCAACTTTCCCTCACTAAATAGCTCTAATATTTCTATATACGTATTCTAATTTTATTTTAGTATGGTAATTATTTATCAAAAAACTGATGGCATTCATCTCCGTTTTAGTAATAATCCCTTCATTATTTGTGATATTTTCCCACTAAGAAAACAATTGTTTTATAACCCTTATTCAAATTTTTACTTATATAAAAAAGGTGCCCCGTTTTTTTTCCAATAAAAAGGAGGGGGGAAATTTTTTTTTAAGAAAAATTACAACAAATATATAAAACATTTTTTTAAATTCAAAGGGAAAATACATTTTAATTAGTTGACCCCTTTTGATAATTTACGTAAACGAGTATTTTCCCTTTCGAATAATTTTTTTGTCAGTATTTTCTTTTTTCTAATACATGGGAAATTTCGCGGGAAAAAATAATACCCATATTTAAATTTTTTGGGTAAGTGCTACAGCTATAAAAGTATCAACATTCAATCTTGATTTCTAAATTTGTTCAAAAATCTTACCTATTTAAAAAAACCTCATTCAACTGAAGCATTATTTCCCGGGGGCAACACAACGTAAATTCAAAAAGGGAATAACTAAATTTTCAAATGGAATGTGTTCATTTTGGAAAAAAGTTCCCATTTTTTCCCCACCCCTTTTTTTCCCAATTTTATTTTTTTGATCTTCCCCATTTTTTTAAATTTTTTGGGAATTTTAAAAAATAAATCAGTCTTCTAATCTCTTCAAACAGACAATTGTCATCAATTTTAATATATCGGGAATTTCTTCTAAAAAAACCTCAACATTTTTTCTTTTTCCGCCCGATTTTTTTAAACCCCAAAAAAAACTTTATTTCTTGTGACATTTGTTTCAGACTATTTTTTCGACGTATTGGGAAACATATTTGGTAAAATGTTTCCCCCTTTTTTTCAAAATTTTTTTCGTTATACCCGGATTTGATTTTTTTAAAAGTTTGAAAATTTTTTTTTTTCTTCGAATCGTCATTTATCGTTAAAATCGTTAAAAATAAGACTTACAGTTCGGCCTGGCATCTTTGAATACAGAAATCAACAAGATTAGTTTTAAATATTGAAAAAGGAGGACACTCTTTTCGAGGAAGGACAGAACCTATAAAAGAAGGACTGTCTTCCTTAACGAAGGACGATTGGTCTCACCTTATTATATAGATAATTAAAATAACTTTGTTTTATATTATCATAATGAATTTCTTTTCTCTGTATGGAATATCTTCATATTATTTTGAAAACTTCGTCTTCTTGAAGGTTTTATTATTGAGACAATTTTTGAAATTGCGTTTTCATTTGCATTAAATATCAAGTAAATTATTTTTGAGTTCCATATACGTATGAGTTGTCAGAGCTATTCATTTTCATTTAGCTCATTATTTTCATCATAAACTTTTTATCATCATTTTTAAGAATTACTTTTCTGTGTTCTTTATGTTTGTATTTCTAATTTTCAATCCCGTTAAAATAGACAGTTAACTGAAACAATCTTTGCAGATAAACAGTGGCATTTGTACAGTTTCTTCAGTTAATAAAAATTATACAATAGGATTTCCTCGTTCTTAATAGTGTCTATGTTACAACTCCACACCTACTCTTTTTAATAAACTACAATTAGTCGCCCATCTGGTATAGTGGTTAGCGACGCTGGGCGTTTGCCGTTGGGGCCTGGGTTTTTTAAACCCCGGGGAAAACATGGATGTTTGTAAATGTATAGTGCCTTCGCGGCATGGGGTACTTAAAATACCTGTGGAACCGCAAATCCTCTCGTGAGGTTGGTGGCAGGGGAAAAGAGGTGGGAGGCCCCTGACCACCCCCAGAGTGTTCTTCCTCAAAATTGGGGTGAAACCGAGCTGTCACCTGTGTGGTTCCCAAAGCAACGGATAACGACAGGCGCCACTTAGCCCTTTAGCATGAGGAATTTCGTGGGCTTTGATCTGGCCTTTGCCGATCAGGTGGTATTAGTAACAAAAATTCTTCTTTTTGCACTTAAGACAAAATTTATTTACTTTCTAGCATCTACTTATACATCCAGAATACAGTTTCTTAAAAATGAGAATAGATGTGATTGTGTGTTTGTTTGTAGTAATCTTTCAAACAGATTTTTCAGTTGTTCTAAGACATCTTTTATCGTGAATGGGGAAAAAGAGTATTTAGTCTGTTGGATTTCAAAATTTCTCCACCCTATTCTCAAATACAAATTAGTAAACGTGATAAAATTTCTCATTTCAAATACATAAAGGAGATACTTTTGGAACAGTTATATGCATTATTTTTATTATATTGCTAACATTAGGTAAAAATTATTCATTTTTTCCAATTGTTAACTTGTTTTACTTTCTGAACATTTTCTGTTAAGTTTAAGTAAAAAAATATTCTTTTATCTAGTTATGCATCCATTTCAGCTGTCCAACTAGAACTTTGTTTTTCTCCTTCTCTTCTTTCAGAATGACATTTCTTTACACTTTTTTTTCTTCTTTATCCTACGGAACCCTATGTTTTTTTTTAAATGAAAAAAACTATCTCTAAGGTAGAGAAAAGTGGATAAACAAAAGTAAAGCCCCCAGAAAACTTACAAGGGTTGCAAATTTAATCAAAATCTGAAACGGAACTTTCACAGAGAACTGCGTCAAACCACAAAATCCTAACCTAACACCTAACATAAGAGAAAAAGTCATTTGCAGCTGTCAATCCCACATGATGCTTGAGGTGGTTTTTCTATTTGTTCCTGAGAGATTATCTTATTTTCCAAAGACAGATCCGTAAGAAAATTTAAAAATATATCTACCTGTTACAACTGCTCCAGCTTAAACTTTCACTCTTTTTGAAAATTAAAAATAATTTAAAAATATTGGATCAGACGTATATTAAAGATCTTTTTTGAAAGTGCGAACTTTTTCAGATCTACTGAATCCAAAAACCTATTTGAAGCTATTCTTCTTTTCTTTCCTTTGTTTTCTCTTTTTTTTTTGAAATCAAGACCTTTTCTAATGAAAATTTGGAAAATATGAGTAACCCAAATCATATTATGCCATGCAGTTTCAACAGAGATATTTAAGAATAATTAATTAATTATTCAGATAGTAATCAGTTAACCTTTTTAGAGGTTAAAGAAAGTTTTAATTAGTATGTATTCATAAATGATGGATTTTTCAATTGTGCTCAACATTTTGCTATTAAAAGTCGAAGATTCTCGAATTATTGAATATAAAAATTCATTTCCAGTTTAATGAACTCTGAACATAAATTGATAAATTTAAGTTACAAAGAAAAAAGAAAAGAGTATGTAGTGAGAGCACCATCATTAGCTATATAATTGCTTTTGAAATAAATTTAATTTCTTGTCTTTTTGCTCGAAATAAAGTTGCAATGTATATACATTTGCTGTGTATATACAATTGCTGTGTATATACATTTTAATTGAAGTTAAAGCACAAATACATAAATTATATTAAAAATAGTACTTCTAGCATAAACAGTGTTTGAATGAACTTAGATATATATAATGAACCTAAATATCTAGAAATAATATTCATTAAAACGAGTTGGTTTTTGAATAACATGTTCAATAAATGCTTTATCAAATTAATAATAAAGTATAACTGAAATAAGGAATCCACTGTGAATAAGGAATCCACTGTGAATAAGGAATCCACTGTGAATAAGGAATCCAATGAATGAATAAAAGTTAGATAAAAAGTAATGAAATAATTTCTCTTGTTTCTTAAACAATTTACTATTTTTCTTATGATTGCTATACATTTGTAATATGAACAAAATTAAATTACCAAGTTAAGCAGTTTAAACGATTATTATAGGTTTTTAATCGCATATAATAAATTAGAACAATTACACAAAAAACAAGTTCGAAAAACTTTCAAATTAACACACATGCCGAAATAATAAATTATATATTTATTAAGAATTATATAATAATCCTTTTTAATATTCTCAGTTTATACAATTTAAACATATATTGATTCAAATCATTTTAAATGAATCAAGATGCTTTGTATTGTTGATTTTGTCTAGTTATTGAGAAATAGATGCAACTTTAAATAATTAAAGCAGGATTTGCAACATAATTTCTTAAAAATATATGTATTGTTAATTTTGCTATTCTTAATCCTGTAAAAAACAGATACGAACAGAAGAACTTAAATTAAAAGGATATTAAAAATTACTTCAAAGACCTATATCCACTAATACAGTGAATTCATCAGACCAGAGGATCTTAAGCTTTCGATCCCTGCACCCCCCTCTAGGTATCAAACGGACATCACTGAGAGACCCCCAAGATTTTGAACAGCTCTTCCTGATTTCCAACACATGTGTGAATGATTTAAAAATTCCTCAGTAAACCTAAAACTGCTTGAGCTACTTATACAGAATTTTTTAACACTTTTTTCCCCCTTTAAAAAAACAGTAAACATCTAATTAAAAATATTACAAAGTGTTTAATATTGTTTTAAATAGGGGACCTTCGCGGACCCCCTAAAAACACTGAGCCCCCCACCCCGGAGGTCCACCGACTACAGTTTAAGAGCTATTTCTTTAGACTAATAAATTACTTGACAAAATGTTAATTGTTATTATTTAAATTATGCATTTCAGTATAAGCACATTAATAAAAAGTTAAATATTTAAATGAGAAATTAAAATCAGTAAAATAGTGAAGCCATATCTCTATTTCAATGACATTTATTTTTTTCACTGACGTCTGCAATTGTGACACAACAGGAAATGATACGACAACAAATAAAACAGCTGAACAAATTCAGATAGAGTTTCCTACTTCAAATATTAATTAAAATAAAAAAAAAGCATTAAAAATATTTTTGTGCTGTCTAGATTCACGAAAACAAAATTATTTATACAGTTGAAATGATTTCAAAATTCTTTAGGAGTAAAAACAATTAATAAGAAGGAGAGAAGAAAATATTTCACAGAATCCTGTCTTCAGTTTTACGAAATTAAGTCATGTAATTCCTGTTATTCCGTGGAAATGATAGTATATTTTTGGAAATAAAATGTGTAGTTATAAAATGTCATATTTAAAAGGAATTTATTAATCATTTTTAAAAGGAAATGATAGTATATTTTTGGAAATAAAATGTGTAGTTATAAAATGTCATATTTAAAAGGAATTTATATATAAACACTTTCCAGCAAGCGGTATAAACATAACTACATAACTCTTTCTTTTTCATTCAATTCCTACTATTAGTTCACCCAATTACTTACCCTGTATATATATATATATATATATATATATATATATATATATATATATATATATATATATATATATATATACGTCTTGTTAAAATTTTCAATCGTTAATAAAATACTTTTTACTCATCCACTCAAGTTCAAATACATTTTTTAAAACTTGTAGTGGATGACACTTGATGTTAATAAAGTTTTTTCAAAAATATTAATTCACTAATTAATGAATAAGTAGTAACAAACAAAAGTAATAGTCCAACACCGAGTATAAAAAGGAAAATCGCTCGTTGTGTCACTATAGTGCAATAGATAGTGCGTTGGACCTCTAATCCAAAGGTCGTGGGTTCGAATTCCACCTGGTTAGTCCTGATCTCAGGAATGTAATTTCCATTTACTGTGCTATTTTATTGGAATAATTAAATTTAAATAATGAATAAATAGAAACACACACAAAAATAATAATCTAACACCATACATAGAATAGAAAATTGCAAGGAAAATCGCTTTCTATTTTGCCATTTAATATTGTGATTCTGGCATATGCAAATACATATTTATACTAATTGTAATTATTTAATAAAAAGTAACTAAATTAAAGTTTTCTTTGTCGACCTAAGTAGGAATTGACTTAATTTTTGTTATAATATTTGTTTTATAATTATAAACCATTTCACTTATTTGTGTTTGTTGTTATTTTAAAAAGTTTACACAAAAAGCAATTGCAAATCAAGAAACATCACTTCAGGCGCTAGAGTAGTGCAGAAATTTTAACAAACGTTATCTTACCTGTATTAAGAACAATTCTTCATACTTCTGTATTCATTTAGCTCCCACTTGAGACACAGCCGACTAATGGTCTCTTTCACAATGCATAGCATCAACACAGATGAGAATTTTTCGACATCTGCCTCTGAACTGCACCTGTGTAAATAACCCACATGTCTTACCACGTGATCTGATAAGAGTACTGTTTTATTACCTTTTTGTATGTTGATTCTAAACATAAAATTTGAAAGATTTCCTGAAATTTTGAGTAGATAAATGAGTACATATGCCTGTAGAAATATTTGTGTAGTTCTTTTTTCTTCTTTTGTGTTGCGTGTTATGCATCTCATCACAATTCTATTTTACTATAAAGTTAATTCAGTTTAAATAAAGTTCAAAAAGGGAAAGATATACGGAAAGACTTATCCCACAATCTAGTTGCCTTTTTGAGTCAACTCCTACTTAGGTCAAAAAAAATTATTTTAATTACTTTTTATTAAATAATTACAATTAATATAAATATGCATGTACATAAATGTCAGAAACCCAATATTAAGAGGTAAAATAGAAAGTGATTTTCCATTTTCCTTTCTGTGTAGGGTATTGGACTATTATTTTTGTGTTTGTTACTATTTATTCATCAATTAAATTTAATTATTCCAATAAAATAGTATAGTAAAAAAGAAATCACATTCTCAGAAATTGGGCCATCCCAGGTGGAAATCGAACAAAGGAGCTTTGGATTAGAAGTACAACGCACTATCCATTGAGCTACAGAGACACAATGAGCAGCAATTTTCCTTTTTATATATGGTGTTGGACTATTATTTTTGTTTATCTCTATTTATTCATTAATTAAATGTAATTAATAAATTAATAACGAATTAAATGGGCAAGTCACGTTATCAGAATGAGCGAAGACCGCACCACTAAGAAAATGCTCAACCAATTAACACACGAAGAAAGAGTAGACCAAATCTTTGATGGATTGATGGCCTAAAAAAAGATCTCCTAGTTTTGAGAACTAGGAACTGGAGAACACTAGCAGTAAGAGAAGGCTTCTTGAGAAAGTGGGCTGTCGAAACTGAGGAATAAATGAATTAATATTTGATAAAACTATATTAACATCAAGTGTCATCCACTACAAGTTAGAAGAAAATGTATTTGAACTTGAATGGATGAATAATAAGTATTTTACTAACGACTGAAAATTTTAACAAGATATATATAAGGAGAGTGTGAAACGAATTGTAGGAATTGAAAAAGGTAATAGTAAATGATAGCAATAAGTGCTTTGATAGAGTAAATGATAGAGTTGTGCTTTGAAAGAAATATTGATCTTATTCATCACCTGGTCCACGTATGTGTGCAAAGAGAGTATATGCGAATCTGATTATAAATGTAAAAAGAAAATGATGTTATATTTATTAAACTTTTAAAAACTTTTTAACTACTTCAGAGGAAGTAGTTTTCCTTCTTCTAGCAACAAAAACTGAAGTTTTAAATTTGTACCAGTTGTCTATTTTATAATAATTTTGAACAATTGATTGTGATCCTGATAACTCAGTTTTTTTCCGTAAGTTTTCCAAGAACGATTTATTACAAATTTTACAAAACTCTAATTTTTTTTTTAAAAGATCGGCTTTTTTGTTAAATGTTTTTCTGGAAAACTTAAGGAAAAATTACTACCCCTGTCATGTTCTCGGTTCTTGTATTATTAAATTTTCTATTTTTTGGTCAGTGCTCTAATTGATTTTTATATCTGAGACCAGTTCACCTTCATATTTGTGATATGAACTTTTGATTTTGTATAAATCGAATTATTTTATTTTTCTTAATTAAAATATAAAGGAGTTTTTTTGTCAAATTGCCTTTTTCTTTTTTCATTATTTTATTATCCATCAGTTATTATTCATTATGTTATACAATAATCTAAGTGTCTTTTATAATCCATGGATTTTTAATACTGTGGGGAGATATTTTTCATGCTGTTAGTCACAAGTCTATTAATTTCTCATGAAACAAAATTAGATGAAAAACACAATAAGAGTTTTATTAAATGTATAATACATGGGTTGATAATTTAAATATTTGAATTAAGATAAATAACTGATATCAAGATTATCAGTTTTGTTCATTAAGCTGGTAATGTTTTTTAAAAATTATCATAGGTTATTTGTTTAGTTCAAAATATCCAAGAAAAGTTTATGAAGTCCCCTTCTTTTTCATCGAAACAAATATAAAGAAGTATATTATCAACTAAACAAAACCTATATCTAGCTTTTAAGTATAAGAATTTTTACAAGATTTAACTTTGTAAATAGGAATTTTTTTTTAAAGAAAATATTTATTTGCAATAAAAGTTTTACTTATGAAAATATGTTAAAGCTGCTAAAAACTTTTAAATTATTTAGTTTTTAATTTTAGTTCTTTTTAGGCCACAGTTGGGAACCAGTTTTTAAAAGATAATGGAAAATTTCATGATATTTAGTGTCACAGTAAGAATACGGGAAAATTGTTTTGGACTTTTTGCAAAAAAAATTTAAATAAATATTTTGGCAAAAATTAATTTAGAAAAATTTTTTAAAAATTTTTTTAAAAATGTTTATTATAAAATAATTTTTTTGCCTAAAAGTCGACCACTTTGCAGAGGCTCAATATGATTTTTTGACAAATTCACATTATTTTTAGAGTTCAAAAACCCCTTGAAATAATTATCCTTATTTTCTTAAAGTTTCTCCCTTTTGGGCGTAAAACATGGATAAACCCCTTCTGTTTTATATTTCAAAATTTATTTTAGCCTCTGTGGGGGGATTAATACGGAAAAAATATTATTAAAAGGGGCATTTTTAAAATGGGAAAAATTTTAAAAAAATTTTCGTTAATTTTTCCAAAAATTTTTTAAATTTTTTTTTTTCAAAAAAGCAAAACAATTGTATCATGTACAAATAACTAAATTTTAAAAATTTCCTTTTTGGAAAAAAAAAGGTTCCGAAGTATGGAATTTAACCCGTTTCTTTTCTTTCTTTAAAAAAAAAAATGTTTTTGAAGTTTATAAAAATATTTTTTTCCCTTTTTTTTTTCTTTAAAAGATTTTATTTAACAAAAATTTTTATGATTTTTAAATAAAAAATTATTTTTTATTTACCCTTTTATCTACATTCGTGTCCAAAATTAAGGCCACAAATATGATTCTCATCATGCTTTTAAATTGCCTATAGAAAAACTTTTAGAATTTGTATTTTATATATTTTGAAGAACCAATAGTAACCTTTAACCTTCATTCAATATTAACCTTTAGTTTCGGAAAAGATGTTGTTTAGCGTTAGTTTTTGCAGAATTACTGGATTGAGACCGCTTAAGCATATGAGAATATTTCCTGACGTTTTGTGAATATTGCATTAAAACAAACATTAGCTTGTTTGCAGTAAGGATGACTTCTCATAACCATTTAGATGATTTTTTGAGATGGAGAGCCGTTTTCAGGCTTGAAGCTGGCCAATCTCAAGCGGAGGTGGCTCTATCGTTACAAGTGGCGCGAAAGTGGTCCCCCTGCTCTTGAATGAATTTCAAACAAGTAGTACCTTCATCAGGAAGGTCAGCTAAGGTCACCACAAAACCTCAACATCTGCACAGGATCTCTACTTGGCTTTAAGCGCATGATGACATAGGTGTACAAGGACTCCTCAGCTTGCTCGTGATCTTGCTGCTATGTCTGGAAGAAGAATTTCCAAGCAAACGCTCAAACGCTGCAGACTGTCCTTTACACCCGGCGTCCAGTCTTGTGTGTCCCTTTGAGTGCATCGTACAGGAAATACCGGTTATTGTGGAGCTGAAAAAATCACTCGTGGAAACCACAATGTGTGTGGGTCGTTTCAATGATGAGTAGCAGACAAAGAAATTCTCGTCGAATCTTTATCTGGAGAGATAATGAAGCTCGCTTTTATCCTTATTACATAACAAAAATCGACAGATTTTGGGCCAAAGGAATCCTTGTGTGTGGCTGCATAATGTTGGACAGTCGCTCATCCCTGCCGTTTTCGATGAGAGTACTGGAAGCCTATATGAGTTTTTTCTGGGTGCTGTGGGCTCGGACTACATTTTTATGGATGGAACTGAGCCGTTTCACAGAACTCACAATGTTGATGAATTTCATTAGGGAACGGATATTCACCATATGGATAGTCTTTTGAGATCTCCGGATCTAAATCCTATTGAACATATTTGGTATGGTCTAGGAAAAGCCATTTCTCAGCGTAGCTTCCCTCCAAGGAACCCCTAGGATTCAAAAGTTGTGCTTTTAGAAGAATGGGCTTTGTTGCCACAAATATTTATTGACACCCTCATAAACAGTATGGCAGCTCGTTACGAAGCTTGTATACCGGTGCACGGTGATCACACTTCAAATTAGACAGGTCTTTAATGAGTTAAATGTTTTCTCTCTGATTCATGATTTCATACTTTTTGATATATCCAATATCTTAATTCAAAATTAAAATATTTTATATGGTTAAGTTGCTGAATTATAATCACACTATAATACGTCTCTGTGCAGAATCCCTGGGAAACACAGCGAATAGTTCATCAGTTTTCCTAGATTTTGGGTTTGTGACCTTAATTTTGGACATGAGTATATATGTCACAGAACAGTTTTTCCGCATAGAGATAAGTTTTGAAATTATTTAAAAAACAAAAACTCTTGATCCCTTCCTTAATGTTTAGGTTTGATTTATAGGTTAAAAATACCTCTTCTTTTTTCAACGCATCGCTTAAAAGATTTTTTTATATTGTTTTCAGAATGTTTCGATATATCTTTAGTATAATGAGTTTTTATGCTTAAGGATATTAGTTTATATATTATGAAAGGAAACGAGTTCAAAAACACACTCACCCTTTTAGATATTTTATAATGAAGAACTCCATATCTTTCTGAATTCTAAGCAAACTATTTATTTTTGTATAAAAATTAAAAAGCAAAGATTATCTTAAACATAAAAAAAATGATATTTTCTGTGCAGATATTTTTAATTTTTTATCTGATTGTGTAATAATAATAATAGAGTTATGTTTTTTTTGCCTTTATTATTGCACATGAGGTTTTTAGGATAGATGTCAAAATTTATGTAAGAAAGAGATAGGTTCAAAATTCTAAGAAAAATAAAGAAAACCATAATTTTGATAGCTATCCTTGGAAAAAATTGGCATGAAGACATTGGAGTTTATGAAAGATCAATTTTGAGTTCATTAAGTACATTATACAAAATCAAGGTTAGAAAAACTGTTTATATGTATAGAAATAGAAATATATATAAACATTGTTATTAATATTAATTAATCATCTTCAGTTTGTGCTTAGAAAATTACAAACTTTACACAAAACACCACAAAATATTTTCTCTATATATAAATTGCTCATTAGTGTGTAATTTCTAAAAAATACGTTTCAATTATATATATATTTTATATGTTTTCATGCAGCCTTGAAAATAAATCTCAATCTTTAGTGTGTCTAAATATTCTTCAGCGTAAGTTACGAGGGTAAGCCAGTAAGTCACGAATGCATATGGAAGGATTTAAAGTAGTAACAGATATCTCCAAATAATGGAGATAGATTGCAGCCGTGTACAGCTTTATGATATTCAATTCATATTGAGTAGGTGCATACGTAATGCAGTCTCAAAAATGGCGATGGTGCTGAATGATTGTATGATAGACGAGCAGCTTGTTGTGGCCTGATTTTTGTGGGCGATAGGACTTGAATAAAAAAGTATTCATTAAGAAATGGTATCTGTTTATGGAGAGAAGTGTTTATCAAGTACAGCAGTGAACAATTGGGTGAAGATATTTTTCCAAGGCCGTTCCAAAATTGTTAATGAAGATAATTAATTGAATAATGAAATGGCCATCCAGTTTTAATTGCGGCAAAATCAATTGAGCAATAACTGGAAGAATTGATTTGGGCTGATCGAAGAGTGACCATTGACAGCATCGCAACGGCAGTAGGATGTTTTCATGGTTTAGCATACAGCATGGGCTCTTCAGACGGCTTTGACGCGCCTTAGAAACAGTCACCTGCGTGGTATGACCTTTGTGCAGGGGGTAAAGTCTTTCTTTACCTGTCCTTGCTCTCTTTCCGCTTCTCGTGTTCATCTTTTGGACTGCTGGGGCATTTCCCTGGGACAGTTGTTTGGCGATCAAGATCTAGCTTGTGACATTCTTATGCGAAAAGGTCAAATGGACTTGGTGTAGGCTTTCCTTCCAAGTGTATTGGAAACAGCAACAATAGCATACAGCAGAATTCATGATCGCTTGAATATCCGAAAAGTGTGACGCAGGCTCGGTCTCTCGCCAACTGACCGAGGAACACAAAAAGGAATCGAATGGACATTTACTTTGATTTGTTTGGTCCATAGAAACAACATTTTGGCTGAAAACAATTTGCATATGACAACGACGTTCAACATGAAGTCCTAATGTAGGGTGGAACAGTATTGCGAAGTGCACGCCACTGGAGTG
Source organism: Trichonephila inaurata madagascariensis (assembly GCA_019973955.1). Taxonomy (NCBI): domain Eukaryota; kingdom Metazoa; phylum Arthropoda; class Arachnida; order Araneae; family Nephilidae; genus Trichonephila; species Trichonephila inaurata. The sequence goes on along the minus strand of BMAV01005634.1, from coordinate 117,843 downwards.
GGGCTCTAATAAAACGATGGGATAAGAGCATCACAACGTTGCAGGAGATTATGTGGAAAAATAAAAATTGTTTTTTTTCCAAGAGATGATAATGCTAAATGATTTTTTTTCTATCTTCTGTGACTTACTTAATGACTTTCTCTCGTATATGTACAAATGATAGGGCTATATTAAAGATACTCATTTCGAAGAACTCGATAGCATGTTTTCACTGTGACATATAGATGAAATACATTTTTACTGTAATCACAGGCTATACTTATTTTATAAGAAAGGGGATTTTGTTCTGTATAGATATGTATTTATGTTCATTTATGAACTGTTTGTGTGGAATTGTTAACAAATTTCGATATATTGTTCTAGAACACAAACTACTATAATTAACAAACTAAATATAAATAATACAATTATAACTTGTGCTAAGTTTTTAAAATAGTGTTTTAGGGAATAAAAATTTTCTTTTCTCTAATATATATATATATATATATATATATATATATATGAAATCACTCGATATCTAAAGTCAAATGCCCACAATAAACTTTTAGCACACACTCCCTTTTTTATAGTGAAATAGAGAGAAGAATTTCAGTTCAGCTAGCTTTCACGCATCAAGATCAATAAAATTTCTTATCCACGCCTTGAAGCGAAGCTTCTAAGCCACAGAAGTTTCCATATAACTGAAAATGTTTTCAGAAACAAAACAAACAAATAACTAAAGGTCTGACGGCATCCTCTTACTAAGTGAGTTTCCATATCTTAAGTGAGTTCGTAAACAGAGATGAAGCTGTCAAACATACACGTGGTAAGTCGTTTGTCAAACTCTTTTTTATTATTTTTGAACTACTTTTTTCTTTTAAAAGGATCGTAAAAAGTGGGCCTAAAGAAAGAAGGGAAGTTGTGGTGGAACTTTTATGAAAATTGCTATTTCTCCCACACTTTTCTTCCCTTTTGTCAAATAAAAGGGAGAATACAACGTGAAAGTATTTGTACTTTTTCTTTGTGATGAAATCGGTCTATCTATTTTTTCAGGCTATAAAAGTTCATACTACAGTCCAGAATGACATCTTTTAGTTAACACAAAGTAAGTGAGAAAGAATTTTTTTTTTAAAACTTTTGGTATTTAGCTTCATAAAAATGCAATAAAAATGATTCATTTTTGAAAGGATAGTATAATAAATATTTTAGGTTAAATCGAAAGGTAGAAAATATTTTTAAGAAAATATTTTTCTTTCAAATGGGGCTGTGGATTAGCAATTACCACTGCATACGGGTACTAGTACATTCCACGGGAGCTGATATCACTTTTTAGTGTAGCTCCATATAAGTGGATACCAATTGCCACAATGTAATTTTAAACCAGTTTCCTCCCCTATGTAGACATCTAAGTTCTGACAATGCGAAATTGTACTAGAATTTTAAGTTATCCGAAGCACAGTAACATGACCACTAGACAAAAGTGATCACTACTGTCTGGAGGCTGTTACTGGCTTATGTAGATACCCTCTACAATACTGTACTCCTCCTTCTAAATTGAGTCGGTGTGGATAAGCGAACGAACGATAAATTTGTTACGGCGAGTGTGTGAGTTGTTGTTGATTGGAGGTGCTGCATCAAAAGAGTCTGACAACTTTGGTTGCTGCATCAAGTAGGTCTGACGACTTTTGGTTGCTGCGTTAAGTGAGTCTGACGTCTTTGGTTGCTGCATCAAGTGGATCTGCAGTGGGTAAGGTTGAAATCATTACCATGTTCTTCCGATTTTAGTTTTTGAAAAGTTATTAAACTTAATGTCTGATTACATTAGTTTATTTTTCAATGAAATCAGATAACATGCAAGGAAATTTTGCGGTGAGTTTTAGAGATAGTACAGCTCAGAAAAATAATAAGAAAAGGAGAAATAAAGTTTCGATCCTTTTCAGAAAATATCAAGGAATGTTTATGTTATGCGAGTTACATATAAGAATATTCATACAATACGTATACATTATTCATACAATATATGTTTTGTAAAACGCTTTATAAAATATACATTGTATAAGTAAAAAATGAACAACTCTTAAAAATGAGAATGTTTATATTTTTGCACAAATTATATAAATACACAGCTTATACTTATTTTGGTACTTTAAAAAAGTACTTTGGAAGCGTTTATTGCTACATGCCACAAGAATTAAATAATTAAGGTTTGAATCAATCTCTGTTACCGATATTTAAATATATAAGTCATCGTTCGAAACACATAAAAAAAAGAAGAAATATTTTATTTAAAAATTACCTTGAAAACTAGTTGATCATATTTTATGATGAATAAATTATAGATAATATGAGTAAAATTGCAGATCTTCCACAAAATGCAGTCGAACCTACATATTACGAACCTCTATATAGCGAATTTTTCTATGTAAGGAACTTTTTCCTGGAACCAAGAACATTTCGCAATTTTCTTCGTAAAATAACCTCCCAATAGCGAAGTTCATTTGCTATACAACGAACCTTTTCTCTTGTGATTCAATTTTTTTCTCCCTATTTTTAAAGTATCTCTGGACATTTCAAGTTATTCTCTTTTTTAACACATTTTATGGTGGTCATAAATCTTGAACTGGTCATAAATCTTGTACTTTGGAGCCTAACTCGCCGAAAGCAATAGAGTTTTGGTGGTTTCATCCATGCAACCCTTAACACCCATTATCCAGTTCACTAAAAAAATTTCCATTTCCCCATTCATCCTCAGTGGAGTTGTCTCGTGTCCTTGAAAAGTTAAAACATCAATTTCTATTTAGAAAATAATGTATGTTTAAAATTATTTGTATGCTTTAAATTAGAGAAAATCTCCTTAAAATTCATTAATTTTAATATAAATTTTTTTTCTAAATGTTGAAAATGCAGTGTATTCCTCGATATTCTTTTTTCTTTTTTTTTCTTTCCTTTTTGATGAATAAGATATATTAAATTAATAGATATTAATTTACAAAAAGGTGTGAATAATTACTTTTTTTTACAATATGTAGTGTTTATGAAATTAAAATTTGTTATATGTGGTTTATAATGTATATTGAAAGCTGAACCTTTATACAACGAATTTTCCATATAACGAACTTTTTTTCGAGATTTAGCGACTTCATTATATAGAGGTCTGACTGTATATTATTTGAAATAAAAATAAAAAAAAACTACACAATGAACACTTCAGACAAGGATTTTAACTACAAAATCAAGAAGAAAAGGATTTATTTATAAATAAATATAATGAACTGTACAAATATATAAATCTTTACTGCGCTTACACACAATGAGAAAAAAATAAATATTTACAACTAAATGTTTTTCAATCATATGGATCTTCTTCATCATCATGCGATGGTGGTATTCCTGCAACAATTCCAGAGTAGTATTCTCCGTAATGTTCAAGAACTGTTGCTCTGCAAATATTCATAAATAATAAAATTTAAACATGGACTTAAATTAACAGCTCTGTTATTGAACAAAACATATTTATGTAATAGTATTTTAAATGTTGAAAACTTTCGGCGTAATGTGTATGTTGAAGAATAAAGACCATTAACAATGCAAAAAGTATTTATTATTTTATGCCCACAATCATCTCGAATAAATATGTGCATTTTTTTACTGATAAATTTGGTATTTTTAGAGCCCACGGTATAAGTTTTGATGATGGTTATTAAACCTCCTTTCAGATGCATTAAGAAAAAAAATTTTGGTGCTGCACCCACACGGTGGGTTGGAACACACCCATCCTTCTTCTATTTGCCTTTCCTCACTCGCCCTGGGATTCAGTGTCAAGGACGAGGGCAATTTTTTCATATTTCGGGTGGAAGGGGCTATTGAATCTGATAGATGCGGCGCCCCAACAACTTCAGTATTTATGACTTTGTACTATTTCGAAAATTTTGATTTTAGTTCCCTTGTAAAATAGTGTAGTTTTCAATGTTGTACGAAAATAATTCGAAACAAGTTTTTTTCTAACTTCGGTTTGATAGTGTTTTTTGCTGAGAGTTAAGATATATCATGCCTAGCCATTGATTGTATTTTATTCAATCCTCAATAGCAATGAATGTCAGAATAGAACATATATATATTTTAAAAATAATATAAATATATATATATATATATATATTATTTATATTACAATCTACTAACAAGAGATAACATCCAAACAATAACATTCGACAAACACATAGACAGCAGGAAAATCACATAATGAAGGACAAAAGAGTAATCGAGATAATAAATATAAAATGGATGCTGCAGTGTTATGAACATTACTGACTTAGGACAGCTATTATATGAAAAATAATTTATATAAAAGTGGGGTTGAAGATGTTTTTTGGCCAGCCAACCTTCCCCCTTTTTTTGTAAATAACACTGAGCAAAAACCAATAGGAAATAATGGATAGAAATGTCAAATCCATTACAAGATAAGGTAACTTACCTAAAAATTGCACTTACAAATGCAAAGCCGCGCTAAATCTGAGTGGAAACATTAATTTGTTGCCAGATTCTATACCTAATACAGATTTAAATCAAAAGAATGGCTGAAATGTAGCACTTAACAAAAGATTAAAAAGAATAGAAATAATATATATATATATATATATATATATATATATATGTATATGTAAGGATAATTAAATTAGATTAAAAATTAAATTCCCTATCTAGCACTTAACTTTTATTTTTTTCATTACCTTTTCAAGTATCAAACTAATCACCCATTTATTTCTTCCGAACATATAGCCTAGCCAATAAACATGTCTAATTCCAGATTGTTATATTTAATATCCCTACATGTCAGCATTAACCCTTAACTTTGCACTGTTGCATTTCTGCAACATATGATTTATTTTAATTTAACAGACTCAATACTTTTTTAATTACCTACAAATCACTTATCTGAGAAAAAAAGGATTACTGCAACAAAATACATGCTAATTTTGTCATTAGTTGGAAGTATATTTTTTCCAGAAATTAAAACAATTATAAAAATCTCTGATGCCTCAAGAACTGTGTTTTGGCTATAAAAAGAATCCATTATATTTTATGCTTCCTCTTGTTTATTGGCGAAATAAATTACCAGGTAAGAAATTTAAACATTTTATAATGAATAATAAAATCCTCATATAAAATTTTTTTTTGTAATTTACAGCACTACTGCGCAATGTTGCACTTCTGCAAAAAACAAAAAAACGACTGAAATTCAATTTAAAACTGCTTAATTTTTTTTCATATTTTTCCCTTTTATTATTACTTGAGAACTAGCTCATATAATTTTTTCATTGAAACTGAAAAAATTGCGAATTTAAGGGTTAACTTTCAAGTACACTCATAAAATCCGCGATACTTACCGTATCTGTTTTTTAAGTGTAAAACCACTTAAGATTTTCGGTGGCGTTCGTTTCTCTCTCTGCCTCTTAGCGTCAGAATATGTCTAACTTTAATCAAATAAAGATCCTTTTTAAAAACTAAGTCTGTTTCTGACTCAAAACATGTCATATATATATGGGAATCAAAATCACCCATATCATCGCACACATAACAAGGAAAACTAGGTCACGAACTTTTGAAAGAGCCCCTGCGAAGATGGTTTGAGTGCATCATTCACATGCCTCGTTCATTTTGACTCAGGATTGAAGAATATCTGAAATACAACGCTCCATTCAAGACGAAAAACCAAGAGAAACATCACCATTAACTTGGAAAAGAAGGTCTCAAGCTCTCTTGTTAGGACATGAAGAAAAGATTATTAAAATTTTGTAATGTATTATATGAAAAATCCATATTTCTCTTGAACATTATAAGGCGATTTGTGAAGTCTATAACAAGGCATCTTAAAATGTAAGCAGTGGTGATACGGTAATAAATAATCTTTATTTTTATGTCTTTTCGTATAAATATCTCAATTCCTTTTGTGTGTTTCTATTTTAAATATTATTTTATGTCAAATATATATTTTAATGTCAAATCTCACCCATAAAATGATTAAATCAGCTTCAAACGTGAGTATGAGGTGATGAATCTGAGACATGCCGTGCGCCTATGTATGGAACTTTTTGAAGCGCGTCTACCGGAGGGTTAATACAACCATAACAACTATTCACAAATTTTGACAGTACAATTACAAACATTCATTATAGTTGAAGATTGATTTTTATTAACACCTAAAGCAACGCAATAAGGGCGATTGGTAACTGACCTGGTTACTTTGAACCCCGGACAAACGACGCGAGGATGACACCTGAGCTGACATCCCACTCTCCAAGCTTTAATATCACGCAACTTGGGGACTTTGATCACCAAGACAGATTTATTGTGCATTAACTTCTCTACATGACAATTCTTCAGAGGTAGCAGGGCTAGAGCTCCCGACTCAACAATGCCGGTTGCGAGTTCGTGACCTTGACCACTCGGCCACCTTGGACAGAATTTGTCACTTGGAAAATATAACTTAAATACTTAAAAATAGCTAAATTTTAGAAATAGGATTTTAAACATTTCTGGGAAACTCTAATAATAATACATAATGTCAAAACCTCCACATTAGAATGAATACGTTAACAGCTAAAATTTTTAACATTGTAGACAGATATGTTTTATTAATTATTCTTCTTTTTGAATCAACTCACAATTTTTATATTTTTTATTGAGAACATTTATCACCCCGTGTTCGACAAAGTATCCCTTGGGGGCTTACATAGAGGTAAACGTGAAGCACACATTACAAAGACGAGAAGGATTACAACACAAACATCCATGCCTTACCCGAGATTCGAACCCAGCCCCTACGGCGCCGTAGTTAGCGTCACTGATTACTATACAGGATGGGCGGCCAACTCACATTTGGGATTACACTTCAAAAATTTCGTTCAACAAAATACATATATGTAAATAATTCCTCAAGGCTAATGAAAGAGTCGCATTAATTCAAAAATACAAGCTAATTTCATAATTTTAGCATTTAAAAAAATGCTTAAATAATAGTGTTTAATACCTCAGAAATAATTTTAAATGGGATGTATGTAAACACAGTAAATACAGGCTTAGATTGTGTAATCGACCAAGTGAGTAAAGAAAATAACTCAGGTTTAAAGATGCCTTACAACAATAAAAAATAAGATATAATTATTTAACAAAAACTTTCAATTTTTTTTGTATAAATAAATGAATCAGTAAAATTTTAAAAAAAAAATGTTAGCTTGGAAGAAATAAAAAATATTCGCTATTTACGTGAATTACGTTTCAAAAAACTTGAGAGAAATTGAATTTATATCCCTCTACATATATCTTATCCAAACGGGAATTTATATATAGATTAAAAAATTCTCCTCCACCCCGCGTAACATAGATTGCATTTGAATTTATTTTGTATCACTGGCTACACTTAAAACTTCATTACCTCTGAAGAACTATAAGATGAAAAATTTAAAATTAATTTAAGGTATCCGACTATACGTTCGGAACCGTGATTTTATATAAAAAAAAACGCATAAATGGATAATTTTCATGATATTTAGTGTCACTTAGATTAAAATACATGTATAAAATTGTTTTAAGGACACATTTTGACAAAAAAAAAATTATTTACGTACAATATTTTAACAAAAAATGAACACGGAATGACCCCATTTTTAAAACATTCTCCTTTTATGAAAAATACTTCTATTAAAACAATATTTTGCCTGTATATAGCTCAGATCTCTGTACAGAGGCTCAACTATGATTTTTGAAAAATTCACATTATTTTCTGAGTTACAACCATTTGAAATAATTATCGGCGTTTTTTTCTTAAATTTCTCCCCTCTGTTGTCGTAAAACATGAATAAACCCACTTCTAAGTTATATATTTAAAAAATTCTAGTTGAGCTTCTGTACAGAGGTCTGAGCTATATACAGGCAAAATATTATTATAATATAGAAGCCTTTTTCACAAAAGGAGAATATTTTGAAAATGGTCATTCTATGTTTATTTTTTGTCAAAATAGTGTACTTAAATAATTTTTTATTGTAATACTATTCTTAAAAAATTTTATATACATTTTCTAATCTAAGTGACACTAAATATCGTAAATATTATCTATTTATACGCTTTTGCAAAATCACGGTTCCGAACGTAGTCGCGCGGATACCTTAAGCCAAGCACATTGTGAATTTTTTAGCAGATAATACAATATTAAGTTTTGCATGCAACTACATCATGTGAGACTTACACAAAAATTACTTCTCCTTTTGGTCTGTCTTTTGGCGGCTTCCACAGTAGAATAACTCTTTTCTTTGGTAAAGGATCAGCGTGGCTTATGGCCGAACACGGTAAAGTATTTGTGCCTTTTACTTTATACCATTCACCTATCCTTTCGTGGGTATCCGGGTCCATTGCTGCTATCAGGAACCCTTTGAACCGAGGACCAGCCAGTTGCACTGAAAAAATAAAATAGTTTTAATTTAAGGTAGTATAAATTTTGAAACACAACAAGTAATATAAAATTTTTAAAGTCATTTAGTACTTAGGTCAACAAAGAAAAATTTTCTCTCTCTCTTCGTTACTTTTTATTAAATACAGTAAGACCCCACTTAAAACTGTTTCGCTTAGCGCTGTTACGGTTTAACGCTCTTTTATTTGAATTGTGGGATTCCCCGCAATACTACACTATTTGTTAGTTTTCCCTATATCCGAAGCAGTTTACGTGTGTTTCTTCTTTCCTGCGGTGTTATACGAACATATTTGTATCGTTTCAAACATTTGTTGACGTTATTGTAAATATAAATTTATATAATATAACGATTGCCATAGTGGCAAATATTATGATTTTTAGTTTTTAATCATGGGGGATAATAAAAACACGAATATAAAGCAACAAGTAAAAGCATTTCACTAGAAACTAAAATGCAAGTGATTAGAAGATTAGATACTGGTGAACGTTTATCTGAAATTGGTGCTGCATTGAATGTGGAAGCTTCAACAAGAAGGAAAAAATACTGTCATCGGCAATTGCAATTGCGACAAGCTCTGCAACTGGAATTACCCGTTCTAGAAATAATACAATAGAGGAAATGAAAAAACGACTTTCTATATGGATTGACGACGAAATTGATCTTAATATGCCCCTAAGCTAATATATTATAATGAAAAAAGCAAGAGAGTTTTTAATTGAAAATGTAAACATACTGATTTAAAATTTTATTTATTTGTATATGTATATTCATTAATTATGTTTCTATATTTGTAAGAAATAAATTTTGCTCTATTGTTATAAAAAACATAATTAATAAATTTAATGGTAAAATACCAGAGCAATTTTCTACCCATCTTCCCCTAACTCCATTATTTACAGGATGAGATAACCTCGTTTAACGCTGTTTTATATTACGCTCTACTTTGATGTAACGTATATCCCACGCGTTAAGCGGGGTCTTACTGTAATTACAATTAGTATAAATATTTATATATACATATGACAGAATCACATTATTAAGTGGCAAAATAGAAAGTGTGTGTGTGATTTCTCCATTCTATATATGGTGATGGACTATCATTTTTTTGATTGTTGCTATTTATTCATTCATAAATCACATTCTCAGAAATAAGGCCATCCCAGATAGGATTCGAACTCACGACCTTTCGATTAGAAGTCCAACGCAGTATCCATTGCGCTACAGGAACACAACGAGCGATTATTCATTTTTAAATATGGTGTTGGACTATTATTTTTTTGTTACTATTTATTCATTATTAATGAATTATTATTTGAAAAATCTGTATTAACATCAAGTGTCATCCACTACAACAGAGGTTCGCAAACTTTTTTGTCTCATAGACCCCTTGCCATTTTTTTCGGTTTGGGGTAGACCCATGCTAAATTAATATTGAATTTTTGCAAATTTATCAACTTAAATGTCTTTTTGGCAGCTACTACTACTACTACTACTACTTAAAAGAATTAAATTTCAAATTAGGAAGTATAGTGTTTAAAATTTAAAAAGCACATGCTAATTAAATTAAAAGTTAATGAATATATAAAATAACTATTAAATAAAATAAACAAACAGAAAACAAATGATTTTAATGGGAGGGATTAATTTGGCGCTATTATAACAAATTTTCAACATCTGGCATCAATCTTATCAGGTTTAACCTTAAACCTCCTCTGTTAGTAGTATCCAGTTTTTTGTTTTGGAGATTGGCAAAAAACCTCGCTGAAACTTCTTCTCACTAGGAAAAACAATTAAAAACTTCCTCATGATATTCAATAATTCTGGGACAAATAACAGGTTTGCCTTTTTAAAGCCAAAATTGTCTGATATCCGTATCTAAACTTCATTAGTGCATATTACGATCAGTTCTTTGTGTCCTGTCACATTTTTTTTCAATGTGACCATATAAATTCATTGCCTACCGTGGTATTACCATAGTCAAAGCATTCACAAACTTGGTTTCAATACCTGAATAAAAGGCAGCTAAATATTGAACGTAGATTTAAACGTCCTGACAAATTGAGAAAATTTGGACCTCCAGTATTATACTTCTTTAGCTTAACTCTAGAAAGAAACGCTGAAATGGTTCTTGTCTTAAAAAATGTATGCTGTCCCTTTGTAAATGCAAACTAATCTCCTTAAATTTAGTAAATAAATCTGTTAAATAGGTAAAATTTGGTTTCCACTTGATTAAATTTTCTTTTAAAATTAAAGTCATAATATAAGTTTAATGAGGTCCACTTTCATAGACCCCCACTTACACCTCATGGACTCCCAAATTATTTTTTTGCTGATGTGAACCCCCTGTAGGTCGTCATAGATCGCTGGGGGTCTATATAGACCACTTTGGGAATCACTGCACTACAAGTTCAATTAAATGTATTTGAACTTGAGTGGATGAAATAAAAAGTATTTTATTAACGTTTGAAAATTTGTGAACAAAATATATACATATATATATAAATATATATGGGGAGAGTGGGAACTAATAGTACGAATTGAAAAATGATTTACAAACAGTACCTTTTAAGTACCGGGTGTCCGAAAAGCATGGCTACACTTTCAAATATTAATTTAAAAAAACAACCCGAATTTATTATACTTTTCTTTTTTTGTTGCATAAAGAAAACAATAAAGAGGTTTTTTTTACAATGCTTTATTTCATGATTTCAATGTGCGCACCACTAGATACGCGCAACACATCGAATCAAAACGAGATTTTTTGCCACGTTCTATGAAGCACTGCAAGATCAACAATCTGAAGGGACATCTTAAGGTATGGGCCACTTCGGCCTCGATAGACGCCTAGCTCTCGACTCAACCTTAATAAGATCATGATTCGAATAATTTTAACAGTCAAATGTTATTTCCGAATGTATTCTCTAAAACTGGGAATTCCCTGCTATATGTCAACTGACTTGGGAAGATTGTATTATTATGTGATGACTGTCGTCCACGTATCGGCCTAGGCTTACCACAATATACCATCATTACTCATTCAGTCAAAGGTGGCAGTCGGTCGAGTCGGTTTGTACAGTTGCAAGTCATACACATTTATTTGTTTCGGGTTTCTGTTTGTATGAGTATCTGACTACGTATTATTCTATGTACTGTGTCTATTTTTAAGAGTCATAGGTGGGCCTACATTTGTGTAGGGGCCCAGGGTCTCAAGAAGTCTTAAAACGTCCCTGACAATCTGATAGCCCCTGTAATTCGACTTCTCATTTTATTAATGTCACTAACTGAAGTTTGGTAAACAATGTTTTTCACGTATCCGTAAAAGGAATAGTCCAAAGGTGTTATGTCTAGAGATCTGGGTGGCAACGCTATTGGACTTCCTATTTCCATTCATCACCCGGAGAACTATTTCTCACTTCCATAATTCAGTACGTTGGTGCTCCATTTACTCTGTACATGGGTTGCAAATTTAAATTCGATAAGCCATGCTACAACTTGCGTTTGTTCTTGCGGTAAAACCAGTTTGAAGCGAAAATGTGGAGAAACGGGATGTTGCGTCATTGTTTGCATTTCATTAAATAGAAACTTTAATCGTATTTCTTTATGGAACTTAAAAAATCGTAAGTAAAAATTTTATTTATTTTTAATGAATTTTTTAAAGTGTAGTCATACTTTTCGGACACCTTATATAACTATTTAATAAATAAGACTCCTTTTTTTATTGTTTAAAATTTTTTTTCGCTAATGGAATATTAATGAATTGTATACAATGAGAAGTATACATAATCAGTCAGATGGAGGCTAAACAAGAAAAAAAATTCCTTTGAATGTTAAATTAGGAAAGAAAAAATGATATTCATTAAAATAAATTTAAAAAAAATCGAATTTAATTATATTTCTCATACCTAAACAGCCCATAATAGCTCGCAATTGCTTATATTTTCTTCTTATTATATTCTGTTTAATTAATATAAATTGATTATTTTCTATAATTCAATGTGACTAATATTAAAAAAACAGCAGCGAAATTTCTTTCTTCTGAAATTGATGATTTAAAAATGAAACTTATTTTGCGGAATGCACATATATAAAAGAAAAATTGAAAGAGAAAAAAATATCTAAACTTTCAAGAAAACGAAGTATCACTTGGAACACATTCTACGAATTGATATGATTTAAACTGTGTGTTTCTGAGATATTAATATTTTATATAACTTCCCTGAATTAAGTCATATATAATTAAATTAAAAGTATCACTTATTAGTAATTTTTATGCTTGAATTTGTTATAAAAAAAAGAGCTTTAAAAGTTCATTTACTACAGGTGTCCATACAGAAATAGGCGAAACGTGTTTTTGTTTTATTTGGATCTAGATTTAAATCAGAATCTTTTTTATAGAATGTCAAGTATTTTAAATAATAATATTGTAATAATTACAATAAACAACTTCATCTAACTTTATTTTGTTTTTAAGGCAGTTGATAAATTCAAAATGATAATTATGAAAATAATTTCTTTGTTTGCAGTGTTGCAAATTGAGAATTTCCAGAGATTCAAATATATTTGATCCACATAAGCAAATAATGAATTGATATCATTTTACGTCTTTTGGCAACTGTGATTTTACAGACAAGAATAAGGTGTGTTATATACTTTACTAACTTCTCTAACGAACTTATAGCTCAGTATCTGTCATTGGAGGATCTGGTGGTTGTAACTGAGAGAAAAAGTGATATAAGATAATAACTTGTTCTATTAAATTCATGTTTCGGGTTCTTTAGAAAATTATCCTTTTTATTTATTTATTTTTTGCTCTTCTAAGAAACTTCCTTTGACACTTTGGTATTATCTTTATATTATTATGTAAATAACTTCATATTGAAATAAAATTATAAATTAAAGATTTATATTGATAAAAGAATTTTTCCAAATGTACTCATGCAAAGAAAATATTAAGGGAACACGGTACGATTTGTAATAAAATCTTTGGCTTAATGATTTTTACAATTTTTTTGCTTGTAATATGTCTATATATTACAAAAACAGTTTTTGTGTTCAAAATACTTCAAAAAGCTAACCATTTAATTTTTTGAAGAAAAATTTAAAAATTTATAAAGGCATTTTAAAATGCTACTCCTTCTACAATAATTGAGGTATACACATGAAATTCGATTTATAGAAGTTAATCAAATTATGTATAATAAATGTTGGTTTGGGATTTCTCTTAACAGGAATGATATTTGTAAAATACTTTTTTTTATGAAATTTTATTGAAAATTCCTTGAAAAATGCATAAGTACTACATTTAACTATTTTTAAAAAATATACATATTGCTTTGATTCAAAAATGCATATCAACTTTTTATGCATGTACTAATGACAATAGACAGAAAAAATACCAAAGCATTTTTAGCATAATTGATAAAAAGAATTTTAGCATTTTAAGAGAAGATGAAATTAATTCTTTTTTCATTCCGAGCGAATGAATATTAACGTCGCACTATTCAGCTACACCAGCAGGAGAAAGTTTTGTGTTTCGTTACCTTGACCACAAGACTACAGTGGCCACTTTCCTTTCTGAGATAAATCAGTTTAAAGTTGGGATGTAAATAAAAATGGAAAATAAAAGTTATCATAACTCTGGAATTTCTTAACTCTGAATTTTTAAATTTTGTGACTATAGAAATTGGCATGAAAATAATTTTGGTTAAAAAAATTTTATTTGTATTTTTGACTGATTTTTGTTAATCGAATCATACTGTGTCCTCTTAAATTTATTTAATCAGACTTTTTTCCACCATTTTTTTTTAATTTTAGTAGCTTATGATATTAAATTATGTTATTCATATTAATTCTAATTTGTAATAATCGTTTTTTGTTTGCAAGAAACTAATTATCACATATTATGCCATTATTCTTTTACGATATGTATAACTATATGAATGGATGTTTGTATGTATGAAATCGCATCACTCCAACACAGTTCAACCTATTACTATGAAAATTGGCATGTATATGTAATTTTTATGGAGAAGGTTTTTGGGCTGTTCTCTTTGTTGCAACTCTCCACCAGGTGGCACTACAGCATATCAACTTCTGCACCATTCAATCAATCGCCAAATTGCAAACAGGGTCACCAAAATTGATGCCAACTTGGTTCTATCGCCAACATTTCGCGTTGTTTTTATTGAATCGTCATTGTAATATAAGGAACGGCATTGCTTGTGAATATTACAATTTTAACACAAAATAAATACAACAGAAAGTAATATTAACGTTTTACATATCCAGATATAAATTATTTGCACTATTTTAAACGTACATTACACAAAATGTGTTACTTTTGCTGAGTAGAGATCAGTTCAGGAAGATGTTTTCAAAAATTGACCCACAAGAGAGTTACGGGGAGTTATAAATAAATTTTAAAAAAAAATCTTTTTATTAGCTATTAGATCTACAGACGTAAAATTTAACAAATATGGTTTTTTTGTTCAGCTGAGATGTGCAAAAACCTTTTATTTTTGTCTAACTTGCAATTCACGTAAAACTAACTCATTAAAAAAATTCTTTACCTTCAATCTGTTTTGTTTAATTTTTTAATTCACCCGTGCGTAGAACAGGTATACCAGCTGGTAATTTTATAAGACAAGCACATGTGGATGATGTCGGAAATCTTCTTAGACCTTTCTCTGTCCTTGATGATGGCTCATCAGGATTATCAGAGACACACGTTTCAGAAATACGATGGATTACTGAACTCGAACGAACAGCATATGGTAACGAAAGAATTTGTCACTGAGGCTTATATTTCTAATACTTGTGTTTGGCTTCCTTTAGGCGGATTTTATCAATGCTAAGACATTGCGTCTGAAGCAAACCAATTCGAGTTCTTTTGCTATGAAAACATTCGGGTGAATTTTTCAGTACAGAATACATTTACTACATATCTTTACAAGTCTATTTTTTGTGTCTGACGTTTATAATTCTACAAAAATTCTTATGATGTAAATATATAATAATTCACTTAAATTTTCTCTCGAGAGATTTTAATCGATAATGGTCCGTAGGCCTCCAAGACTTCACGAGATAAATAATTTTGATTTAATCCGCTTAACGGGAAATAACTACAACTATACTTTCCTTAAAACTGAAAGACTAACGTTTTTAAAACAGGACGCAACTTTGCATCACTCACGTATTCGAACCAATCTGAAAAGTCTTTACCGGAAATTGTATGATTTTAGTAGCTTTCGGTTGACTAAGACTATAAACGGGTGAGATTTCAGGAATGGCAAAGGAATGCTTTTGAGAATGTTAATGTTCGCGTGTTTGTCTATTTGTTTTGTTTTGTGCATTTTATGTCACCGCCTTATCCGTTTGTTTCTCAACAAAACGTGAACGTTTAAGTAATAAACAATTCCTCACCTATCCATGGTTGCAACAATCTGACAAAAAAAAAGTCATCTTAATACCAAATACCTTAAATGAAGTTCGTAATTTTACATATATAACTTTCATAAGCAAAAATAATTATTTTTAGTAGCTCAAGTGGAACAAGAACAATTAATTAAAAATCTAATTTAGTTAGTTTAATTAAATCCCAATTATAATTAAAAGCCTAGTAGGGATAAAACCTTAGAAACAAACTTTTAATCTCGGGAATGGAAATATATACGAGGAGGAAATCAAAATATATTTATTTTTTTGAAAAGCTAAAAAATAAAATTTCGGTGAGGAAAATTTTTTTTTATGTTTTGAAAACACAAAGGTATAAAACATTCCCCTTTAAGATTTGTTTTTCCCTTTTAAAAAGTTTGATGATTGATTTTCTTTTTCTTGGATTTATTGAATAAGAATGACTTAAATGAATTTCTTTTTATTAAAAATAAAAAGAATAACCACTTTCGTTTCAAAGGAATATGATTAATTCTGATAGAATTTTTAAACAACAGATAAAATAAGTAGAAAAAACCTTTAAACATTTCCAGATTAAAAATTTTGGGAATTAATTTTACATCTATTTCTTTAAAATCTAACGGAATGTAGTTTTATATTACATTTTTCCATTTGCTATCCAAGTTTTTCTTAAATTTGCTTTCATATGTACGTGTTTTTTTTTTTTGTATTTAAAAAAGAGTTCATTTCCTTGTTATGCAAGTTTCAAGCGTTTTTCCAATCACCCTGAAAAAATGGTTTTAGATAATTGAATATATTTTGGGAATTTTGAAAACTTCTGAACTTTTAAATTTTTTTTCAAAAATTAACATTTTTAAAAAAACCAAAATGAGAGATAATTACTAGTATTATTGAAAACAGAGAATGTCACGTAGTATGTAAAGGAAACAATATCATTTTAATTTTCACTAACATGCGAACCCAATTTTCTGCTTCGTTTATTTATTTGAAAGCTTTTCTCGGCTTTGAAAAAATATATAATGTAAATTACGTAGTTATAATAGAAAAGCGTATATAATATAATTTGCATTACAAATTTTAATTTATTTATCTGATTAACTCATTATTGATGCAACAATATTAAAAATTCGAACTGATAAGATATTCATTCAGTCATTTATGCGATAATTTAACCCAGCGATACTCAACCTGTGGCTCACCAGACTTTTCTAAGGGGTTATGGAAAAATGCGCTAAAAATTCAATTATTTAAAAACAATTTTTAAAAGTTTAGTGAGAAATTCTATCAATCAAGTAATCCATATATCAATTTTGCTATTGTTGTGGTGTTGGTAAGAATTGCGGGATAACTTTTTTCATTTTGTAATTGTAACGGTTAGTTAACAAATAACAGTGAAATAACTACCATTTTATGGATGAAACTAATTTTTAACAACCCACACGCATTTCAAGAGAAAAATATCTAAAGAATATTTGTTATTTCAAGACGATTGGGATCTTGACTGTTTCGAAGAAAAAAACAAACATGTATCAACAACTTGTTTAATTTATCGTGAAAATGTTATATTTAAAACATATCATTTTGCTCGTTTCTATACGACAAAACACAAATCTTACAATGGCACCTTTTTTTCGATGATCTATTTCAATTTCAAGAGGAGATAAACTAGCTTTATTAAATGTTTTTTTGTGAGTGGAGTTTAATGTAGTTTTAAAATTAAAACCACAATTATTAGTATTTTGATCAATTTCTGCCTGTAGAATGTCCTTTTAGCGTCCCCCCTATTAATCCTCATGTTGCGGCCAGCTTGAAATAGTTCTCACATATATATATGGCCAGGCAGAAAAAAAGGTTGTACCGCTGATATAATCCTTAAGCCGCGGCGCGCCGCACAGTGGGCAGTTTTCCCAATCTAGCGCTCGGAAAGTCCAAAAATGGAATTGCGCGAAACAAAAAAAATTAATCCATTATTTATGGTCCTCATAGATTCCCTAGTCATGTGGTAAACAGTTTTCGTCATTACGCGAATGGAAATATTCTACAGTCGGTGGTTTAGATCGGGTTTCTTTTTGCTACAAGAAACACTTACGAGCGTCATTTTCCAGTAAGAAGTTCAATCGTTTCGTCTGAAAAAGATTTTGCAGATTTAAACGATCTTTTTAAAAAAAATACATGCCATGGGTAAGTAATTTCTTGATTTGACTTTCAAATTAGGTGCAAGTTTGATTAAAAAAGGGAAAAACGTAACATTTAGCACAGCATGTAACTCCTACTAACATAGGTCGGTTTTTTGTGTTTATTGGAGTAGAACTTTTGGGATTGAGACGGATTGATCACAGTAACACTTAAGTCACATAGAGTAAATATAGACCTTTAATTTAATACCAAATTTAGCTGCTACTACCTGCTACTCCCAAAGTTATGATTTTTTTTCAGTGTTGGCCGATGGTATTACTCGGCGTGCCTTATACAATATATGGAAGGAAGAGCAAAGATACTAGAGCAAAACTTATGTAGTTTTGAGTTTAGTTAGGACTATAACGGACTTTGATAAATATGAGGACCAGCAGCAATTAAAATTTAGAAAAAATTGTTAAAAAATTCTGCTCGTTTGTAGGGAAAAATGGATGAGGTGCCATAGAAATGAAAAGTTCTTCTCCAAGTCGAATGATGCGTGGTTGTCGGGGAGTAAGATTTATATTATATTTTAGTATTTTTAAGAAAAATATATACTAGTGTGGTATTTTATGTTTATTTAAGCTTATAATAATTATTTTTTCAGAATTTTTGACTTTAAAATGGTTTTTCTCGGTTTGTGTTTTTTCACGTTCAAAATACCACTTCTCCCACAATTATTTACCAATCACTTCCATTTTTCGTCCTGTGTCTTATATGTAATGCATGTAACAAAACTAGGGATCTATTTTACTGTAACATGAATACTCTTTTTTAAAAAAAATAAAAGTGGGAAATATTAGGCTTTTGGTTGAATTTTATCATATATATATATCAATATTTTATTATTTTTTTCTCTCCAAAACTAATTAAGGTATTGTAAAATTGATACCTAAAGGTGTTTAAAACATCCTCAGAAATATTATAAAAATTTCATGTCAAAAAAGTAATTAACACAAAAAGAGTAGAATTTTAAAATTTTCAAAATTGTGTGAATAATATGTGAAAATTTTTAACTCGGTTCACTTTCTTAAATAAACATTATATGAAATGCTAAAAAATGTAATTTTTAAATACATAAATAAAAAAGTGCTTAAAGGGTGCCGATTCATTTTAATCACTACCTATTATCTTTTATTGTATATGTACAATGTTATGTTTGATTGTATTTGTTTAATTTATTATTAAATTTAATATTTTTAACTTGCCACACTCTATTTCTTGTATATATTCTCCCACGTATAAATTACTGCTTCCTTTTGTGACGGGCTCACGCGTCTTTGCATTAACATGACCTTTGAGCTCTTTGGGGTCAGAATTAATGGCAATTCTTTTTCAACCAAACCCAAGAAGTGAACCGTTAAAGAAAGATGCAAACTAGGAAGCTTTTAAATATCAGAAGTTAGAGTAAGTGGTGTGGCAATTTGGGGAATTTTATGATAGTCCGTGATTCAAGTGTGAAGAGTTTTTGAAGGATTAAGTGACAGCCAACAGAGGAATCCAGTGACAGAGAGCCCTTAGGTCAAGGTGCATTCCATTGCACTCCTGTGAACCGCAACTGCAACTAGAATCAGATTGATCGCTACTTCATTCGACATTAAGGTAGGAGTGACTATTTATTATTCGGATCTGTGATAGAATTATAATTGAGCATAGGTGAGTTTGTTATTGGTAGTGGTCCGGGTTATACTATTTCGGTATTATGTATATTGTGTGTTTAGTCATCGTAGATTCTCTCCCATATATTATTATTATTATCTAATCTGTTAAAGGCTTAAGTTTAAGATCTTAATAAAATCATATTAAGATCATGTCAGCTCCTAGTTCTTCATTTATTCCTACACCTCTATCTCACGCTGACAATCAAGGAGAAGGGCACTCGAGGGGGGCAACTTTACACTTTAATATCCTTACATACTTGTTCAAAAACTAGTTCCACTTAGCAATAATTTATTCTTGATCAAATTCAAATTTGACATAAATTAGTTAAGACCCTATTAACCTCATTTGTTAGTAAAAAACAGGAAGGGATACCCAATTTACATTTATTACTATGATTTTAGATCATTATGAAGACTTTTAAGCCATAAAATAATTTTCGTGCGCCAGATTGGGAAAACTGCCCACTGTGTGCCGTCACGCCGGCGCCGTTGAGTTTTCCCCATTAGGATCTTCCCCCAGCGTTGGGAATTTTTTTCGCTTCCTCCAAGAAGCTGTTTTTTTCAAAGACGTATTAGAGAAAGCTTTTTTCCCTTCCAGAAACGTGAGTTTAGTATAATTATTTTTATATAACCCTAAACAAATGATCAATGTAATAAATCATAAATAACAAATAAAAATACATATAAAAATAATTAGTTAATCAAAACAATTAGTACTAAAATATAATTTTTTTTAAAGAATGGATACATGTATTTACATGATATACAAATTGTTGTCGCTTGACATCTCCCTCGCTTTTAGATTTCGAAAACCTGAAGCTAACACCATTTCACACAACTAAAAATGAAGTACTAATTCTCTAGAAATATTGTATTCTAATCTCTATCATTCAGTCTAGCGCTGACAGCTATTAATAAAAGAAACAACTACTTTAGAACGCGAAATAAGCGTTTGCAATGTTTGAAATAGTACGAAATTTAGATGATTCCGTGCAGGGCATCCGTAGAGCAGAGAGATAGATCAATATTAGAAAAAAAGTATTTCCTATGAAAAAGGGGTACGTTGTATTTATAACTAGCAAATAATGAGAGTATTTGCAAATGGACGTAGATACATACTAATAAAATTTTTCACTGTTAACTATGCATAATCAATTAATTCTAGCTCATATTTTCCTTGCTGAAACTTTTTTTTACATTTTACGGATATAACATATATTCTTGGACTAGAAAATCACCAAAAATATTTTTCTTGGAGTGTTTCCAGTGCAAAAACGAAAAAATTTTTCTTCTAAGGTAAATAAACTGTTTTCCCCTTTCTTTTCAATTTCATTGAATTCTGATATCGGAAAAGTATCCTTAAACTGATTTTAGAATCTTTTTGCTTCATTAGTCAATCACGTTACTTAAGACTTCACAAAGTTTTTTGAACCTTAAAATAACACTAAAATCAATAGATTAAATATATAAAATATTGCTTGTGGGCTAGCTAAGTCAATGAATTATTTGGAAAATGCGGAATATTTGCGATCCTCCAAAAATAATACTAAAAAAATACTGGCAATGTCCAAGTAAAAAAGAAAGAGATCTAAAATATGTCACATCTTACATAAAAAGTCAAGTATTCAATAATCAAATAATAAACATAAAAACATATATTTAAACATAAAATGGTCTGGTTACAGAGTTAAAATTGGACACAGAAAAGGTCACAAGTTCAAGGTTATTCTAAATCTTTGATCTCAGAATACTCTAATGCATATAAATATTATGCATTTAATACTCTAATACACTGTTTAAATAAATTAATTGTATGCATTTATGGTACAATAGCAAAGGAAATATTGACGTAGCCGTCGAAATTTACGGATCAGCCCAATTTTTCGGTAAATATTTTGCTCAAACTGAATTATAAAGAAATAACTTTGTTGTGTGTCAGGGAATAGATTTACTCCGAGTTTGATATGCCGGCAGGAAAAGTGCAGTTTTAGTTTGTTTTCCCGGAAGCTGAATTTTGGCTGATATAAGTTATTGAGAACTGTCTTTACGTGAACCAGATTTAAAGTTTAATACTTATCTAGAGGAAGAAGAGTTAGCGAAACTTTGAAACGAGAAATAATCTTTAAGTAAACGAATAAAATACTTTGAAATATATAATTTAGAAATGGATTTATTCATATTTTAATATACCAGAATAGAGAAGTTTTAACAAAAGAACACCGACTATTATTTCAATTGATAGTAACTCTGAAAATAATGGGAATTTTTCAAAATTCCTAGTTCAGGCTCGGCAGAGAAATCTTAACCATACATAAGCAAATTATTACATAAGCATTGTTCACATATAAGGAGAATGCTTTGAGAACATGTTATTTTTTGCCAAAAATTATTGCATTTAACTAATTTTTCAATGAGATAATATTCTTATATATAAAATAATTTTATATGTATATTCTAATTCAAGTGACACTAAATATAAAAAAATTACTCCTTTTTGTGTTTTTCCAAAATTATGGTTCGATTGCAGTCGGATACTTTAAGGTATCCGACCACGTTCGGCACCGTGATTTTAAAAAAGCGCATAAATGGATAATTTTCATGATATTTAGTGTCACTTAGATTAGAATACATGTATAAAAATTTTTTTTAAGAACATTTTGACAAAAAAAAATTATTTAAATACAATATTTTGGCAAAAAATTAACTTAAAATAATTTATTTTCCAAATGTTCTCCTTTTGTGAAAAATGCTTCTATTATAATATTATTTTGCCTGTATATAGCTCAGACCTTTGTACAGAGGCTCAACTAGAATTTTTGAAATACATACCTTAGAAGTGGGTTTATCCATGTTTTATGACCACAGAGGGGAGCAATTTTAAGAAAAAAACGCCAATAATTATACATATATATATTTAAATTGGTGGTAACTCTGAAAATAATGTGAATTTTTCAAAAATTCTAGTTGAGCCTCTGTAGAGAGGTCTGAGCTATATACAGACAAAATATTATTATAATAGAAGCATTTTTCACAAAAGAAGAACATTTGGAAAAAAAATTATTCTAAGTTAATTTTTTGCCAAAATATTGTATTTAAATAATTTTTTTTCTCAAAATGTCCTTAAAACAATTTTATACATGTATTCTAATCTAAGTGACACTAAATATCCTGACAATTATCAATTTCTGCGTTTTTTTAAAATCACGGTTCCGAACGTAGTCGGATACCTTAAAAGTTCGTCTATGAAAACAGTACATTCGTTCCGAATTTTGAATTTATGACGTCCAATTTCAATACCATTATGAAAAATTAAAATGTATGAAACTAACATGATTATTAATTTTGCTTCCAGCACAGTTAGGCCAACGGATAGAAAATTTTCAACCATATTGTGTCAGCTCATTGTGTGGATGTCACACGCTCTCTGAATCTTAAAGAGGCACTAACCAATTATAGCTGCTAATGACAGAAAAGATGCGGATAGGCTATTTTTCAAAGCAATATTTTGGAGGATAGCAATGGGAGAAAAACCAGAAATGACAAAAACGGATTCATAACTAACTATACGTTAACCGCATATGACACACCATAAAATTCGTCTATGAACAGGCAAAGTATCTTAGAGTCGATCTTGTTAAAAGCAGGATCACTCATTCTGAAGCTATATGAACGGCACAATAACTTGCTTGTAGATAAGAGCATGAATATTATAATTAATACTGAAAGTGTTACGGTCAATATAATTTAATAATTGTTTTTTTTTCCATTTTTTTAAATAATTAACTATGTACTTTTTCCAAGAAATCTTATTATCAAAAAGTTCCAAAGATTAAAATTCCTCTACTAAAGTTAGAGGGATACCATAAAAGAGTAAACGAGTAGTATGAAATGGAATGCTTTGATTATAAAGCAAGAAATCAACATTATTGCCATAGAAATATCGGCTTCTGCGTCGAAGTTGTATTATGGTTTGTAAGATCGTATCCTGCGTGTTGTAGAAGGCGATTAATATGGGACAGGTCCTAAAGGTTCAGGGGTTGGGCGTAGGGCTAACAACCCTATCCCATAAAAAAATTCCTGTTACGAAATTTCAGGAAGAAAATATATCTGGGTGGACTTATTCAGGAAAATGGAACGTAGCGAAGAAGACCAAACTTCGAGCTCTATCAATCATATAAAGAATCTTACACACATTGTTAACTTCATCAAAATACAACGAATTAATTGGAAAGGTCACGTTGTCAGAATGGACGAAGACCGCCCCTCGGAAAAAGTCTTCAATGCCCAACCAACTGTTACACGAAGAAAGGGTAGGCCAAATCTTAGATACATTGATGGTCTAGAAAAAGATCTCCTAGTTTTGAGAAATAAGAATTGGAGAAAACAAGCAGGGAGAAGGCTGGCCTGGAAAAGGCTTCTTGAGAAGACCAAGGCCCACCCTGGGCTATCGAGGCACTGAGGAAGGAAGGAGGGAGATCGTATCCAAGAAGCCCAGTAGTCGAGTGGTAGCGTATCGCGCTTCCCCACCACAGGTCCGGGGTTCAAATACCGGGCAGGGAAAGGTCGATTTAGCCTTTCATTCCTTCAGTGGATCAATAAAATGAGTACCAAGCTTGCTTGGGAACTAAACAATGAGGGTTTCACGTCAGACTGTCCCCCTGACCGGAATATCAGTTCATGCCCAAGGCCTCGTAAATTAAGTTGGGCACAGTAGACCTTGGCCCTTATGAGTTGTTGCGCCACCGAGTTTAGTTAAGATCGCATCCAAGCAAGAGTCAGGGTTAGTTTATAATAAATGATAAATCAGTAGAATTAGAAAGAAACATTTTTTTTTCACAAATACATAGCTACTTAAAAGTTTGCTGCTATATATTCGATTGCTTTAGATGAGAGTAACGATGTTTATGATGCCCACTCACGTTTAGCGGAGTTTTTGCTTGATATAAATCTGATAATAAAAGAAGAGCTAATCAAACTACTGAGGTTGAAAGGAAAATGTACCGGAGGGTATTGATTTTTTCAAATAATTTGAAAATATTTTTAAGCAAATGGACATTGAATTACAGAACATTTTTTCTGTAACTACAGATGGTACAACTAAGAGGGTAAGGTGAAAAGTTCTCGGCCTAAAAATGAAAAACTGCGAATTTCAGTTAAAGGATTTTATTTTCTACATAATCTTCTTTGATATCAACACACTTTGTTCAGAGTTTCTCCAACATCAGTATCCCTACCGGGAAGTAAGAGCCTGGAAGACAATGAAAATATTCATCTTCTGCCCTTTCAACTTCTTCATTGGACTCGAAGACTTCCCAGAAACGAATTTCTTCAACCCCTTAAGGTATCCGAGTACGTTCGGAATCGTGATTTTAAAAAGGCGCATAAATGGATAAATTTCATGATATTTAGTGTCACTTAGATTAGAATACATGCATAAAATTGTTTTAAGGACATTTTGACAAAAAAATTTATTTAAATACAATATTTCGGTAAAAAATTAACTTAGAATAAGCTTTTTTAAAATGTTCTCCTTTTGTGAAAAATGCTTCTATTATAATAATATTTTGCCTGTATATAGCTCAGACCTCTGCACAGAGGCGCAACTAGAATATTTGAAATATATAGCTTAGAAGTGGTTTAGCCACGTTTTACGACCACAGTGGGGAGAAATTTTTAGAAAAAAACGCCGATAATTATTTCAATGGGTTGTCACTCTGAAAATAATGTGAATTTTTCAAAAATTATAGTTGAGCCTCTGTGCAGAGGTCTGAGCTATATACAAGCAAAATATTGTTTTAATAGAAGTATTTTTCATAAAAGGAGAATGTTTTAAAAATGGGGTCATTCCGTGTTCATTTTTTGTTAAAATATTGTACGTAAATAATTTTTTATTGGAATAATATTCTTAAAACAATTTTATGTACGTTTTCTAACCTAAGTGACACTGAACATCATAAATATTATCTATTTATACGCTTTTGCAAAATCATTGTTTCGAACGTAGTCGGATACCTTAAGCAGTCAGTTTTTTTTGTTTAAAAGAATTAATTCAAAAAAAAGAAGTCGTTTTTTTTTCATTGCATAAACTAAGCATAATACTTACAAAAAATTGAAAATGGAATAATTTTATTTTAGTTTTGAAATTTAAAATTTTTACACTATTTTTTATTTTATAATTGTAAGACACAAAAAACCCTAAATATCTGCTTTTTATTACACACTGCATGCTCTATGAAGAATTTTTCATATGCCTTAAGCGGATTTCTCTAATTTTTTACAAAATTTTTTTATATTCATACCTTTTTTTCAAACGGTTGAGGAATTTGTGTGTGTTTGTGTGCATACATATATGCACACACAATTTGAAGCACGGTGTTATACTAAGTCTTAGATTGCAATGGGGACAGAGACAATATCGGCTTTTTTTGGATTATCTTTCCATTTTCATTTCTTCTTAAGCAACAAATGGCACATTGCTCTGCCAATCCCTGTTCTTTATCGAACATTTTCAAGAATCTAAATTCTTGCCTTGAGTGAAAAATTCCCGCCTTCACAAGAAAGAAAATCCCAAATGAAAAGTACTTCAGTACCATAGGCAAACTGCATCTCTTAAAACACAATATCGATAATCTCACTATCAGAATTAAAGATATGTGCAAATCAAAGATAGAAAGAAGAAAATATCAGTGTCCATACAGAGCACGGGGAAACTGGTTGTGGCTACCTTTCGGTAGCCCGTTTCGTTTACTGACAAACCATTTAAGAAGCTAAGTTTGGGAACAGATGGAAATCTGTGGGTGCGAATAGGGTGAGGGATGTCCGGGTGAATCGTATCCCAGATCACGCATTTTTCCTATCTCCAAAGCACCCTTACGACAGATGCGTTGTTCAGGTGAAAGACGATTTTTTTCTTTTTCAAGCTAGGCTTCTTCTCGCGAACTTTGGCATCCAGGAGGTCAAGAAGGCTGAAGTAACATTCGCCTGTGATTGTTCTGCCTTTTTTAAGGCAATCAATTAACAAATCATATCGTAGTCATATGCTTCAGAAGAAGCATAACAATTTGAGACTTATGTTCGCTAGACACGCGCACTCGAAACAAAATGAATGATTTTAATTTTAATATTTGCAAATTAGGAATTGTACTGAATTTCCTTTTAGCAGTACGAAGGAAGAAGTTGTGTTATGATTTCAGAACGTAACTTTCAATTTTTTTTATGAATGAATCTGAAATAAGACAATTGTATAAGACAGAGAAAGGATATGTGTTAAAAATGTCCGTAATTGTAAAAAAAAAAGAAGAAAAAGAAAGAGTAAATTCAAAACAAGAAAAATTAATAGATGCTTTTCACATTATTTTACAGTTTCATCAAGCGTTGATAACAAGCTTGAGAGACAGAGAGAGAGAGAGAGAGAGAAACGAATGAAATTGTGTTTTGAAATTTACGTCGGGTGCGAGAGACAATTTTTGAAAAAATTCTTTTTTATAAAAGATATATGTCTTAGAAAATGCAGCTTTATATGAAAACCAGAAAAGGAACACAACTTTTGAAGTATATCAATTTCCACAAGCTATTTTTGGAAACTTTATTTACTAACTTTTACTTTTTCGAGAACTTATGACTGAAAGCACTAAACTGAAAAAAATTTAATTTAATTTCTAAAAATACCTTTGCTCACTATTTCTCTGAAGGAATTTTTCTTCTTTTCCCTTTTCGACGTTATGAAATGAAATTGCTATAAAAATAGTAAATTTTCTGAATTTTTTTGACAGTAAAAAGAGAAACGGAAAAAAATTTAATATATGTTCAAAAATTAAGTTCTCCTACTCAAAAGAAATCCTGGAAATAAAATTATCATTTATGCATGAGCTGCATGTTTGTATGTAAAAGTATTTCCTTTCCTTTCCTTTTTTATATTCAGAATCGTTTATTGATTATACTTTCAAGTGTTTTGATATTCCATTGCAAAATAATTGGAAAAGAAAGCTGAAAGATTCTTCGTGAATAAATTGAAGAATATTTTAGTATTTTTTTTTCTTGAATTTAACTTTTTTCTAGATAACTTTTATGTATATCTGCATGATGTTTTAAAAATTAGAGTATGCAAAAACAAGGTAAATAAAAGAGATGAACTGATGAAAGGAAATTTTATTTAGGATCTGATAAAAACTAAACTGTGTGGATTTGTAAACTTTGTGTTTGATTCCACACTACAAAACAAACAGACTTGCGAATAATGCGTGAGTTCTTTTTTATTTTAACATGAAAGTAACAGGTACACATTAAAGAGAATTATATTAATTCTTATGAAAGGAGAAGACTTTTCAACATTGTACTTAATAAGTACTTTTTACTGAATTTACAAGAATTCATTTCTTATAACTATGCAATATATATTCAAAATATTCAAAGGAAAATGTACAAAAAATATTCGTCATTTAAAAGTTTCAAGTTATAATTTAATTAACTTTTTTCAAGCTACACAGGGATTGCAGACAAAATTTTTAAAACCCTATTAGGATATTTTTTTAAAAATATCTACTTATACCAATAGGTATTACTTAAACTCTGGTGGAGGATTTTAAATTTTAAGCAGATTATTTTATTAATTATTTTGCATTCATCAATTTATGCGGGAACAAATATCTTTAAATAGTTTCGCATTTCTTAAAAATTTTCCTAACCTCTGGGACAGAATTTAAATCAGTAGTCTTGAAGAAATCATTTTTAAGCACTTGGTGGGTTTTTTCAGGAAAAAAAAATATTTTTTTTGCCCTTTTTTGATTTCACATTCTATATATAAGCTTTCAACCTTAAATGTACAGGGGATGTAAAAGGTTATCTCATATATCTTTATGTGGCAACTTTTTTGCATAGTTTTTTTTTAAATTTTAAATTTTACCACACCTTTTTTATCGTTTCATAACCCCACCTATAAATCTTTTACAGCTAATTTTTTTATTTGTGTGAATTTTCATTGTTAGTGCACTTCTGAGTATTTTTTTATTTCGGTGGGTGTTGTGTTGAGTTTCAATTATTTATATAAAAAGAAAAAAAAAAAAAAAATACAGAAAAAAAATTTTTTTGGATAAAAACTACGTAAGAATAACGAATAATGCATTGTTATTCATTTTTCCCCAAACAAAGGTTTGGGAGCATTATAGAAAAAAAAAAAAAAAACTGACGATTTTAAAAAAAAGAACAAAATAAGAAAAAATTAAGTTTTTTTTAATTTTTACCGCTGTTCCATATTTAACCCTTTGTCAAAAAGGGAGTGCCGATTTAAGCTCATTTGGGGCCCTGGGGGCAGAAGATCTTCAGTCCCCTTGGCACTGGCAGGGTCGAAATTTAAAAACCCCAAAAAACTGTTTTAAATCCAGTTTTCCGGGGCCCCCGGCCCCTGGGCCCCCGCTCAAAGGGATAAACCGGCACTGGTAACAACGTATCAAAAACCCCACTCTACTTAATTTTCCCCGGGGTGTCAACGTTTTTGACAGCCCGTGTTTATTTTTTTTTCATGAAGTTCTGCTACCTAGTGACAAAAGGGCACGAAAAATTTTTTGGGGCGGGTAAAAGAACCCAAATTTTCGGATTACACGGCTAACAAGGAAAATATAACACATGGTTTAAATAACATTGATAGTTTCCGTTAAGTAAAAGGGTGGCAAGAACTGGACTTTGGCATTGATGTAAAACGGGGACCAAGGGTTAACAAAATAGATCATCTGTAAAAAAAATCTAAATAAAACCCTTTAAAATTTGGGTTTTGTATTCTTGGGCGCCCCGCGTCTTTTTTGATTAACAATTTCCCAAGTTCTTTTTATTTGGAATTTAAAGGCAAAAAACCTTTCCAAAACCCCAAAACCAAGAAGAGAAACGGGTCGGGAAAATGTAAATGAGAAAACTATAAAAAAGGGTAGCGCGGCAAACCTAGATAGGGGGGATAAAAATAGATAGCATAGCGTAAAACAGGCTCAGAGGGAGTGTGGAATCATTCTACTGCTGCAAAAAGTTTGAAAAATTTTGGACCGAAAGGGAGTCAAAAATTGGCCCTTTTACCGGGGGGAAAAATCTTCTGGGGGAAAATTTTGGGGTTATATTTTTCAGGCAAAAAACCAGAAAGAAAAGGGTTTTTAAAAAGGACTAGATAAAAAAGGATTAATTTGGGGATTAATTAAATGGGATTTAAATTTGGGGGGCCCCTTTACTTCACTTTTTAAATTTAAAAATTGTCAAAATTAGAATTTAAGTATTATAAGTTACTCTTAATAAAGTTGTATTAAGAATTATGTCTCCCTCATTTTTATAATCCCAAACCTCTAGCTTCGTGAACCGGTAAAAATGGTCATCACAGGATGAATATGTCTCAATGGCGCCCCGAACGTATTTAACCCCCGGGGTTTGGTAATTTTGGTGGAAATACAATTCCCACCCGAAATGTAATTTTAGGGTCGGAGAATGTTGCTTGGTTTATCGAGGCAGGGATAACAATATTCAGTTACTTGAAATCCCGAATCTGTCAGTGCTTATTTAAAAAGTCATCCAGGAAGGCTCAAGATTGGTATTCGAATTTTTCGTTGTTGGTGCAAAATACACCACGGTTTTTGCGCAGCTCAAAGCTGAATTAGCGAAGGCTTTTCCCGCGATCAAAAAAAAAAGAACTACAGTCGGAGTTTTATGCATCAAACAGGAAGAAATCAGAGGGACTGATTTGTTATAGATTACAAAAAAAGAGAGAAGTTTAGCATTAGAATGCCCAAACTTAGTGGATCATATTTTTTTTCGACCGAACCCAGGTACAGGACTACGTGGGAAATCCGAACCACAAAATACGATACAACTTTTAGAAGTCCTCAAACGAAAGAGAGATATTCTTGCAAATTACAAAAGGGGGTTTTCAGAACCATAATATAGAAAGACGAGGTCAAAATGCGCATAGGGTGCCAATTTGAAGCAATGGTAGAAACGAGGAATTAAATAAGGAGTGACCCAAAAAACAGAAATGATTTTACGAGAATAGCCGTCAAAATAATAGAGGGTTTGAGAGGAATAGATTTAATAATAATGATCAAAGATTCAACAAAGGGGTTTCTCATTTTGAAATAGGGAAAAGATAATTTTAATAGAGGGACCGTAGAAATAAGGTTCGAGGATAATTTCAATCGAGGTGATAGGACGCAAAGGGGACGATTAAATATTGTAAAGGTTAATGATCAACCCTCAAGAGGTGTCGACAAGAGAGTGCATCAATTAGACTTTCTCCAATATGTATAGCACCTGTAGAACTTCCACACGTACCTATATTATTAAATAACAACACATTTTGAAAGCGCTATGGGACACCGGAGCAGATAAATCTTTTATATCGGAAGCTAGAAAATATTTTTCTATAAAACAGTCAAAAAAAAATCGCGAGTTCAGGTAATAACAGAAAGCACAGGGTGCGAAATGCCAAAACATGGGGATCGTAGAATTAAAAATTAACATCAGACAATTCGAAAGAAATTGGTCATTTCATGTGCTGAAAGATTTAGAATGTACCCATGTATTCTGGGTATCGATTTCATAAAAGGGTCAAAAATCGTATAGATTTTGATCAGAAATCGTTAAAAATCGCGTACCACTGGTTGAAGATAATAAAGTAAATGTAAAGGGAAATTACACGTTAATGGGTCAGAAATGAAGTTAAACATGGTAGCTACAGTTTTACCGAAAACCATGGGAATAATATACTGCGATAAAATTAATTGTGCCATAATCAAAGATTTGGTACTTACTTCGCGGGAACAATTAATAGAGGAACAGAAAAAATGACCCAGAATTAGGTCATATATATAGATATTTAGAAAACCCGGAAGATAACTCGGTTAATGCAACGATATGTGAGAATTGGTCCCACGATTCCGCTTAATTGAAGGGGATTGTTATTTATGCGAAACACGCAACGTCATTAGTGAAATAAGCGTATACATTCCGGGTACCCTGGCGAATGAAATAATGAGAGAATTTCATGACAAGCACAAGTAGACACGTCGGCAGATTTAAAACGTATCAATGTGGCCTGGGACGTTTGTTATTTCCCCGCGCATGAGTAGTACTTATTGATCAATATGTCTCTACATGCCATAAGTGTGCTGCTAATAACTATGCGCGTTACCAGCCGGTCGGTTAAATCCAATTATAATGAATTATCCGTGAATGAGATAGTGACGTTAGATTTATTAGGCCCGTATCCTATAATGAGAATAAGACGTAAATCGCTATATTTAGTAATAACCGATCATTTCAGCAAATGGGCTGAAATTATACCTCTTTAAAAGGCCTCTCATCTCGTATAATAGCGGATATTTTTTTGATAACTTTATATCGTGCGTTATGGAGCTCCAATAAAATTAATAAGTGATAATGGTCCCACTTATATCCGGAGATTTTTGGAGTTAATCTTTAAGTGAAAGATTAGGCATAAGGCATGTGAAGACTGTTGCATATCGACCACAAGCAAATCGGACTGAAAGAGTTGACCGAGATATAGTGCAAATGATGCAAATTACGTTAATGATCAACACGATACTTGGGATCAATTTACGTGAGCTTGCTTACGCTATTCGTACGGCGTAATGAAACAACGGAAAACACCGGCTGAGTTAGTTTTAGTCGAAAAATTGATAATCCATTTCAAAAACTAAGCTATGATAGCGCGGAAAGCTTCTAAATCTCGCAATTCAGGATATACAGAAAAGCTTTAAAGAAGTTAGACTAAGTAATGAAAAATTAAACAGGAAAGGTGGGGAAAAAGTTATAATAGACGTAGAAAGGACATAAAAATAAAGGTAATGATTGTTTATTAGAAACACACCCTGTAAAAGTTCAGCTGCTAACAAAAGTATAAAAGCAAATTTAAAACAAAATTTGAGGACCTTTATAGAGTCCTAGAAGTTAGGAACCTTAATAATATTGTAATATGGAAATCGGGAAAAGATTAACAGCTACCTAGATCAAATATATATCGTCATAGGAAATGACGAGGTCGAAGTAGGAAATCGGTATCCCAAATAGTATAAGATCAAAAGTCAGGAAACTCGTACTTCGGAAAAGTGTACACCAAGGATTAAATGAGTCACAATATGGGGAAAGAAAAATCTGCGGTGAAACGTAGGTTAGAGGCAAAAGGGATTGGTAACCAATCAACCATATAAAAATGGTTGTGAGAGGACCCATAAAACAAATCACTGGTCAGGATCACTACCAGTTCAGTAGGGAATGAAAATAAAATAAAAGGTTTAAAAATAACCAAGGTATTAAACGATCAGGTGTATCGGGGACAAGTGGACCACAAAAGAAAGTGGCAAAGAAAGGGGAATAATAATTGTAATAATAAAAGACAAATGTCATCTAAAATTATTTCCAGAGATAGAAAAAGACAGGGAGAGAATCAACTGAAGTTCCATTTTGAAAAGAAGTATAATTTAAGCGTCAATGACGGAGACAGAAGAACCTCGCACCAGCCAAGAACACATTTGGGAAGGCAAAGGAAAGGAAGACAAGGAGATTACAAGTCTTACAACAAGAAATTCCAGTGCAAACAAGGAATGAAGAGTGATGACACCTCATCGTTGAATGTGAACGTGGGAGACCGAATATAAAATCAGGTTGTATTGTTCTCATTTATGATCTTCCAACAAGTGGTCGGAAGCTATTGCAAAGAAGGAAGTCTCGGCGGTGCTTAAAAGTTATAAGCCAAGTCAAACACTACAATGAGTAAATCATTTAATTTTGGAACTTTTGGACTTGTTGCAATTTTTTTTCTGAAGAAAACATTTGTATTCAATAATATTTGTTTACTTCGATGTATGACTTCGTGAGATGCGAAAATTCCTTTTGGTTATTTGTTATAATGGTTTATTGAAAATGTTTGTAATTGTATATAATATGTGTATATATATATAAAGTTGTTGTATTGTTACGTATTATGAGGCATCTGGTTCAGGGAAACGCGGCGTAGTCAAGGCACTAACAATAATAATAAACGATAAGTGCGGCTCATTGAGTTTTTTGTTGAAACCTCAGATGTAGGGATGGAGATAAAAAATTTATTGTGATATATATAAATAATAAATGTAAAATTGATTAATATTATGGAAACAGAGACCAAATAATTTCATTTCAGGGGAGACCGACCGAAAAATCTTGAAAAAGTAAAAGCTTCAACGTGTTTCCAGGTTGCGTTAAGAAAGGGAGCAGAAGTAACAGCCCATATGAAGTGTTAGATTGGGTCTGCGCAACCCAGAATGGTGTTTTAAGTGTATAAATATTTTAAGTAACGAATTGTAAAGTGAGAGTAGGCATCAAATTAAACAGTACTGCTTTAATGCCGCCTAGTTATTGGAGTAAAATTTATTGTCACGAGCTTTAAAATTAAATTGAATATTGTACCCTAAGATGAGTAAATACCGAAAATTAAAAGTCAAGATAAATTTCTTGGAAATTATAAAGTTAAAAATTTAAGATTAAAATTGCAAATGAAAATTAAAGTCAGATAGATATTGAAATTATAAAAGTTAAAAATTTAAGATTAAAAAATTTCCCTCTTCAATGAAAATTAAAGTCAAGATAGATATTGGAAATTATAAAAGTTAAAATGAAGATTTAAGATTAAAATTTAAATAAAAACTCACAGAAAGCGAAGAAATTTAGAGATTTAGACACGTAATTATTGGCGGGCATTGGTGAACCCCAGTAACACGTTTTTCTTCTTGAGGGGTTGTGACGCCCTCGCGTCTTTCTTCTGATTAACATGACCCTGTTCTTTGACGGCCACGATTAATGGCAAAAACCTTTCCAACCCAATAATACCAAGAAGAGAAACGGATCGAATATGTAAATGAGATATACTATAAAATGATAGCGCGGCAAACCTAGATAGGAGGATAGCATAGATAGCATAGCGTAAAGCAGGCTCAGAGGTTGTAGTGTGTGGAATCATTCTGGATCAATAGCGTGACAAAGCTAGTGTGAAATCTTTGCGGACCAAGAATAAGCAGTCAAGAATTAGCTGCATTGTGATCAAGAATCTTCATAGATAAAGTTATAGATTATATTCTCTAGGTCAAGGACCAGAACAGGAAAAAAAGGTAATATTAGATACATAAGTAATTAGATATTAACAGGATTATTTAGATGTAATTGAGATAGAGGATCTAATTGCGTGATCTGACTTAAATACGTGATTTAAATTGGGCTTGACTCTCAATTTTAATTAATAATTGTCAAAATTAGAATTTAAGTATTATAAGTTACTCTTAATAAAAGTTGTATTAAGAATTATGTCTCATCATTTTGATAATCCCACACCTCTAGCTTACGCGGAACCGGTAAGACATGGTCATCACAGGATGAATATGTCTCAATTCTTTCATACGAGGGTAACTCAGAAATGTTTGAGATACGTGCACACAAGAAGTTATAAAATAAAATTAACGATTTAGTATGAAAATACAAAAGTATTTAACACCGAGAGATGGTCTTTACTGACTTACTTCACGTTATATTTAGCGTAGAATAAATTTTAGACTGAAGAGAAAATGGAGTTGACGCGAGAATATTATCAAAGTTATGATTTCTAGATTTTAAAGCTGGATTAAGAGAATGCGTTCAACGGCTGCAATTAGCCGCCTTTGGTGATGAATCTACATGTCATGCTACTGTATTCAGATGATTTAAAGAATTTTAATAAATACCTCTTTCACAGGATGAAGAACACAGGAGGGCGTCACGGCCGTAAGTAATAATCCGGATAATGTAAGTTCGCCACGAAAATGTTAATGGCTAATCGCTGTACCTACCAAATGATACAGAATGAACTTAACTCTTGGATCCACAGCCATATACAAAATTATTCATGAAGAATCACATATGAAAAGTAGTTTGCCTTTTGCTCCCCATACCCAACTGAGCACCTAAAAGAGGAACGTGTCAGAATCAGTAAAAATCCCCAAATTGCCAAATGATGGTAGTCACACAGCGTCATTTAAATTGTGTAAAGGATGATGAAACGTACATGCTGTCTCATGACGTTCCAATATGTCAAGAAAGCACATTATGGGTCTTTGAAGATGATCCTATTCCAACAATGGTGAAGGAGTCAACGAGCAATGAAAGTGTAATGTATGCCGTTTTCTTCAGAAGTACGGGGATTGATCAAAAGCCATCAAGTTAGAAGGACCGAAGTCAGTAACAGCAAATTGGTAAAATTACCAAATGTCTTCCGTACCTCCAAAAAGTTAATAATGTTAGGGACTAATGCTTCTCACCATGTCAGTGCATTTCCACCATAGTAGTTGAATTAATAGGCTGAGTTTCCTAAGCAAAACAAATTAAAGTGAAAGAGCATCCACCTTATTCTTCGGATCTAGCTATGTGTGACTTTTGGATATTTTATTAATCTAAAAGAACTTACGTGGACGCCGTTTTAATTCGTATTGATGTGGTTATAAATGCGTTTTTTCATTAATTCCAAGAAATGAATGGTTTCAGGCATTTAATCTGTGGAAAATTCGTCCACAAAAGTGCATTGATGCTGGAGGAGACTACTTTGAACACGCCTAAAAGTTTGTAAGTATAACTTTAAAAACCTAAAAGTATCTCAAAAATTTCAGAGTGACCCTCGTATATATTCTTTTTTTTTGTATTCGTTTTAGTTTTTTTACTACAGCTTTTCGAAACCTTAGTGAGAATTATTCATATATACAGATAAATTTATGCAAGAAATAGTAACTTTTTGTGGTTATACTGGTAAATTAAAAAATTTCATGTGTTTTTTGTTTGTATTTTTCACCCTACATCAATAATAACACACTCTATATATATACTTATTTATTTATTTATCTTGGTGGAGTTTTTCAATCGTTAATAAAATGGTTATTTTAAAAGCGCTCAATTGAGCTGAAATTTTATATACATGATTATTTGGGATGACAATACAGTAATTTAATTATACTAATAACAATTAATTGATTAAAACTAATTATTTGAAGAATTGGCCAAATACAGCCACGTTGACATCATTTTGGCGACTTGTGTCAAAAACTTGAAAAGGTTTTTTTCTCGAGTTTCAAAAGCATATTTAGTTGAACCGAAATTTTCCATACCCGATTGTTTTAGTAAGAATAATGATATTTTAATTATAATTAACCAAAATTAATTGACTGAAACTAATTATTTAAAAGAATTTATTTTAGCGACTTGGGTCAAGATTTTAAAAGATTTTTTTCTCACGTTTTAAAGCATTCAGGTGAAAGGAAATTTTTATATACGATTGTTTTGGATGACAATAATGATACTTTAATGATAATAACAATTATTTGCCACTTAATATTGTAATTCTGTCATAAGTATGTACATATTTATGTTAATTATAACTATTTAATAAAAAGTAGCTAAAAATAAAATTTTTCTTTGTTGATCTAAGTAGGAATTGACTTTACTTTTTTTATATATTACTTGTTTCCATTAACTACAACCCATTTTCGGTTGATTTCAAATTTTAGTTATTAAAAAATGAAACTCACGCAATTAAGGGTTAAAAGTCTGGGCTAGTTTCGCATTTCTTAAAAATTTTCCTAACTCTCTAGACATGCAATAAATCAGTAGTCTATGAAGAATCATTCTTTTAAGCACTTGGTGGGATTTTTCAGGTATAAAAATATTTCTATTTTGTCCTTTTGATTTCACATTCTATATATAAGCTTTCAATCCTTAAATGTACAGTGATGTAGATTTGCTATCTCATATATCTTTATGTGGCAACATTTGCATAGTTTTTTTTTTAATTTAATTTTACCACACCTATTTTATCGTTTCATAACGCACCTATAATCTTTTACAGCTAATTTCTTTATTTGTGTGAATTTTCATTGTTAGTGCACTTCTGAGTACTATTTCATTTCGGTGGGTGTTGTGTTGAGTTTCAATTATTTATATAAAAAGAATAAAAAAAATACAGAAAAAATTGTTTTCGGATAGAAACTACGTAAGAATAACGAATAATGCATTGTTATTCATAATTTCCACCAAGGTTTCGGAGCATTATAGTAAAAAAAAAAAACTAAGACGAGTATAAGAAAAAAGAACATATGAAAGAATACAGAAAAATTCAAGTTTTATTTACATATTTTACCGCTGTTCCATATGTGAACCCTTAGTCAAACGCAGTGCCGATTTAAGCTCATTTCGGACCCTGGGCGCAGAAGATCTTCAGTCCCCCTTGGCACTGGCAGATCGAAATTTAAAACCACAAAATCTGTTTCAGTCCAGCTTATCCGGGCCCCAGGCCCCTGGGCTCCCGCTCAAAGGATAAACCGGCACTGGTAACACGACATGTATCAATGCCACACTCTACTCTATTCAACTCGGGCTGTCAACGTTATTGACAGCCCGTGTTATTCTTTCATGAAGTTCTGCTACCTTACGTGACAAAGAGGGCACGAAAACTTGGGTCGTATGTAAAAGACCAAGTTTTCGGATTACACGGCTAACAAGGAAAATATAACACATGGTTTAAATAACATTGATAGTACCATGTTAAGTAGAGGGTGGCAAGAACTGGACTTTGGCATTGATGTAAAACGTGTGACCAAGGGTTAACATATAGATCATCTGTAAAATATCTAAATAAAACTTAAATTGTTTCTGTATTCTTTCATACGAGGGTAACTCAGAAATATTTGAGATACGTGCACACAAGAAGTTATAAAATAAAATTAACGATTTAGTATGAAAATACAAAGTATTTTAACACCAGAGATGACTTTTTACTGACTTACTTCACGTTGTTTAGCGTAGAATAAATTTTAGACTGAAGAGAAAATGGAGTTGTGTGTGACGCGAGAATATTATCGTGCTATGATTTTCTATGATTTTAAAGCTGGATTAAATTAAGAGGAATGCGTTCAACGCGGCTGCAATTAGCCTTTGGTGATGAATCTACATGTCGTGCTACTGTATTCAGATGATTTAAAGAATTTTGAAGTGGTCACAATTCTCTTCAGGATGAAGAACACAGAGGAAGGCCACGGCAGGCAATAATTCCGGATAATGTGTCTGCCATACGAAAAATGTTAATGGATGATAATCGCTGTTCCTACCAAATGATACAGAATGAACTTAACTTTGGATCCACAGCCATATACAAAATTATTCATGAAGAATCACATATGAAAAAAGTAGTTTGCCTTTGGGTTCCCCATAATCTAACTGAGCACCTAAAAGAGAGGAACGTGTCAGAATCAGTAAAAAAATCCCTTAAATTGCCAAATGATGGTGGCCACAGCGTCATTTCTAAAATTGCAAAGGATGATGAAACGTACATGCTGTCTCATGACGTTCCAATATGCCAAGAAAGCACATTATGGATCTTTGAAGATGATCCTATTCCAACAATGGTGA
The DNA here is from genome assembly GCA_019973955.1 of Trichonephila inaurata madagascariensis. Lineage (NCBI taxonomy): Eukaryota > Metazoa > Arthropoda > Arachnida > Araneae > Nephilidae > Trichonephila > Trichonephila inaurata. The sequence goes on along the minus strand of BMAV01005634.1, from coordinate 78,706 downwards.
AGAGCCAACGAGCAATGAAAAAAGTAATGTATGCCGTTTTCTTCAGAAGTATGGGATTGATCAAAGCCATCAAGTTAAAAGGACCGAAGTCAGTAACAGCAAATTGGTGTACCACTAAATGTCTTCCAGAAATTCTCCAAAAAGTTAATGTTAGGGGACTAATGCTTCTCACCATGTCAGTGCATCTACCCATATAGTTGAATTAATAGCTGAGTTTCCTAAGCAAAAACAAATTAAAGTGAAAGAGCATCCACCTTATTCTTCGGATCTAGCTATGTGTGACTTTTGGATATTTATTAATCTAAAAAAGAACTTACGTGGACGCCGTTTTAATTCAGAAGACATTGATGTGGTTATAAATGCGTTTTTTCATTAATTCCAAGAAATGAATGGTTTCAGGCATTTAATCTGTGGAAAATTCGTCCACAAAAGTGCATTGATGCTGGAGGAGACTACTTTGAACACGCCTAAAAGTTTGTAAGTATAACTTTAAAAACCTAAGAGTATCTCAAAAATTTCAGTGACCCTCGTATATATTCTTTTTTTTGTATTCGTCTTAGTTTTTTTACTACAGCTTTTCGAAACCTTAGTGAGAATTATTCATAACTTTGCATTCATATTTTTCATATACAGATAAATTTATGCAAGAAATATGTAACTTTTTTGTGAATAATTTGTAAATTAAAAAAAATTCTCATGTTTTTTTTGTATTTTTCAATTCCTACACACACACACACACACACACACTCTATATGCTTATTTATTTATTTATCTTGGTGGAGTTTTCAATCGTTAATAAAATACATTTTAAAGCGCTCAATTGAGCTGAAATTTTATATACATGATTATTTGGGATGACAATACAGTAATTTAATTACAATTAATAACAATTATTTGATTAAAACTAATTATTTGAAGAATTACAAATACAGCCACTTTGACATCATTTTTGGCGACTTGTGTCAAAACTTGAAAAAGTTTTTTTCTCGAGTTTCAAAGTATTTAGTTGAACTGAAATTTTCCATACACGATTGTTTTGAGTAAGAATACGATATTTTAATTATAATTAATTAAAATTAATTGACTGAAACTAATTATTTAAAGAATTTAGTTTTAGCGACTTGGGTCAAGACTTTAAAAGATTTTTTTTCTCACGTTTTAAAGCATTCAGGTGAAATGAAATTTTATATACACGATTGTTTTGGATGACAATACGATACTTTAATGATAATTAATAACAAACATTTGCCACTTAATATTGTGATTCTGTCATAAGTTTGTACATATTTATGTTAATTATAACTATTTAATAAAAAAGTAGCTAAAATAAAATTTTTCTTTGTTGATCTAAGTAGGAATTGACTTAATTTTTTTTTATATTACTTGTTTCCATTAACTACACCCATTTTTGGGTTGATTTCAAATTTTAGTTATTAAAAATAAAAACTCACGCAATTAAGGGTTAAAAGCCTGGGCTATTTTCGGATGAAAGTTTTCACCGCTATATACAGTTTTCACACATTTAAAACATTTATTTCGCTGTGTTTCATCCCTGAGACAATCTTAATAGAATTATATATATGTAATAATTCCTCTAGTATCCTTTTTGTTAACTCTTTGTACTAATATTTAAACAAACTTTAATTCTCTTTGGTTTGAAAAAAAATAACATTGTAATCTTAATCGTATCGGCTAGTCCGAAATCATTGTCCCACCTATTCTATCCAATCAGAAACACTATTACATATTAGTCACTGCCGGTATAAAAGCAAAAATTTTGTGTAATCGCTCTTTTTGTCTTGGTGTTCGTCTTGTGGAATGTCGCTGCTGCTTGTCGCTTTTGTTAATGCGTCTGCTTTCGTGTTCTTATCAAATATCTGTGAAATACAGACTGTGAATTGTCCACCTACATTATGTGTGTGTGAAAAAAGATGAACGTCACTGATGATGTTTTCTTGAAACCACTCGACAACTACCACACTCGGCCAATACTCTGCATATATATAGAAACTAAATCCTCAAAAATCCTGTAACATACTCAGCTAATCGCAGCAGTATCTACTTTTTATTTAAGTCTTCGTTCTAGAATTTATGAATTTTGCTTGAAATTTCCGTTCGTTCCTCAAGTGAAAGATAAGACACGAAAAATTTCGTGAAACCCACTCTCAAAATGGGGTGTAAATTGCATAGTGAAGATATCTAACCTCAATTAAATTGTATCTCCGAAAACCCTTTAAGATATCCGACTACGTTCGGAACCGTGATTTTAAAAAGGCACATAAATGGATAATTGTCATGTGATATTTAGTGTCGCTTAAATTAGAATACATGTATAAAATTGTTTTAAGGACATTTTGACAAAAAAAGTTATTTAGATACAATATTTCGGGTAAAAATTAACTTGGAATAACCTTTTTTCAAAATGTTCTCCTTTCGTGAAAAATGCTTCTATTAAAATAATATTTTGCCTGTACATAGCTCAGACCTCTGTACAGAGGCTCAACTATGAGTTTTGAAACATTCACATTATTTTCAGAGTTACAACCATTTGAAATAATTATCGGAGTTTTTTTCTTAAAATTTCTCCCCTCTGCTGTGTCGTAAAACACGGATAAATCCACTTCTAAGTTATATATTTCAAAAAGTCTGGTTGAACCTCTGTACAGAGGTCTGAGCTATATACGGGCAAAATATTATTATAATAGAAGCATTTTTTACAAAAGGAGAACATTTTGAAAAAAGATTATTCTAAGTTAATTTTCAGACGAAATATTGTGCTTAAATAATTTTTTATTGTAATACTATTCTTAAAACAGTTTTATATGCATTTTCTAACCTAAGTGACACTAAATATCATAAATATTATCCATTTATACGTTTTTGCAAAATCACGGTTCCGAACGTAGTCGGATACCTTGAATCTCATTATGCAGTATAGACTGACACGTTGTGATTATATTATATTTGAAGCAACATGTACCTTTATCGTATCTCAGACTTGTTGTTGCTCATGCTACCTGCCTGACATAGTCAGATTGAGCCCATGAAAGGCCCACGGCTCTTAATAAAACTTGAAGAAAGTAACAAATTTCTGTGTGTGGATGTATCTTAAAAGTTACTTTAACTAAATTACTATAGTTTTTTCTATACTTAATTTTCGACCTCCTCCCTCCAGTTAGATATAATAGTCCTTTTTTGTGGTTTTACCTTAAATGATCATTCTTGTACGTGACGAAAATTTGATGAGCCTTTCGGCATTTATTAAACTTTCTATATTTATTAGATTTCCATACTTATTAGATTTTCTGTATTAATTAGATTTACCTCTTTACTAAGAAAGTGTAGCGAAAATCGGCAACACATAACATTGTGGTGACCCAGAGGTCGGGATTGTAGGAGGATTCGAGGAAGAGAAGCCCACATGATCTTAGAATAACTAATTTTATTCAACTTTTAACCCTTTACTAATGCACTTTTATTACTAAATCTGGGGAGCAAAAGAAATCTTCACCCGAAATCACAGAGTTAAGGTATCCGACTACGTGCGGAACAGTGATTTTGCAAAAGTGCATAAATGGATAATTTTCATGATATTTAGTCTCACTTAGATTAGAATACATGTATACTACTGTTTTAAAGACACATTTTAACAAAAAAAAATATTTTAAATACAATATTTTGACAAAAAATTAACATAGAATGACCCATTTTCAAAACATTCTACTTTTGTGAAAAATGCTTCTATTATAATAATATTTTGCCTGTTTATAGTTCAGACCTATGTACAGAGGCTCGACTAGAATTTTTGAAACATATAACTTAGAAGTGGATTTATCCATATTTTACTAAAACAGAGGGGAGAAATTTTAAGAAAAAAACGCCTATAATTATTTCAATTGGTGATAACTCTAAAAATAATACGAATTTTTCAAAAATCCTAGTTGAGACTTTCTGGAAAAGTCTTTACTTTATCTACGCACACACACACACAAAATATTATTATTATAGAAGCATTTTTATAAAAGGAGAACGTTTTGAATAAAGGTTATTCTAAGTTACTTTTATGCCAAAATATTGTATTTAAAGAAATTTTTTTTGTCATAATGACCTTAAAACAATTTTATACATGTATTCTAATCTAAGTGACACTAAATATCATGAAAATTATCCATTTATGCGCTTTTTTAAAATTCCGGTTCCGAACTTAGTCGGATACCTTAAATTTTATCTAAACTATTTATCATTCTTAAAGCTCTTAACCCGGGATCACTCGCGCCTGTTTTTGCTCTGTCGTTGGTTGCGGGATGTTGAGAACACCTCAAACTTTTAACGCGTTTATTTAATCATGAAAAAAAAAATATAAAAATAAGTTAATTTTGATACATGTTTATAAAGTACAAGATGTGTTTTGAATTATACATATAAAATTATTAAATTTATTGCACACTAATGAGACTAATATTGATATAAACTAAACCTACAACATTTTAATTCTAAAATGCATATTTTCATATTTTTTTTAATAAAATATAGGTAAAACATATATGCCAGTATTGTATTTATTTTGTAATTAATGTTAAGGATAGTAGAAAGTAGAAAAAAATATTTTAATCCGTTCACAAACATTCACTGCAAATTGTATTTAAGAACATATTTTTTTACGAAGACAAAATCAGTTTTTACATGTTTTTCCCATGGAAAAACAGTGCAGTGCCATTTTTTGGTGGATTAATGCTATCTTTAGTAAGTTAAGTCAGTGAAGCTTCTTTTGTAGTTTTTTTGTTAAGATTCGGGAGTTCTGTTCTTATATCACACTGTGGCTGCACAAGTTCCATTTCAATCTCCTCTAATAGTCCTGAATATCTCAGTTTTTTATCAGGAAAAACCGAATGATAGACAATGGGAGAATTAATTCCAGCAGTGTTAAGTAGATCGTAAAATATTAGCAGTAGCCAACGGTTATATATTCGGGACATATCATACATATTACCATTTCATTAGTGATATCAACACAGTTTTGGGTCAAATAGTAAAAATTCACTAATTCAGGTTTGGCTTCTATTAAAGTATTGTCTTTTTCATGTGCAGTAGAGAAAATTAAAACGCCTTTTTTTCTTTTTTCTACAATAAGAAACGGAAGCCCAGTGGCTGAGTGGTTAGTGCATCGTGCTTCCACATCACACGTCTGATGTTCAAACCTCGGGCTGGGCAAGGTTGACTCAGCCTTTCATCCTTTCAGTGGGTCGATAAATGAGTACCAAGCTTGCTTGGGAACTTAACACTGGAGAGTTTCGGGTCAGACTGATCACCTGACCGGAACATCTGCTCATGCACCTCAGGGTTCAAGGCAGCATATACTGAGTTGGACGCAGTTAGTCTTGGCCCTCATGGCCTGTTGCGTCACTGAGTTAAGTTTGACAATAAGAAACTAATGTCTTTGGGATTTTATGATGAAAGGCAAGAGTGGACGTGCCTGGTTTTTGTTTACTGATGAAGGATAATGGTATCTAACTTTTATTTTTTTGGAGTGTGCTAATCATTGTTAACCATATAATGGTTGGCATAAACGCAATACAAAAATATAACGTAATTGGTCGCGGGGTGTTCTCAGCACCCCAGATAAACCTTTGAAGGCCATTGAATTCCAATCATCCGAACGAGAGTGAATGCATCCAATCAAAAGTTTCAATGACCTAAAAAATGCAGCTACAGAAAATATCGTGGCTCTGCGCATTCTTTTTAGAATCCTGGGAGACTTTTCTTGTTAATGGGGTGTACAGAATACCCCGCGTGCCTGTTTCCAGGTTAAGATACGCAACCACCAGTCACTTCTTACTAACACTTGGATTTCAACTTACGATCAACTCTTAACCGTTATCGCGCCTACTCAACGACTGACACTTAAATAGTAGCTGCATTTGCATAAAGCTAGTCCTTTCTACGGAAAGCGGTTTTTAAACATATATCACAGTTAAAGAATATTTTCTCCAAGAAGATTAGTAGAAGATCCGAAAAGAACTCGTTAAAAGGTTATTTTAGGGTTACAATACTTTTACAGTAGAAGCTACCCATTATTAAAAAGGATGTTATCTGTATTTCAAGAGCCAAGAGAAAATTTACTTCACATTAGATATAATTTCTACTTTATAACTTATGATAAGCAATCTAAAATAGAAAAACGTTTAGGTCCAACTTTTGAATTGATTGAGTCATTCTATAAGATCTCAAGTTAAGTTTTCTATAATACAGATTGATTCTTTATCATTGTGAAAAATTTACAGGAAAGGTGGGAGACACAAAGACAACATGTAATCACATAAGATTCAAGACAGGGTCGGAAGTGCATCATTCTGGGGGAAAAAAATCTCAAAAGGCAAGTAGAAATAGCACCTTGTTAGTATAACAAAGCTTTGGTGAAAAATACACAAGTTACAGAATTTTGACCACAAGTACTCACACAGGGTTCCCAGTGGTGCCACATAAAATTCCCAATAATCTAGAAAATTTCTGTCGTGTCTTAGATCTCTCTAGCAGCTACAGAATTATGAATGATTAAATCTTCAACTGATGAAATGTAGATCTCGATTACTAATGACTTCAGTATTACTTCAGCAAAAGTTCAAACAAGGTAGATTCGGTAATCTAATAGGCCAATAAACCGGAGAACCACGATAATTCTGATGATGTCTAAATGGAACTCTTAGGTGTCGTTGCACTTCAGTGGTGGAATGTATGGGAGCCTCAACATGCTGGAGCCATATTGAGAGGCGTAACGAGTGATGAACATGTGCTTCTTCCAAAGGGCTGCAAGAATATCAAGTATTCACTGCCGCATAGATGAGAGGGAAAAAGGTTTGGTCCACAATGAGGTGGTTTCCGACCAAGGACAAGGGGGGGGGGACGTATATATTGAAAAATAAAAAAAACAAAAGATTATTTAAAAAATTATTAATTTACTTAAAGTAAACAAATAAAATACATTCTGATAAAAAAAAATATAAGATACACATTTACACTGATATAATACACTCATAAATATATCAGTACTGCGTAATGTATTTTATAATTAGTTTAACAATACTAGGCTAAGAACAAGTTTAATAATTACCAGTGACCCCATGGGCTGGTGATATATAAAATTAAAAACAAAAATAATAACACTTATCTAGAATTTACCCCAAGTTATAATTAATCCCTAAATGCCAGTAAAATTACGCAATTCTCACCCCAATGTTGCCGTTTAACACGTAGGCGAGTGCATGTGGTGTATTGCGGGGAAGGGGGGCACAAAAGAAATAAGTAAGCAATTCCTACGAAATAAGTAAACTCTTCCAAAACGTCAAAACATTTTATTCCAAACCTTCGGAATAATTTTAGGGATAGGGCAAAAAAAATCTACTTCGGAAGACATGATACGCCCGGGGTAATTAACCCGGGCTGAGGAACGTTTATATAGCCGGGACAATTAAGAAGGTTAAAAATTTGTATTGTGGGTTTAGCGTCAAAGTATAGATTATTGAATTCAAATCATTGTATTTATGGGGGGAGGGGAAAAAATTTTTATTGAATGTTGGGGGTCCAAATATTGAAAGTTTGAACACTTTCTAATCTTTTTTGGTTAATTTCCTTTGTTATTTTTTTTTTATCACGAGAAAAAAAATATTAACCAACACTGAATGCTTACATGTAACATGATATACTTCTCTTTCCTACTTATTTTAAGCTAACTTTTCATTCCAAAGTTTAATTACTAAATAAAAATATGAATATAAACTGCAGGCGTTCATTGTTATCGTTAAGGCGGAGAAGTCTATTATCGCTACATTATATCACTTCCTACAATGACCATGAACTACAGAATAATTAGCGTGACACCCAAATAAAGAGAGCATTAACATATGTTCCAAATTCGGAAATTCTTTCTTATCTTTGGTTATTGTTTAATGATCGGGGTTTTATTTTAAACATATTATATAAAACATTTTCCCAACTTTTATTGCATAAACTTTAAGACAATGTTACCTCTTTAAAAAGAAGGTGGAATAAACACTACATGGCGTTCTTTTAATATACTAACCTTATTTTGTAGCCACATATTAATATCGCCACAACAAGTAAGAAATAGGTAGAGATAAGAAATCAAATTTTAATTAAGTTAAATTGATTGATTTTTTGATTTTACTTTCATTTAAATTTGGTGATGTAGGTTACAGAATTATTCAACACACAAAGGGCTTCCCTATGGTAACTTTTTAAAAATTTTAAAATTTAGTTTGGAGAGAAAAAAACAAGTAACATAAAAATTTTTTTTAAAGGCAATTCCTACTTAGGTCAACAAAGATAAATTTTATTTTAGTTACATTTTATTAAATAATTACAATTAATATAAATATGTATATACATATGACAGAAGCACAATATAAAGTGGTAATTTCCCTTTCTATATATGGTGTTGGATTATTATTCTTGTTTGTTACTATTTATTACTATATTTGGCATTTTGACAACAATATATGTGACATTTTTATATGTTGTATGTACTTGCAGACTGAAATTTCCCTGTATACTAATTTTAGTTTTTTTTTTAATAAAAAAAGAATTTTCTTTGTTTTATAAATATGTAAAATAGTTTTATCATTACTTTTTTTGCATGGTTTTAAGGAAAATATTTAGAAATCTTTCATCTTACACGGTTTTTTAAAGATGTGTGGAACATATCCCCAAATTTGCCATGAGTCGTATATATTTTTTACACGATTTTTTTTTCATGGTTTTCTAAAGAACGTATCTACCGTGTACAAAAAGAAAGAGAGAGAGAGAGATTTGGGTGTATTATCTTCACATAACTTTTAAAAGAAGTCTTTTTAATCTCTCGCCCTATGATTTGAAGCTGCATATTATCCAAGGACTTTTGTGCTATAAAATAATCTTCAGATCAGCGTCTGCCCACCTTTAGAACTTCGAGGACTTCTCATTGTATAATTTATCTTTGGTGGACCTGTAATATGATTGACTACTGTATAATGGACTATTGTAACTATATTTATATTGTCACTTATTACATTTCCATATCACAGAAAAAGGAACTTCTTGGAAAGCAAGAAAATCTGATAATACAAAGCATTATTAACTACTAGCTGCATGGCCCGGTGTTGCTCGGCTTTCTCTACTTCTATAAATTTTCCTTTCCTTCACAAAATCAGCACTTTTATAATACTCTTTTTCAAAATGACTTCCACCCTCCCTTCCTTCCGCTTAGCCCGGCGTTGCTCGGGCTTTTACCGAGTGTATAACTTAAAATTCCCTGTTTCGAAATTTTTTCACTTCTTTTCTGTCAGACAGGTTTATTTCCCCCTGGCGTTACATGAACATTTTTAAATGCCTTAAAAACCTTCGATATATATCCAGTATCAATTTTACTGTAGTTTTGTTATAGGTTTATAATATTCCTAACTATCCACCGTTCTTCAAGTTTAGTGAAATGGGTGTCCTACACTTGGCCTTTTCAAACTAAATTTGTCTTTGTATTTCGATGTTATCTTTTGAATGTAAATTTGTTTCAATATTTTTTGAGCCACTATAAATAGTATTTAAATTTTAAATTATCGCCTTGCTTAATGGAAACTATTATTACAACTTTGCATTCAAATGGAGAATCGATCTTACGTTGAATTTGAAAGACATTTATTGAGTGTGAGGACCTGTTAATATTTAACTTACAAAATAATTTCACTAACGTCTCTCTCATTCAAACTATTCAAATATCGTTTTTTCTAACGTTGTGTAAATCGAAAAGTACACCGAATCTTCGAATTCTGTGTAAGTGACCTTAAATTACCATAACTGAAAACTATATAGCACGATTTAAAAAACAGTGGAAAGCTTTTTCTGAAAAACAGCGTAAATTTATCTTGGCTCAAAATGCATTCTTTTTCAGGTCGACTGATTCGAGACGTATTCGTTTTTGCAAGGATTTTTATAGAATAATTGTCTGTGTTTTGTCTTTAGAATTTCAGCGAATTTTTACTTTAATTAATATTGCGCAGTCCGTAAATATTAAGATTTAAAATTTGGCGAACGTAACATACTGGAATCTTTCTAAAATCATAAGCAAATAAACAATGTACTTTTTTCAATTAAAATAGTATAAATAATTTATATCTGGAAGTGTAATATGTCAATATTACTTTTTGTTGTATATTTATTTTATGTTAAAATTGTAATCAACCTCTCACTCCGCCAGTTCAAGCTTTCGCAGTTCTTGGTGCCTGGAGTAGACAAAAGCAAAATGCAAAGGTTTGCTTCACACATAAAGATAGATATTTGCTGTCGCGGGCTTTTTTGCAGATGACAGAATTTTTTACTACTTACTTGACAATTATTGTTATATTTTGGACACTTTTTCAAGAACTACCACTGGTTCATAGACCAACGCTTGACAATTACTGTTTTAGTTTATTAAATTTGTCATGTATTTGAAATTCTTGTTTATCTAAACATTTCTTTATTTATATATACCGTAAAATCCGGCGTATAACGCGCACCTATACTTTCAAGCTAAATTTTTCAATTTTTAGGTATATTCGCCGTATAACGCGCACCCCCATTTTAATGAAGAAATTTGAAGTATTAATATACATTGTTTTTTTATGTTTTGAAGTATTTTATTCGAGTAATTATCCCAGACTTTTGAAAAAATAGTATACTTCTAGAATTACAACTGTTCTTGTTCATAAAGTAAGTCGTCTCTTTTAAATAAACAGTGTTTCGATACATCTAGAAGTATATTTTTTTTATACCCATCCTTTTTGTTATTTTTAAAGCTATCGTTTTTATACCCGGCGTATAACGCGCACCCTTAATTTTCGATTTTATTTTTGTGTTCAAAGTGCGCGTTATACGCCGGATTTTACGGTAGGTAAAATTTCACAAGTTTTTAAAATTTCCTTTTATTTTTTCGTCCCTTAATGTTGCCCATATATATGCCTTTTAATTATAAATGTTAAACGTTATTGCCTTTTCATAAGATAATAAAATAATAGTCCCGCGAAAACAAAAATAAATTTTGAAGCAATTAAAGCCAGAATAGAAGACAATCAAAGAAGATAATCCTTCCTTATACAGCAGAAGTAGCAGAAAAGGTAAATATTGTATCAAATGCGGTTAAAATTCTTCTTTTTATCTGATAAATTTTTTAAAATGGATTTTAAAAACTATTGTAAAACAAGATATATAGTTTATGGATCAATGATTCCTTTTAACAATTCAAACGTGCTAACTAGCGCGAGAAAATTCGTCTTAACCCCACTTGATAAATGAAAAAAAAAACTATTTAAAAATAGAGAATTGAAAATATTTATAATTTTTGAAATTTTATGGTTTTGGGTTTATCAGGAAATCTTTCGAATTCCTCAAAATTTTTGTAAATTATTTTATTATTTTTATACGTCGGCAAAAAAATATGAAAACTGAAATATTATGCTTTCACAGTGTACAAAACACGATACCGTAGAGAGTATCAGTTCAAAGAATATGAAACATTATTAAGTACAGAATAAATTTAAGACTTTTTGAAACCCCAGTCTACGCTTGTTGAAAGCTTTAAATATAAAATTAGCGCAAGACATAAACCATTATCAAAAATTGCAAGTTTTGACGATTTCCTTAAGATGTGAAATGGTGAATTAAAATGCTCCTATAATCAGTAAAATGTTTTTTACATCAGACAGAACTTTTTTAAACTCAAGTGAAGAGAAACAAGTAAAAATAAATCTTAAAGGAACCGAAAAGTTGGAAAAGTGTTTGGATAAAACACACATTTTGTTAGGATTGTGAAAATCGAAAGAAACTTTAGATTCGTGCTGTATTACATACGACAGAGCACATAACATGTTTTGGGAAATGAAAAAGCTTTAAGTAAAATATTCCATTTTGAAAGACGTACGCTGAATTCAAAATTCTATCCTTCAGATATGTTGATTGGTTCTGGCAATTTTTCTTCTAAATTTTATAGTATCTGTGGGGGTAAAATACACATTGATTGCTTTATATGAGATTGTACGAACGAGTGAGTGAATATTACCGTCGCACTGTTCAGCTACGAGAGGGCTGTTGGCAACGGACCACGTAATTTTGAACCATGGTCAAGTGACGTGGACGACACCCGAGCCGTCACCACCTCTCCTAACTATCACACCACACCAACGGAGGGACGTTTGAGCTCTCGACAGATTTAACGTGCATGGCTCCCCTACACGGCGGGTCTATAGTTGTACTGGGCTCGAACTCGTGACAAGGCCAGCCACGATCCGATACCTTGACCACTCGGCTACCGCGGCCACAAATGAGATTGTAAAATATGTGGCTCAAATTGTACTTAAATGTATCGACATGTTAGCGTTAAGGTATCCGACTACGCGTTCGGAACCGTGATTTTGCAAAAGCGTATAAATGGATAATATTTATGATATTTAGTGTCACTTAGATTAGAGAAAATGTATATAAAATTGTTTCAAGAATAGTATTACAATAAAACATTATTTAAGTACACAATATTTTGACAAAAAATGAACATAGAATGCCCCTTTTTTGAAATATTCTCTTTTTGTGAAAAAAGCTTCTATTATAATAATATTTTGCCTGTATATAGCTCAGACCTCTGTACAGAGGCTGAATTAGAATTTTTGAAATATATAACTTAGAAGTGGGTTTATCTATGTTTTACGACAACAGAGGGGAGAAATTTTAAGAAAAAAACGCCGATCATTATTTCAATGGGTTGTAACTCTAAAAATAATGAGAATTTTTCAAAACTCATAGTTGAGCCTCTGTACAGAGGTCTGAGCTATATACAGGCAAACTATTATTATAATAGAAGCATTTTTCACAAAAGGAGATAATTTTGAAAAAAGGTTATTCTAAATTCATTTTTTGCCGAAATATTGTATTGAAATATTTTTTTTTGTCAAAATGTCCTTAAAACAATTTTATACATGTATTATATTCTAAGTGACACTAAATACCATGAAAATTATCCATTTATGCGCCTTTTTAAAATCACGGTTCCGAACGTAGTTGGATACCTTAAAGCTCGGAAGCCGTTAATGTGCTGATTACCTACCTAGCTTCTGAAGTTTTACTGATTTGCTCCTTTAAAGTGCGGAATCAAGGGTTTTTCGTATTTTGACTGAGTAATCTTATCATTAACGGTTTTTCCATATTGTTAAAGTTCAAAAGTTTGTTTCTGTCATCTCCTTTCTGTTAGGAATTTTGATTGTGTGTGAGCGTTAATTCATCCCTAAATAATTTATCTTAAACCTTTCGCAACTGAGTAGCAGACACAGGCTGATAGATTCCTTCAATTAATTTATAATAAATTTAATTACGACGACCAGTATTTCCTGGAAACAAATTAAATGTTAAAAGTTCTAATATTACAAAGAGTATAGCTGCACCTATATCGATACATCAATCGCAACCACGATAAAAAAAATTATAGACCACTATATTGCATGGCAGACTAAGACCCTACAACTAAGACTGTTCCTCCCCCTTATCTGTAATAATGAGCTGAACCATTTGATTCTTTGTATCACAGTTTTTTAATTGATTAATGATTGATTCTATCAACTAATTTGTTGTTTGCTTTTGTATGAACATGATTCTTTAGATATATAGAAAACTGAATAAATTCCTTAGTTGCAATAATATTTTAAACCGTTTTATTTTTCGTATTGTAGCTTTTCAATTGATTGATGATTGATCAAATCATGTGTTGATTGTTCGATTGTATGAACTTGATTTTTTAGATATAAAAAATAAATAAACAACAATTAATTTAAGCCTACAGAAAAGTTGCTGTTGTTCAACGAAAGATCTTATTTCCACTTTAACTAGTGTTTACTAGGCAATATACAGATTATCTTGGTAATTCGCAGATTATCTAAGTAATTTGAGAAATGAAATATTTTTCTGCACTTTAATGGATACCTCTAGTTAATGTACACAGATTACCCATCTAATCTGAAGATTAACTTATTTCTGGTAATAGACGCATCAATTAAATCTTACCTAAGTACTAATAATATTATTTCGGAATTCTTATACTTTGTCCTTTGATGCTGTTCAGTATACTTGAAGTACATTTCCAGTTATTTTGTTATTAAGATGTATACATTATCACGATGAGGTATCATTTACGAAGAAATATCATCAAAAAATAAACCATCAGTTAAAAATTAACCATCATTAACTTCTCAAGAAGTTGTTATTAATTTTTGTGTACAGTGTCCTTCTGTAAAAAATCCTACTTAAACGCTAAAAATTTGTGAGGAATTCACAACATATGCTTATCAGTTTTGAAATTAAGAACAATATTTTAGGTGTAAATAGTCACAAGCATCTGTAATAGGTTCTTGAATTGTGTAAACAAATAAATAAAAAGTAGTACATTTCCTGAAACGTTTCATGCTATTTTACAGCTGCAATTGAAATAAGAATTTTAAAAACGTGAAACATTTTTGCAAAATACATTGCCTTTAGTTTTACCTCATCATATTAAAACGTTATTTTTAAAAATTTCATAATTTACAACATATTTCAAAAATAAAGAAAAGGAAGAAAATATTCTAACGCTTTTAGCGCTATTGTCTTAAGTGTCTTAAAGACAGAAAAGTTACATATGAAATAATTCGCTTTAACTTTCTCTCAAGGGAATTGAATTCATAAGGGTATTGAGCTATCCGATACTTCGCATGATAGTGAATTTTTAGTTTACCCATCTAACGAGAAATATAATCTCAACTTCATCTACTAAAAACCGAAAATTCAGCGTTTTTAAAACAAGATGATGCAATCTTGCATCACCCACGTATTCGGACCAATCAGAGAAGTCTTAACCGGAAATCATATCATTCTAACAGCTTCCGGTTAACAAAGACTATAAAATGTTGAAATCTCTAGCGCTAAAAAGAATACTTTAAAACTGAAGACGTAAAAATACAAAAAATACAAATACAGTCGAACCTCCATGTAACGAACCTCTATATTGTGAATTTTTCTATAGAGCGAACTTTTTCCTGGAACCAAGAGCATTTCACGATTTTCTTAGTAAAACAACCTCCCAATAGCGAAGTTCATTTTCTATGTAACGAATTTTTTCACTTGTGATTCAATTTTTTTCTCCCTATTTTTAAAGTATTTCTGGACATTTCGAGTTATTCTCTTTTTTAGTACATTTTATGGTGGTCATAAATCTTGAACTGGATTTATTCGATGCCTAATTCTCCGAGAGCAATAGAATTCTGGGCATTTCATCCAAGAAGTGCAACCTTTAACCCCCATTATCCAGTTCACTAGAAACATCTTCGATATCCCCTTTCACTCTCAGTGGAGTCTCGTGTCCTTGAACTAGTCTACGTTCATTTGCTGTATTGATCAGTCGCACTGGTAACTTCGTTTTTTGTAGCTCGAAAATGTTAAGACGTAAGTGCTTGAGCATGAAAGAAAAAAAAAATTAATTCTTCAGGAAGTGGATAAAGGCGTCAAGAAACTTTTCTCGCAGTTTTTCTCTTTTTTTTTGTAGGTAAGATATATAATATATATATATATATTATATATATATATATATATATAAGTTACAAAAAGGTTTGAATAATTACTTTTTAAAATATATTATGTTTATGAATTTAAAATTTGTTTTATGTGGTTTTTCAAGAAAATTGAAAGATGAACCTCTATATAACGAAGTCGCTAAATCAAAAAAGTTCGTTATTTGGAAAATTCGTAAGCGAACGAATATATAACGAATATAACGAATTCTATATAACGAATTTTCCATATAACGAACTTTTTTGAGTTAGCGACTTCGTTATATAGAGGTCCGACTGCAAATAATAAAATTATACTTGAATTTTTAATAGCTAAACAACTATTTGGAATGTCTACTTCAGCCATTTTTAAAACATGAAAATATATGTTAGAGACATTTGCTGAAGAAGAAATGAGACGCATTTAACTCTGAAAAATAATTGTACAAACTTTGGGGAAAACCCCTCAATTAGTCAACTAATTTTAAATAGGTAACTGAGTCACTTGATCGTTATAATCAATTACTTTTTTAACTTTTTGTTTAAAGAATGAAGTTGAATATATTAAATAAATAGCCCTACGAGAGATATTTTTTCGATGTTACATACGTTAAGGATGTGGCTAAGTGGGATACCAGGAAAAAGTATAATAAACTACATTCTTTCAATAAACACAAAAGTGTTCTAAGGAATGTTTGTTTATGCATGGGATATTCGAGGTTAGCAGTTGTATAAAAGTTTGGGATGAGTGCATTTCTCTCTCTCTCTCTCTCTCTCAGGGGGAAAAAACGCATCATTGCCCAAATTTATCAAGTTTGGATTGAAAGACGAGGAAATAAAATATTTTATTTATACATTTTTTTTTATAACAAACACACTTTGAATTAAAATATTCTATACATCATGATTGTTATTTTAAACGTTCGCATAAAGAATTTCTTGAAACTATTCAATTAGAGCTCCAGTTTTAAGCTGTTATATGTATAATATATTTTCACCAAGTATATAGCATTATTTATGACGATATATGAAAGAAGCTCTCGTTATGAAATAATTTATTTATAAATAATGAATGACAAGAAATTTATCAAAGTCAAAGAAAATGATTTAATAACTCAGTATTTTAAAAAAATTGCGGAGTTCTTTTTAAAATGATATTCCGCAACAAAATTTTATCTTGTTAAAGTTATTGAAGCTTTTCGATAATTCTTTTCAGCAAGAAGTTTCTGAAGAAATTACCAAAAAAAATTTTTAACTTCTCTAATCTAATTACGGTGAATCGATTATTGAAAAACTCGAACTTTATTTTCACGTAACATAAAAAGGCTTAAAAACATGTTATAACATCGAGAATCTGAACCTTGATATGTACTTCTATTAGGCAAGGAAGATATCTTAATTGTTTTAAATTTCCTAATTTAATAAAACGTTTCTGGTGAGTTAACAGGATTTCATGAGCTTCCTCAAATTTTTAATAGATTTTAAGGAAGGACTAAAATAAAATCTTATTTGCTACAATAAACGATATAAAAGGTCAACATTTACAAGCAACCATCAATGCATCTTAGGCTGGTTCTATAATCAAAGTAATTATAATTAAATGAGTGACACTATATCAAACTCATTCTTAAATTTTAAATGAAATGCATATACATTTTAAATAAACTTACTTTATTGCTTTTTCTCTTTTGTATGATGCAAAAGTGTAATTTATATCTAAAATATAGTTATAAACTATATCGTAGTGAATATATAATGAGAATCAGGAAAATGTATTATCAATCGAGTAAAAATTATACATTATAGAAATCGCTGAACGTTTTTCAAAGCTTGCATACATTTTTAGGAAGGTGTGTAGCGGGTTCTCGCTACATTTTCAAATTAATCGTCTTGGGCAGAGATGGACATTAAGTCGATCGCGATCGACCAGTGGACCTCCAAGTCCTTTTAGGGTTACTGTCTTTATTAAGACTTAATACATTCTTACTAAAAGAAACATATTTATGGAGTACCGACGCCAGCTGACTGGAGAATCGGCTTTCCAAAATCGATGCGACTGTTGTTACTTATGCAAATGATTCAAAAAATGTGTAGACGACGCATGTACCTTTTATTGAAAGCGAGAAAGATGACTCTTTACACGTTGACTGACGCTATAGGGGAAAAAAAGAATCACTGTGGTGCCAGCACACGCCGACTGAAGAGGAGAATAATTGTTGATAATCAGCTCTTTCCGCGATATCACGGAATTTGTTATTGAGACATGACCCCACAACCCGCGCTTCCCCGGGATTAGGTTCTCGTCCTGATGCCATGTCCCGCGATGGCGTGGGACTCGGTAGAGAACAGATTAAGCACATACGTCGATTTCAGATTAGTCGTTTTTTTCTGCTCGCAGCATTGAATACGTCCAAGCTTCACGGATAACAGTTACTCAAGGTTGTTTAAGCATTCAACTAGAAAATTTTGTGTTTCTTGAGTTTTTGTAATTTCATATTTTAAAAGAGGGGTACAGTGTCGAAAACAAGTGTTAAGAAAAGAAAACGCAATTTTTATACAGAATATCCACACCTACGCCACTGGGTGGACCACTATACTTTGAAACCATTAGAAGTAGAACATACCCTGGTAAAGTCTGCCCACCCCTGCTCTTGGGAAATCTGTTTTGAGGATTGTTTGATTGATTTAAGAGCCTCGCACTGTGTGAAGAAACCAAGAAACATGCAAATTATGTTTGCTATTTAGAGATTTAGGAATTGAGATCATGAAGGATGTTAAGATGGTAAGTAAGAAGGTTGAAATTTTAATTATTAAGTAAGTGTTTGAATGTTTACTAGAATTGACGAGTTAGATTGAAACTCATGGATTTATGTTAGCTTTGGAACTCACTTGGCTGGTATTTAAGGCTTCTACAGTTAATTAAAAGTTTCTATATTATTATTGGTTAGGGCTCGAGATTCCCCGTGGTCAGGATTTCGCTCCAATGAAATGATATTTATTATGATACTATTAAGAGATTTATATATTTGGCTGAATAAAAGTTGTCGAGTTTTATAATGATATTAATTGATTATTCATCCCCAAACACTAATATGAGCTCCAGTTCGTTTCAGTTGGAATACCTTTCCCTTCCCCCCAACTGTTTCCCTTTTTTTTGTTAACATCAATTTAATTTTGGAAATGTATACAATTATAATGGGATTATTTTCTTTAACTAAAACTTACTTAATGAAGCAAAATTTATGCATAAATTAAAAGTATTACTTATTAGTGAAAAGTAAAGAGTGTAAATTAAACTTTATATACCTAGAGTAATTTTTTTAAAAAGGTCGAAAAATGCTTGGAATATTTGCATTATTTTGAAGTTTTTATTCGTATTTTTGCGGGTGGGGGAAGATGAACACTTATGGCCTTTTTGGGTACACTTTTGTACCTTTCAAGTCACATTAAACGCAGCGTAATTATTATATATCATTAAGGATAAATAATTTTATTTCAATAATTTAATCTTGAGGAATTTTTATTTATTTTGATGTTAAAATGACCGTTGTGTATTGCGAAGAATAAAAGATAATCCACAAAGAAATAATATGATTTAAGATTTTATTGAAATTAAATCATTGTTTCCATAGTTGTTTATTCTAGTATTACCTGTACCTAGGATCTCTTTTGTATTTACAATTATACGTTATGTTCCAGATCTAAAGGGCTAAAATTACATTATTTACTCACCTTGCTTATTTGCTATCTGATAATATCTGTTAAAATAGACTGAATAGAGAGAGAAATTACAGCCGGTGAAAAAAATCTACTTGAATTTTTAAAAAATAATTACTTAGTAAATTTTTCATTGACTCGTGTACATTTTTAAATATACCTTAATGGAAGTTTTAACTATAATCTATTAGTTTGCCGCCAGTTTGCAGAGTTCTAACATCAAAAGGCCGTAAAATTTACCTCGGTGCTTCACATTCAGTTAAGAGGTACCCTACACACCACTTCTATTTTATAAATCTCACAAATTTCAATTTAAAAATTTGTTAAAGAGAAGTTTGAGAGGGAATGTGGGTTTCATGATATATATACTACTTTAGTTAAACGCAGTAAATAGAGTTATAATTATTTTGGTTCAAAATAGTTTTTTTCTAGTTATATTGTTAAACGCAACTTCTATCAAGTTGTATCTATTCCCAAATACAATGTGTTACTGAAAATTGTAAGTGAAATTAAAATAGTGTTTTTCTGGGTATTAACATAATGACTACTATACCATCTAGAAGTAAAAAAAAACTACAAAAGCATTTCAGTTCCAGCTAGTAGATGCATATGTTCTGCAGAAAACGAAGTCAACTTTTAACGGAAAAAACGAAGTCAACTTTACTACATAAAAGAAAATAGTAAATGATAGAAATAATACGAATTGCGCTTTGAAAGAAATATTGATCTTATTCATCACCTGGTACTAACGTGATTGTTTTGATACAAGGATTTTTTCTGTTAGACAAAGACTGTATTGTAAATGTTCGTATATCACAATTGTTCGAATTTCTTTATGATTCTCTTATATACTTCAAATATATGTACCCTTCTCATATGTGATCAACCATTATGTTAGTGTTCTAAAAGTTTCGGCTTTTCTTTGATTCTTTTAGTTATTGATAATTACATTTAATTCTTAATTTACAGATGCTTATTTATTTAAAACAACTAATACATTAAGTACAAAAAAAAAAACAAATAATATTCTTTTATACCTTTCTTAGTTTACCTCTCTATTCTCTTATTTAGCATATGTTCACGGTCTATCTCATCAAATCATACATATTTATGTATCTATTCTAAGTACAGCTACTTAGAAATTTCTCTGGATATGCACTGATTTTCAGTGAATGAATAATTTTTCTTATCATTAAATAAATAATTTATGTATTGAAACTATATTTATAGATAATACAATGATTTAGCTCGAAATAAAGATAGGGATATCTGTCAGTTAAAATATTATTTTAAATAAAAAACAATGACAAAAATGGTCAATATTATAGACAGAGATAAATTATACACAGAATAGTAGTATATAAGAAAAGATTCGAACTTGATACAATACTTAAATCAGATATTGTCAAAATATTCCTATTTTGAACTAAAATTGATACATAGGTTTTCCTTTGAAGGAAACATAATTTTACATAGTGTATAACTAGATTAAAATATGACAAAAGTTAAATTATTTGACATCAATAAAGCAGAATGTAAAAACTAGAATCTAATAATTCATTTCATATTTAAGTTATATTTGAATGAAAAAGGAGAAAAATGCACCATAAATATTTTGATAATTTTTAATAAGAACGAATTATATGGGATTAAGTTCAAATGATTTTTTAAACAGAGATTTTTTTGTACTTCATACTGTTAATGTGCATTGAAAATTTTTCTCTTTGGCAATTAATTATTGATTAGTTTATTTTGAGATGCAACTGAACAAAAGGATATTCAATTTTGACTCTGATAAAAAGTTTAAAACATCCGGAGACCATAATATCTTCTTCAGATAATACAAGCATATTTTAATCTCAGATATCTCCCATTTTAATAATGCATGCTTTATATTGAAATATTTGATACATATTTTTAATTTTATACACATATATGGTTAATATATTTCATTTAATCTAATAAACAGTTTGTCTATCTCATATAAGACAAGTAATATAAAAAAGAATTTTTGTCAATTCCTACTTAGGTCACAAAGAACAATTTTATTTTAGTTACTTCTTATTAAAAAGTTACAATTAATACAAATATGTACATACATATTACAGAAACGCAATATTAAATGGCAAAATAGAAAACTCTCTATTTTCCTTGCAACTTTTCATTTTCCTTTCTATATAGTGTGTTGGACTATATTTTTTGTTTGTAACTATTTATCCATTAATTAAATTTAATTATTCAATAAAATAGTGAAGTAAAAAGAAATCCCATTCTCAGATATTGGGCCATCCCAGGTGGGATTCGAACCCACGACCTTTGGCTTAGAAGTCCACTCGCTATCCATTGCGCTATAAGGACACAAGGAGTGATTTTCCTTTTTATATATGGTGTTGGACTATTAATTTTTTTTGCTACTATTTATTCATTAATTAAATAAAAAAATGAATTAATATTTGAGAAAAACTGTATTAACATCAAGTTTCATCCACAAGTTTAAAAAAATGTTTTTGAACTTGAGCGGATGAATAAAAAGTATTTTATTAACGATTGGAAAATTTGAACAAGATATATATATGTATCTATATACATATAAATACATGTAAGGAGAGTGTGAAGTAATAGTAGGAATTGAAAAAGAATATTTGAAAGTGGAAACTGAATTTCCTTCTAAATAAATACGTTGTGAATTAATAATAATGAAATTTTCTCTTCTCTTAAAGATTATTTATCATAAGTTCTTTATTTATCTGGGACGTTGCTTTTCAATAATGCTATGCTGTAAATTGTTTATAAAGACTAGTGACATTTTAATCCTATTTTACTTCTTTACTAGGTCTTTTAAGTTTAGAGAACTCGCAAAAGTAGTCTTTAATTTATCTAATCTTGAAAAAAAGTAAAGGTTTGAGGATTTCTTTTTTAAGCTATTCCAAGCTATAAAATAAAAAAATAGTAAGATTGAAACTTGTGTTCCTTTCCCTATTGTTTACTACAAGTTCACTCATCCTAAGAAAAATTCTATCAGTTGCGCTTGGTACTTCCAATGACGTGGGAATTGTTTTCTTAAGTTTCCTAATAAAATAGATTCTAAAGGAAACCACTTAATTATTCATGTATTATAAATAGATTAGATATATATATAAAACGCAGCAGTTTTCTATTTTTCTCTTACTAGAAACTAATAAGAAATACACGATTTTAAAGAAACATCTTGTAGAGAAAAAAATTCTTAAATATTAAAATGAAAATAAATATCTACAAATTTCAAGTTTTCTTGCATTTTTTTTATCTAATGGATTTCATTTATTTGAAATATATATCCTCGAAATTAAAAAAAAACCCATTTTAGTCTAATTTAGAAAATAATGTTTTATTCAAAATTTATTTATGTAATTGCTCTAGAATTTATTTTTTACAACGTATTTTATCGTCTATTACTTAGCAAAATGTCGCTAATTGGGACGAATTAAATAATTTTACAATTTAGACAGATACTCTTCAGAAATGATAATTACATAGAAATAGCTAAATTGCGAAAGTTATTATAAATAAATTTGATGTAATAACTTCTTTCTGTGTTGTTTTTCTTCTCAAACAAATTCCATTGTGTAGTGAAAAAGTAATCTATAACTTCTAGTTAATTTGGCATATAAAACAATAAGCGTTTTTTAACGAAAGTAAAAACGTTTTGTTAAGGGCAATTTGCATTAATGAAAATATTCTCAATTTTAAAGTACAATCGATACCATTAAAAGAAGAAAGAAAAATACCATTTTTTCTTAAGGCTGTTTTTGCCATATGTACGACAGTGTGGACTTAACGCAGAGTACATTTTCGAACAGAAAAAATACCTCAATTTTTATAAAAATTTGTTACATTGTAACTTATCCATTTGTTTATAATATAGTGTTTTTAAAACTTCAAAGCATTTCATAAATAATTAGTTTTTCCTTTTAACATGTAAACGGATAACTCATTTAGCATCACAGAATAGAAGAAAAAATGCGAAACATATTTTATAAAAGAAAAAATGTGTTAACTCAGATAAAAATGATAAAATAAATGATTCTCTACAGGATAACGAAACCAGAATATTTTTTTTTAATGTTTGAGTAATTTCATATCTGAAAAAATATTCTGAATTCGGGTCCTATTCTTTAACATTAGCCAAAGGCAGCCTTAAGCGTAATTAAAATATTCATAAAAAATAGTATTATGCAACTTATCATTTCCTGTTTCCCTTTTAAGTGATATTTTCTGACTCTCTTTTTTTCTACATGAAATATATATTAACTTTATTACTATTCTATCTTCAGAAGCATTTAATAATGGAAAAAAAACTCTTACGAAGAATTTCTCACTGCAAATTGCTCAATCCTTAAGGTATTCGAATACGTTCGGAACCGTGATTTTGCAAAAGCGTGTAAATGGATAATATTTATGATATTTAGTGTCACTTAGATTAGAAAATGTATATAAAAATAGTTTTAAGAATAGTATAACAATAAAAAAATATTTAAGTACAATATTTTGACAAAAAATGAACATAGAATGACCCATTTTCAAAATATTCTCCTTTTGTGAAAAATGCTTCTATTATAATAATATTTTGCCTGTATATAGCTCAGACCTCTGTACAGAGGCTGAACTAGAATTTTTGAAATATATAACTTAGAAGTGGGTTTATCCATGTTTTACGACAACAGAGGGGAGAAATTTTAAGAAAAAAACGCCGATAATTATTTCAATGGGTTGTAACTCTGAAAATAATGAGAATTTTTCAAAAGTCATAGTTGAGGATCTGTACTGAGGTCTGAGCTATATACACGTAAAATATTATTCTACCAGAAGCATTTTTGACAAAAGGAGAACATTTTGAATAAAGGTTATTCTAAGTTAATTTTTCGCCGAAATATTGTATTTAAGTAATTTTTTTTTGTTAAAATGTCCTTAAAACAGTTTTATTCATGTATTATAATCTAAGTGATACTAAATATCATGAAAATTATCCATTTATGCGCTTTTTTAAAATTACGGTTCCGAACGTAGTCAGATACCTTAAGCGTAATTAAAATATTCCTAAAAAAATAGTATTATGCAACTTATCGTTTCGTGTTTCCCTTTTATGTGATATTTTCTGACTCACTTTTTTCCTCACATAAAATATATATTAACTTTATTACTATTCTATTTTCAGAAGCATTTAATAATGAAAAAAAAAAAAACCTCTTACGAAGAATATCTCACTGCAGATTGCTCAAGCCTTAAATAAGCATAATAAGGTTTATAGAAACTGCCTAAGACAATAAAGAAATTAATGAACTTTCACTCACCTTGGATTCCATCCATTCTATAATGATAATGATTGGACGAAGCTAAAAATGAGTATGGCGAGTGTTCAGGATCCTTCGGGTCTGTTCCATAGTGCCGGGGCAGTAGCGATTCGCATGCTTCTGCCGGGGCACCTCGGGGAAAAGCCTGTCCCGGTCGGATAAAGAAAAGTGTGACCACTACGCTGAGTATAATCATGGCACATAAGCTGGCAGTCAGTGTCTAGTTCGACTGCTCGTCTGACAACTGGACCGGAACTCCTTTCCTCCCCTATCTTTATGAAAAACTCCTTCCGTTTGTAGGTTAAGGGAGCATTTGGGCTTGCTCTAAATTTAACCCACTTCTTGATTCACATGCAAACGCCTAATCCACCTTCACTGCAATCGGAAGAAGGCTCATTAAGACAATGACACGCCAACACCTTTCACCTCGGGAAAAAGTGTCATTTAGGAGGATTCGACAGACGAAGGGTGATTAAACAAATGGATTATACTTAAAGAAGTGTTTTAAATGCTGTGTAGTTTCTCTTTAAAAATGTAAACTAAGCTATGAAACAATTTCATCGCTTAAGGTACACGCGCACCTTTTCACTTTTTAATTTTAAGATATATTCGCCGTATAACGCGCACCCCCTCTTTTACGAACCTAGCAACCTCTTACGTTTTGAAGTAATTTATTAGAGGTATTATCCCAAGATTTTGAAGAAATAGTATACTTCTCTCTAGAACTACAACCCTTTAAGGTATCCGACTACGGTCGGAACCGTGATTTTAAAAAAAAGGGCATAAATAGATATTTTGCGTGATATTTAGTGTCATTTAGATTAGAATACATGTATAAAATTGTTTTAAGGACATTTTGACAAAAAAAATGTATTTAAATACAATATTTCGGCAAAAAAGTAACTTAGAATAACCTTTTTTCAAAATGTTTCCCTTTCATAAGAAATGCTTCTAAAATAATTAATATTGTGTGTTGTGCTTATATAAAGTAAAGACTTCTCCAGAAAGTCTGAACTATTTTTTTTTGTGAAAAATTCACATTATTTTCAGAGTTACAACCAATTAAAATAATTATCGGGTTTTCTTAAAATTTCTCCCCTCTGTTGTGTCGTAAAATATGGATAAACCCTCTTCTAAGTTATATATTTCAAAAATTCTAGTTGAGCCTCTATAGAGAGGTCTCAGCTATATACAAGCAAAATATTATTATAATAGAAGCATTTTTCACAAAAGGAGAACATTTGGAAAAAAAGATTATTCTAAGTTAATTTTTTGCCAAAATATTGTATTTAAATAATATTTTTTATCAAAATGTCCTTAAAACAATTTTATACATGTATTTTAATCTAAGTGACTCTAAATATCATGAAAATTATCCATTTATGCGTTTTTTTAAAATCACGGTTCCGAACGTAGTCGGATATCTTAAAGTACTCACTCCACGGCTAGAGCGCTAGACTCTAATTTAAAGGCCAGGCACACCTAAAAGCCTAAAATTGTTTAAGAAACAGCATATTCCGTTTAATATTTTTAAAATGAATTTTTGGTCAATATTATATTTTTAATACCGAAAAAAATAAAGGAAGAGCAAATAATATTCTTGGATTCACTTCAAAGGAGCTAGATCCACGTGTGAGTGTAGCAGTATGAGAAAATCAGGGAAACAGTAAAGCAGACAGATTATCAATCTACGACATGAAGAATCGAAGCAATTCACGATTTTTTCTTCTTTAAATCATTGCTGACAGCTTTCATTGCCGATAACGTCTAAACGTGTTCAGTCATAGTTTATCATTTTAATGAAAGATTCCGCCTATGCTGTAGGGAAATAGTTTTCTTGTCTTATATTAATTGTTAAATGAAAATGTTATTATAAGAATGTAATGTATCATTTTTAAAACGAGAATGTGCATGTGCATTGTTTCTTTGTGTTTCCAGTGGAAAGTGTGTTAAATTGTAACTTTGAGTTTATTTGTAATAAGTTAAATTTTTCTCTTATATTTGTTTCGAACCATATGTATGAAACTGTACTTTAATAAAAATATATTTTAAACAAAAATGTAGCATAATCCACAGTTTTTTCATTTTTGAATTATTTGCCATCAATCATTTTATTACAATGCAAATTTGTGAAGCTATTGATGCATTAATTCAGTATAAAATCATGGGTGAAATCTTACATCCCATTTTTTAATTTACCTTGAATTATTGTGGTCATGGTTTTCTGGTTGTAAAATCGCAAGCTTTTTGGCCATTAGAGGTCTTCACATCGTTAATATATTCAACAAAAGACCTTCAAGCAAAACATAGGAATGCCCAATTACATTAAATTGTACTTAAATTTAAAATCTGTGATTTATACAGGCATTGTTGAGAGAATTATTCTCTTCACCTGAGTGCTGTTTGAAGTTATGAACTTTGTTGAACCCCCAATTGAAAGAAATTAGTACAGTTTGCCCAAGTGTGATGGAAAATGTTGATCACAATTGTGATTAATGATCAACAACTGTAAGTTCTTCGAAACAGAAAACATATAATTTGTTTTAAAAGCTTATTATTTATGTCCAAAATATTGTCAGTTTATTCTTAAAAAGATAACTTTGTCTTTATTGTATACTTCTTTATGTAATATGTTGCATGTATAATATTTCTTAATTAGATTTATGAATAAGTGAAGTACACGTCACTTATTCGTCAGGAAATGATTGTTTGTACAGACTTGGATAACAAACCGAACTAAAAAATATATTGGAAGTTATAGAGAAAGAGTGAAAAAATATTTATTAAAATGGCAAAAATTATGCGACATTTTTGTCTTCGAAGGTTATGCATTCAAAAGTTTCAGGAATTATGAGTATGAAATAAAAAAATTTAAAATTTTATCATTCCTTCACTTTCTTAAATCATTGAACTATCACATTTGACATTTTTTTTTTAAAAAAAAAGAAACAGAAATTGTTTTGTTCCGTTAAAAAAAGCTTAATTTACATAAAAATAGATTTGATTAGTTTTTTTATTCCCTTACCTGAATTCTTGGTAAATATTTCTTATTATTTTTTTCCATTTTGAAAAGCATTTTTTAAACAAAATTTAAATTGTTTTTTGATGAGTTACTCTCAGTTAGAAAAACATGATGAAAAACATTCATTAAAAACTTTTTTTACAGAACATTTTAGAATATATATTTTTAAAAGAATATTTTGCTCATTAGTACCAATTTATTAGAAAGCATTAGTTAAATTCTAATGCAATTAAATAAGAATATTTTTTTCTTATGCTCTCTCATGCAGTGCCAATTTAAGCTCATTTCGAGCCCTGGATGCAGAAGATCTACAGGCCCCCTTGGCATTAAATGTGTGTGCATTCAGTACAATTAAATTTTAAAACAGCATATTTTTTTCACAATCCTGGAATTCAAGTTTAAAAAAATCGAATGCTTCATTTAAGTTAAAAAAACTCTTTTAGAGAAACAGAGCTTTTTTATTCCTAAAAATTTTAAAATAGATGACGGGATACTATTTTTATAAATGTCAATATTATTCAAACAATACAAAATAAAAGCCATCCATTTTCTGTAATTAAGGAAAAAATGCATTAATACATCATACAGAAAAAAAATCCCATGATATCATTTTGAATTTTCTAGATTTTTTTATTTGGAATTTTCTTTTTTATATCGTGACCACTTCTCTTCACAAACGATATATTATTATTCTGTCTTTCTATGTGTCATTGTACTTACATTTCGATGTCATGCATTCTTAAGTTTACGCTTTTTTTTGTTTACTCAGGCGTTATGGGTTGATGTACCTGGGAATACTCCGTTCCAAAATTCCAGGTGTTACATGACGCAGACTTATTCATTATCAGCACGGGAATCTTTCAGAAGAATTGAAGACAGTCTTTTGATGATGTATACCCTTAAAACTCTTTATGTGCAAAATGTTTAAATTTTGTATTAAATTTCTTAAAAAGTAATACATGGTAGTTGCATTCTTAACTGTTCACTGAAGGATCGAATCGTTTTCAGCATTATGAAATAACTGGTCTTGAAGAACATGGATAATACAAAATGAATAAGAATAACTTAATGAGTCAGAGAAGAAACAATTAAATATGCTGATTACTCAATAAAAATAATTATGTATATACAGTAGGTGTATTGAAATTTTTTTTCAGAACTTCAAAACCTATCTACGTGGAAAGCATGTTCTCTGGCATATAATATATATATATATATATATATATATTAAATATTGCCACAAGGGAAATGAAGTTTAAGTACTTGAGCTTTTTATGGTAAGAAATCAAAGTAATTTTTGTTAATGAAAAATAGGCATTTTAATACTTTTTAACATTTACTGCAATGAGAGTACACATACTAAACAGTTACGAAAAAACAAGTAATATAAAAAAAAATAAGTCAATTTCCACTGAGGTTAGCAAAGAAAAATTTTATTTTTTAGTAACTTTTTATTAAATAATTATAATTAATATAAATATGTTTATACATATGACAGAATCACACTATTAAGAGCAAAATAGAAAGCTGTTTTCCTTGCAATTTTCCATTTTACTTTTTATATACGGTGTTGGACTATTATTTTTGTTTGTTACTATTTATATACTAATTAAATTTAATTATTCCAGTAAAATAGTCTGTTAAAATAAATCGCATTCACAGAAATTAGGCCATCTCAGGTGGGATTCGAATCCACGATCTTTGGATTAGAAGTCCAACGCGATATCCATTACGATACAGGGACACAACGAGTGATTTTTCCTTTTATACATGGTATTAAACTATTATTTTTTTTTGTGTGTGTTACTATTTATTTATTAATTAAATTTAATTAATAAATTAATATTTGAAAAAAATGTATTAACATCAAGTATCACCCACTGCAAGTTTAAAAAAATGTATTTGAACTTGAGTGGATGAATAAAAAGTATTTTATTAACGATTGAAAATTTGAACAAGAGAGATATATATACATAGATAAATAAATATAGGGAGAGTGTGAACTAATAATAGGAATTGAAAAAATACACATCAGAAACACTTAACAGCTTTTTAGTATTAGATTTTTAAAAAACCTACTGTTGAAATTTCAGAGCATAGTAAAGTATAAATAAGACGGAAAGAAGCTTGGATCGGACTGACACGATGGCGTGGGGAGTGAGAGGCGGGGTTATGAAATGTGGCAAAATGTACAATTTATTATTCACTACTCAGTACTTTCTTATCGAATTATTAACGTTTTTGGGTATTTATTGAAGAAAAACAATTTTATTTTGAGTCTAAAGTCATCTAACCAAATTAAACTCTTTTTCCATTTTTTTTTTTTTTGAAAATCTAGCCCCTTTGGGGCAATATTAAATTTTGAAACTATTTTCAAAATTTTTTCTCTGTATTTATTTATCACAGATAATCTTTTCCACAAATATAGGTTTAGATTAATAATAATTTTCCCCTATAACTACCCTAATGTACAGAAATAATACTTTGCGAAACTGTGAATTGGGCTTATAACAAAAATTTTATAATTAGAAATCAGCAAGTCATGGCATATGCAAAGCAGTCTGATTAATCAAAAGCGAATTTAATCGAGAGGAGTTAAGAAAGAGTTCAGTGTAATAATAATAATTGATGTATAATCAAATCTAAATAAATTAAATTTTTTTAAAATTACTTGATTAAAGGAAGATTTTTTTTTCATTTACTTTTTGAAACTGTATACAGTTCTCAACCAAATGTATTAAATTAATGTTTATGATGTGTTTCGGGAGGATAATGGGATTTAAGTTCCAATTAAAATTTTAGATAAAGTGTTTGAATTATGTTGAAAAAATGATTAAATAATTCACTTTTTAAAAATGTAAAGTCCAGGTGAAATATAAATTTGGTTTTTCTTTTAAAATATTTTTTCATTTACTCAATTTATGGTATATGCATTATTTTAATTCAGAAAAATATGTAGACCAATTTGTTATTCTGCTGGACCCTCTTCTTAACATTAAAGAAATATTCCATGTTCAATAAAAAATTCTTCTAAAAACACATATATTTTAAACTTTAAGAATAGTTAATCATTTTAGAATAAATATTTGCTTTATTTGTGAAATATTTTAAGTAAGAATATATACAACTGTTCATCATACACAAAATATGAATCAGAATGCTATGTAGGTCACAGTTCAATAATGATGAAAAAATATTTAACTTTATCAAAAATGTGAGAGAAATCTTCCTATATACACAATTTAAGAAATAAACAAAGATTACAGTCACAAAATTATTAGTTGAACCTCTTTTTTCAAACCTTCTTTAAAATGAATTTGCAATTAAGTATAAAGATTTTGTGTATTTAAATATGAACATACTATTTTCTCTCTTAAAAAAGGGTCATAAATATTATCATTAGAAATATATCTGTAATTTAGATATTCCATTGCTGTCATTTATACAGGTAAAGAGTGCTAATAGTAGATTAAAGTAAACGACATGCTCATGTGTATTGTAATGATTGATATGCTTTTTTCTTTTTCAGATGAGATTTTCAGTTAAAATGTTACCCATCAAAATTTTAGAATTTTCACTTGAACTTGCATTGAATGATATTTCTCCTTAAAGTAGTTACTCTTAAAATTGCGTTTATTTTAACTGCCTTTACTTTCAAATTTGTACTTTTAAAATAATTTTCAGTAGAAAAAGTTGTAAAACTTTAAGTCAATAATGTATTTTAACAATCAATATAGATTTTGAGTCCAATAGCTTAGATAATTTTAACTGATTAATTGCAATTTACTGAAATTATAATAATAAAAAAAATAATTAATTCAATATGTTTTAGAGTATAAATCATGTTAAATTATCATAAGGCAAAATCTATAATTCTGCAAATACGAATGTGGTAGATTTTTGTGAATCAAATACTCTTATACATCATTACAATAAAAGTCCCAGTCAAATCCATAAATTAATAATTACATAACAAGTAAAAAAAAAAAAAAAATCAAGAATTTCGCAAAAAATAAGAACTAACAGATCTTTAAATTACCAGTTTCTTCGTGTTCTAATTCTCACATTTCCACCCTAAGGAAATAAATTCTGGAAGTAAAGAAGTTTATTATTCTTTTTAAAATGCGAAATTAAATATCATAGACAGTGTGTGTGATTCTTTCTTCTTCAAAAAACCTGAATTTCATAAGAGACTGAATTTCTTCGTGTAGAAGTTGAATGTAATGTGTATGTGCGCTCGATATAAACTGAGACTTTATTAGATGGTTTAATGTGGCAGGTCGTACATTTGGGGACACAATAAAACACATTTTCTTGCGATGTGTGCGGACTGAGAGACCTCATTGTTTTTGGTTGTGCTTGATGTAATTCATTTGTTTGCATTCATGTAACATCATTTCAGTGAATTTAGTGTAAAATAAAAAAAATCTCGGTACATGCGTTCTATTGCCGCAATGCCAACGTTCAAGATAACTTGCTAAGTTGTCAACCCCGATTTCACAAGTGTCGTTTGCGTTGAACTGGTGACCGTGTGCTTCGCTTCATGTAATACGTAAGTATTATAATAATTTAAAAGTTTTAATTAAATAAAAAAAGCGAGAAATCTCTGTTACCGAGTTTTAAAATACTTTTAAGAAATCAAAGGCCTTGGAGAAACTAAATACGAGTAGTTTCGTATTTTTTTAAAGCTTAAGGGCACCTGGTACGATTTATACAAAAATCTTTGATTTAATGGTTTTCGCAAATTTTTTGGTTTCCTCCTTTGTATATGTATTATGTAAAACAAGATGTGTGCTCAAAGTACCACAGAAAGCTAACCATTTAATTTTCTAATGCAAAATTAAAAAAATTCACAAAGCAATTTCAAAATATTACTCCTCTTACAATAAATGGCATACGCAGGGAATATGATTTACAAAGCACATCGAACTATGAAAAATAAAAGTTCATACCGTGTTTGTTATAACACGATTGGTATTCGTAAAATACTTTGGTACTTACGTATTATCACAATCTATTGGCGACATTATATGACACGAAGCGCATGATTACCAATTCAGCTCATACGACACATGTGAAATTGGGAGTGCCAACTTGGTGAGTTATTTTGAACGTTGGCGATTGTTGCGATAAAAAATACGTAAGTACCAATACCGTTTATGAATGCTTATTGAAAATTAATCCGAAAGTATATACATTCTAAATTCACTTATTTTTTAAGAAACTAAGTATTGCTTTGATTCAAAAATGCATATCAACTTTTGTTACATTTATTAAAAGCATTAGCTCGAAAAATATCAAAAGAATTTGGCACGATGCAAAAGCATGAAAATACACTAATTATTATTTTTCTTTTTAAGATAAATCAGCTTAAAGTTTTGTTTTCCATTGAGATGTGAATAAAAATGAACATATCCCTGTAAGTTGTTACAGCTCTAGCTTTTTTAGCACCTAGAGCTTTCAAATTTTCTGAAATTATGAAAAAATATATAAAAAATAATTCAGGCAAGAAAAATTTGATTTAATATTTTGACTGGTTTTCGTCAACTGAATCGTATTGAGTCCCCTTAGTGATCTACAGAAACATATCACTCTCTCTACAGCAACACTGCAGCTCTAATTGTAATAGAACTTTGAAGTATAAGCCAATGTCAAGCTACCAGAACGATATCTGAACTTATATATTTAACTTTCCTAATGCTTAATTTCCTAACTCTACTTACCAGGTGAGAAATTTGAGGTCCAAAGACGTGAATATTATTTAACGTATCAAGTGTTTGGAAGAATCTTTTCTCGAATCTGCACCCCCGAAAAACTCACTTTCTTAAACCATCTTTAATTTTGGAAAATATCTTGTTAGAAAAAAAAATACTTTAAAGAAAATAAGCATTAGATATCTTCGAAATAACATACCATAAAATCCGGCGTATAGCGCGCACCGGCGTATAACGAGCACCTATACTTTCAAGCTGTATTTTTTAATTTTAAGATATATTCGCCGTATAACGCGCACCCCCTCTTTTACGAAGAAACCTAGCAATACTCTTACGTTTTGAAGTAATTTATTAGAGGTATTATCCCAAGATTTTGAAGAAATAGTATACTTCTAGAACTACAACACTTTAAGGTATCCGACTACATTCGGAACCGTGATTTTAAAAAAACGCGTAAATGGATCATTTTCATTATATTTAGTGTCACTCAGATTAGATACATGCATAAAATTATTTTAAGGGCACATTTAGACAAAAAAAAATTATTTAAATACAATATTTTGGCAAAAAATTAACTTAGAATTATCTTTTTCAAAATGTTCTTTTTTTGTGAGAAAATGCTTCTATTATAATAATATTTTGCCTGTAAATACCTCAGACCTCTCAACAGAGGCTCAACTAGAATTTTTGAAAAATTCACATTATTTTCAGAGTTACCACCAATTGAAATATATATATATAATTACTGGCGTTTTTTCCTTAAAATTGCTCCCCTCTGTTGTCGTAAAATATGGATAAACCCTCTTCTCTAAGTAATATATTTCAAAAATCCTAGTTGAGCCTCTATAGAGAGGTCTCAGCTATATACAGGCAAAATATTATTATAATAGAAGCATTTTTC
This sequence comes from Trichonephila inaurata madagascariensis, assembly GCA_019973955.1. Lineage (NCBI taxonomy): Eukaryota > Metazoa > Arthropoda > Arachnida > Araneae > Nephilidae > Trichonephila > Trichonephila inaurata. The sequence goes on along the minus strand of BMAV01005634.1, from coordinate 44,435 downwards.
ACAAAAGGAGAACATTTTGAAAAAAAGATTATTCTAAGTTAATTTTTTGCCAAAATATTGTATTTAAATAATTTTTTTGTCAAAATGTGTCCTAAAACAACTTATACATGTATTCTAATCTAAGCGACACTAAATATCATGAAAATTATCCATCTATGCGTTTTTGCAAAATCACGGTTCCGAACGTAGTCGGCTATCTTAAGGCATCCGACTACGTTCGGTACCTTGAATTTAAAAAAGCACATAAATGGATAATTTCCATGATATTTAGAGTCACTTAGATTAGAATACATGTATAAAGCAGTTTTAAGGACATTATGACGAAAACAATTATTTAAATACAATATTTTGGCAAAAAATTAACTCAGAATAACCTTTTTTCAAAACGTTCTCCGCTTATAAAAAAATGCTTCTATAATAATGATATTATAGAAGCAATATTTTATATAAAGTAAAGACTTCTCCAGAGAGTCTGAACTAGGATTTTTGAAAAATTCACATTATTTTCAGATTTACCACCCATTGAAATAATTATCGGCGTTTTTTCTTAAAATTTCTTTCCTGTGTTGTAGTAAAATATGGATAAATCACACTTCTAAGTTATATATTTCAACAATTCTAGTTCAGCCTCTGAACAGAGGTCTGAAATATATATAGGCAAAATATTTTTATAATAGAGGCATTTTTCATAATAGGAGAATGTTTTGAAAATGGGTCATTGTATGTTTATTTTTTGTCAAAATATTGCACTTAAATAATTTTTTTATTGAAATAAAATTCTTAAAACAATTTTATATGCGTTTTCTAATCTAAGTGACACTAAATATCATAAATATTATCCATTTATAAGTTTTTCAAAATCATGGTTCCGAACGTAGTCGGTTACCTTAAGTTAATAAAGAATGTCATTTCTTTTACATAAACTGTATTTCGATACAAGTAGAAGCCTAATTTTTTTAATGCTCATCTCTTTTTTTAATTTTTAAAACTATGGTTTTTATACCCGGCGTATAACGCGCACCCTTAAATTTAGATCTTATTTTTTCTGTTAAAAGTGCGCGTTATACGCCGGATTTTACGGTAATTGTGCTTATTTTCAAATAAAAGGCGATTCGGGAACATGAACTCGTGGCCAGAGCGTCACGAGTTTGAATCCTGGGGCCATTAAAGATCCACTGTATATGGGGGACCGATGCATATTAAACCTGTCGAGGCTCAATGTGCTTTTGTTGATGTGATGTGGTAGTTAAGAGAGGGGGTGATAGAGCTCAGACGTCATCCTTGTTAGTTGACCGAGATTCAAAATTACGAGGTCCATTCTCAGTAGCCCGTGTTACTTTATAGCGAGACCTTAAAGAAGCTCTCACTCACATTATCCTATTTGTGTTTAAGCCGAGAGCAATTTTTTCCCATATTTCTACAAACAATTTCCTAAAATTCGAAGCCAGTATATAAGCAGGATTGGAAAAAAAAATGTGCTGTAACTGTCAAGTATGTGTAACAGGAAGGGGGGGGGGATATCCCCAAGGGGGTAAAATAGGTGGAATATTTTCCAATCATACTGACGTAAAATAAGATGCCAATGAATATCGTTTCATTTCTGTTAATCCTCTAGGTCGCGGTAGCCTATCTGTCCTAAATTTATCGAGGCTCTACGTCCTCCCATTGGAGTGGTGTGGAAGTTAGGAGAGGGAGGTGCCAGCTCAGGTATCGTCCTTGTCTCTTGGCGATGGTTCAAAATTACGAGGTCCGTTGCCAAAGGCCTTCGCGTAGCTGAATAGTGCGACGTTAATATTCACTTACTCACTGTTAATCCCCTACCTAAAGCTAACGCATTTCCCCCCTATTGTTTGTTATCTATGTGAGTTATTTTTTTAAATGGAAAATGAGCGGAAGTAGAAATTCGTGTACTGTAAGTGATCGTCGATCTACTAAAATTTCCCCAAAAGTTAAAAGATTAAAATTGCTTGTGCAGGACTAAAGGAAAATGTTTAAAAACATAAAAAATAAACAACAATTTTTCTAAACTATGTCTATTTCAAGATTAGCAGATCCGTATATATAAGCCGCGAACCCTTTACTTAAACTTTAAAAAGTTATCGCAAATATTCGTCTTGTACGCGGAAATATACAGTATTTTACAAGATAAATGACTAGATAGTTCAGTAAAAAGTTAGAAGTGTTTAATTTGTATTCAGTGTCTGAGTAGCTGATAAAAAATAAAAAACCATGAGATAAATAAGTTTATATTAATTTTTTTTTAGAAATCAAGTGAAATTGCGCTGTTAAATGCCTTTTTACATCCACTGGTAACTTTCTCTTTATACGCGGAAATCGATCAGTCAATAAATCAAGTACCAAGCCCAAAGTTAATGACTCCTAATGAGTTAATTAACTATGGATAGTTGATGAGATTCCTTTCGAAGGTAGGAATTAATATTGAATTCCATTCTACCCTTAATAAAATTAAAACAGCGGAATTTCATTTCGAATTCTGCTCACAAATTCTCCACCCATCGATTCTTAATCTGTCTCGAAGAATTCTTCGTTTTGCCTTGGAAACACTTCGGGAATTTTCCTCAATGTTCACTCATTAAGATTCATCCCTTTGATAGGTAAACTAGCAAAACATTCTTTTTTATCACTAGAACATCACGAATAATCAGAAAAATAAGTAACTTTAAGATTTACCAGATTGCCATATCGAAGGATTATGTATCATTGTCCAAGCGTATCGCATCTTAAAAAGATATCACAGTGATATACATGGGTTTGTGATATTTTTGAATATTAATGAGTTATGGGTTTCAGGATAAAGCAAGCAAGCAAGAGATTATGACACAAAATTGATAAAAATCGAAGTGTGTATGAGAGAGAGAGGGAAATTATTTCTACAGAATAAAATTAAAAATTCCTTCTAAATTGATACAATCACAATTGAAATTTTTTTTAAGCAGAGCAATATTCAACATTGAGAAATGAATTTCGCTATATCTTGAAATCTTTCCACAGGACGTAATTTTTAAATCACATAATAATAGATTATGCATTCAAATTTTTAGAAAACGTACGCATGATGGAATGGATAAGATGGATAAGAATCAGTGTTTAAGATCGTAATATATCTGATAGCTAACAAAGTGTACTTATATTATATTTCTAAGACTTTGATTCTGTTCCGTAACTGATAATAAAAATTAATTATGATAATATCAGCAATTTGAAAATCCCTCAAGAATCCAGATATTTGAATTTAACATTTTGTGCCTAGTTACAGTGATTAGACAGTCTCAGAGTGAGTACTGTAAAATCCGGAGTATAACGCGCTCCGGTGAATAACGCACACCTATACTTTCAAGCCGCATTTTCTAATTTTAAGGTACCCTTTCTCACGAAGGAACCTGCAATGCTATTATATTTTAAAGTCATTTATTCGAGGTATTATTCCAGGATTTTGAAAAAAAAATAGTATATTTCTAGAAAAACAACCCTTTAAGTTAATAAGGTATGGCATTTCTTTTAAATAAATGGAACTCCGATCTTTGTTGAATTTTTATGAACATTTCGTTTTTTAATTTTATTTTTGAAGCTGTCATTTTTATACCCAGCGTATAAAGCGCACCCTTAAATTTCGATCTTTTTATGTGAGTTAAAAGTGCGCGTTATACGCCGGATTTTACGGTATTTAATTACGTCGTACTATAAGATAAAACTAGGTCTATTGGCAAAGGACCTTGTAATTTTCAAACAATGTCAATTGATGAGGACGATACCTGACGTGGTACTTCACTCTCCTAACTTCCACACTACGACAACTGTCTAAATCTATCGTGACTCAAAGTCACGAACGATTTAACTTGAATCAGCTTCTCCACACGGCGGGTCTTCAGTGGTTCAATGGCCCGAACTCGTGACCCATCGATCACGAGTTCATGACCATGACCATTACCGCGGCCATCTAGAACATCTCAGAAGAAAGTCTGCAACACGTAATTATGATAACCTCATCGTTGTTCATAGGATATAATGTAATAAAAATATAATTAATTAAATTTTAATAATCACAAATAATGAATAATTTTTTGAACCTCAATATCTCACTCAACATGCTAATTCTTAAGCATTCGAAAAATTGCGTTTATACTTATTTCAATATATTTTCTTCATTCAGCTTATAGTGTATGCTTTTTTTTATCATAATATATTTTATGGCATCATTATTTCGTCGGGTATTTACTTTTTTACTTTAATTGGAAAAAATGCAGCTTATAGTTTATAGAAAGTTATTTTTGTTGAAATTAAAACACATAATTTCTCGAGCCCTCATAATCACAATTAATTAATTTTTTTGCAGTTGAAATCAGAATTTTTTAAAAATGTGATCTGAATGATATATGCAGATTTTTGTATTTTTTGCAGTTTCACTCTATGAAATGCTTATATTTGCCAAGAAAATTATCTTTAAAATTTCATTAAATCTTTTAATCTTCACCAGAGGAATATCTAGACAGATAACAAGGAACTTTTTTTTTCACGAAAGAATCTAACCACCTTAATGCAGAAGATAATTGCAATTTCTAACACGTTTCAAGGTCAGTAAAAGTGAGAATGAATCATCTGATGGGTGGAGATTCATTTCTGAAACAGGTGAAACTGTTTACAACTGGAAAGACTGACAGCGCGTGTTCTGGCACGAGAATGAATTCTCAACGTTGCACGTGTTTGCTGTAAGTGTGAGAAAGTTCTGGAATTTCTGTTAATCACATTTGTAAATAAGACATACGTATATCGTACTTATGAGTCTTATCGTACTGAGTAGCAAAAAATATACCGAAACTTTTCAATGTGCGCGTGTGGTTTTGTTTTCCTTAACTAAAATTATATTAAAACAGATTTTTTCAGTGTGTGTTGTTATTGTGTGTGTGTTGCTGTATGTGCGTTGTTTGTGTTGTGTACTTTGTGCTTTGTGTGTGTTTCTGTGTCTATTGTGTTGTATGTGTGTATTGTGTTTTTGTGCTGTATGTGTCTAGTTTGTGTTGTTGTGTGTTTTGTGCTGTATATGTATTATGTTGTATGTGTGTGTATTGTGTATTGTGATGTGTGTGTATCGTGTATTGTGTTGTATGTGTGTTGTTTGTATTGTTCTGTTTTAAGCTGTATGTGTGTGTGTATTATGTTGTATGTGTTTGTATTGTTATTGTGCTGTATGTGTGTTGTTTGTGTTGTTGTGTGTGTGTATTGTGCTGTATGTGTGTTTTGTGCTGTATGTGTGTGTTGTTGAATGTGTGTGTTGTTGAATGTGTGTTTTGTGTTGTTATGCGTGTTGTTGTGTGTTGTTATGCATATTGTTGTTGTGTGTGTTGTAGTTGTAGAGAGAGAGAGTGGTGAAAGAATGATCAGAATACATTTTTGATAAGAATCAAATTTGTGACTATAAGGTAAGAGATAGCAAGAAAAATTACATCCAATTCAAAAATGTTCCCATTATAAACATAATTTTAAACAATTATTATACACTAGAATTATCATGTTAGAAGTATACGCATAAATCATGTATACTAGATGAATCATGTATAGAAAGTGTATACCCAACTCTTTTTTTTACAGGTTTCTGAAATGTACATGTTTACTCGATTTTTTCATTCTAGCATGAATCTTAGCTACTTGAGAAATCTAAAAAAACAACATTTAAACAAAAAAAGAAGTAGCATTCAAAACGAACGAAATTCTTCATTTGAGTCTAAGCCGATAATTGAGCTAGACATATCTGAAACACTTACTGATGATAGCATTTTTGATCCAGTTCGTATTAAACGTGCACATTTGTTATCAGGTTGCGATGAATAGCTGTTAATTAGCAAAAATCTTCTTAAATTCAATTTGAATTTTTATATGTTGTATGTGCTTATATAAACTAAATTTTCAGTGAACACTAATTTCAAATTTTTAATTAAAATGAATTGTTTTTCCTTTATTAATATGTAACATGTATTTCATTATTACTTTTTTTGCATTGTCATTTGGGAAAAATATTTAGAGTTCTTTTATCTTACACGATTTTTTAAAACCTTGGAACATATCCCCTAATTTACCATTTGCCTCATATGTCTTTTTTACACGATTTTTTTTAAAGGTTTTCTAAGGAACGTATCTACCGTGTAAAAAAATAGTTGAGTGGAAAGTCCAACTTTTTTTAAGGATAAAAATTGATTAAAATAAAATTATTTCTAAGGATTATATGAGTTCATTCTTTGAAAAGAGGAAAGAATGATGAAATATGGGCATTTCACGGTAGGGTACTCGATTAAATTGTGATAATATACTAGAATCTAGCCTCGGTAGGCTAGTGGTCATGGTCGGAAACTGGAGTCCTAGGGTCACAGGTTAAAGTCCTTGAGCCAGTAAAAACACGCCATGTAGAGGGAGGGGACAGTGCACGTTAAATATGTCAAGGCTGAAAGCCCTCAAGTTGGCGTGGAGTGGAATTTTGAGGATTGAGGTGCTATCTCAAGTATCATCCTCATTACTTGACAAAGGCTTAAAATTATGAAGTCCATCTCTAATAGCCCACGTGTAGCTTGAGGATGCAACGTTAGTAAACAATTCATCTGCAATTCTGAAAAAGTAGCTGAACAGTGCGACGATAATATTCACTCACTCACTCATTATAATTCTGAAATTTTTGTCTATGAAGTGTTTCTTAACATATACAATTACTTAAAACATGAATCAAGATGAAATAATTGAGTATACCCAGAAATAAAATAATATTTACTTATAATGTTATATTTTACAGACCATTAATTACTTATTTTAAATGTAATATTTTATTTGACATTTCTTCTCTCCATAACTTTTTTATTAACTTTTTGAACAAAGCACACCAACATAAAAGTGAAATGGGAAATTTTTTTTTATTAGTGTACTTTGAAACTCACTTATAGAAATGTTATTCATCATAATTAAACTCAGATAAAAGACTTTATACAAAATTTGTGCAGGTATTTAGAAGCACTGGTTAGTCAGTCAACACGAGCGCGTAAAAGAGAATTTCAAGTAGCTATTCTATTTTTCTGGAAGATCAGAAATTATTTTAAATGCTCATTAATAAATCGAGGCTTGATTTAAATACAAATAAAGTTTCTTAATAATAAGATAAAGTTTCCTAATCATTAGATAAAGTTTTTTTTATATATAATGATATTATAAGAAAGATGTATTCGAACACCAGTCATATTAATTTATATTGATTGTGCCTTGTAAATTAATAAAATATCAACACAACACATATATGAGGAACAATATAGTTGTTCTATGTGTTACCATTATTTATGTAATATAACAGGGGACTTTTGTCTGCCGGAAAAACTTCTACTACTTTATGTTAAGGTATTACATCTTTGTTTGCTTAGGAAAATCTATTTTTGTTCCTAAGTTTTGTTTAAGCAGCATTGATTTTTTTGTAGCTTAATTGATTCATTATTGTATTAACATCGTATCCTGAAGCAACACGAAGATTACTGGAGACGGAAGTTGTACTTTTTAAGCGCGATCAAGTGACATAGTGATATCTGGGACCTGTCACTCTACCCTCCAAATTTCCACACCACACCTACATGGGGACTTCAAGCCTCGACAGATTTAACCTGCGTCAACCCCTCTAAAAGTCGGTCTTTATTGCTATCAGTACTCGAAACTATGATTTAACGAAAACAACACTGGTCACGGATTCGCTACCATGACCATTCAGCTACTACGACCTGTCAGTTGACCAATTAGAATTTATTAAGGATTTAACCCCTTAAATCTTCACTTTATTTCGAGATTATGGATCAAAATTGTCAATTTTTTATGCTTATTTTTAAACATACTTATCTTCTTAAACATAATAGCACCATTCGCATACAAAATTTCCAAAAAAATTATTGTAAGAAAATCTATTTAAATAAATGAGCAATTTACCTGTAAGTTGACTTTCTGTATGGCAGAAATCATTAGACTTTGGAATCAAATCACACTAACTATAAATATAAAGCTTAGAATACCAAGATTTTATCTTGAAAAACAAATTTTGTTACATCTTTTGCATTTACATAAATGATTAGAAATTATTAATCAAAATTTCGTCGTGTATGGTAAATTCGACAACTCGTTACTGTACATACTCCAACATCGCAATCTGAACAGTAAAATCTTGTTTCTCTTCTTACATTCTTCCCTTTAGAAAAAACACTGTCGTGTTGGATTAGTTTTCTTGTCTGTCAGTCTTTTGAATCATTATCACTTTCTGATTCAGATGTACCAAAATCTGAACAATTAGATTCTGAAACATCTAAGCAATATTCACTTCCAAAATCATTATCTGAAGTGAATTCACTGGAATCAGAGTCAATATAACGTACGCAAGCCATTTTCAAATAAAAAAAACCGAACGTTAGTTATATAACGCAAAGACATCGGGACTTCCTCTCCAGAAAATGGCACTTAAACCTACCCACTTCCTACACCAGGGGTGGGCAGACTTTTCCAGGTTATGGGCTACTTCTAGTTTTCTTAAGGTAATGTGGTTCACACGGTGGCTTAGATGTCGGGAGGTAAGAAAAATGTCTACAATATTTATTATAACTTAATAATAAATACGGAATAGTACTTAACTACATAACTACAATGAAAACCTCACTTTTTAAATGGCGTTTGAAGTAATAATAATAGCCACAAATATATAATAATATCAGATGATGCATTTATTAGAAAACAATTCAAAATACATTAAAAAATGAAATATTTTCATCTAAAGTTAGTTCCTGTAATTATAGTCAGTAGAAAATTTAGTTTGCAAATTGTCAGGAAATCTGGAATATTTGGTATAAATTGCTTATTTCTAATCTTCAGGCGGTCACCCCAGAATGTCTGGACGGTCCACCTGTCATTCGCGATCGACTTAATGCCCACCCCTTTCTTACACTAATCTACAGCTGAAAACATTGTATATTAGTACCATCTAGAGTACATAGCAGAGTAAGCAAAAGCATTCGAAGCCATAAAAAGCATATGTGAAATAATTCAGGAAAGATCGAGTGCGCTGCATAACTTTCTACAACACCCGATCTACACTCGGAAGGGGCCAAGAGCTCAGCTCGGGAAAAGCCGGGAAGGGGTTTAAATTGAACAAGAATACTTAAAAGAGTTTCTCATTGAATGCACTGTAAAAAAAAAGTTTAGAAGTATTTGGAAATTAAGGAAAATAAAAACTATAAGTTTTGATACCCTCATTATTTCAGATGAAAAAAAAAAAGATTTTTCATATAATTTGTTGCTTAAGTCTTTTGAGCCGATAATTTAAGAACTCGCAAGAAAACTAGTCTTCTTTCCTAATTCTCTGCGGAATTATATGGAGGCACTTTAAAATGTCGGCATTCCAAACTGAATTTCTTAACAAAATGAGCTTTTTCCTTTTCTGGCATAGAATTTTCTTTGACTGCAGGGAAGGACATTTTTGTTTACTTTTTATCTTTTATGAATAAGCGAGGGAAAAAATAATACAGGTACAATTTCAAATATTTTGCTAATCTGAAACAGTGTTTGTAGTAATATAAAATACTCACAGACATTTCCTGAAATAACTATTATTTCTTTAAAAATTTTTTTTGATGTTTTGGTGAGTTATATCTATGATTCTTTCTATGTTTGTGAGGGATGAATCAATTATAAATTTTGAGAACTCTGTTGTGATACCTCCTCCTCATGTTAGTTGAGGAGGAGATCTCGCTGTTCGTTTGCGTTCTTAGGGGGAGGGTCCAAACACAACAGGGATGGAGAAGCCATCAAATTGAAACACAAAATGATTACTAGCAAATATTTTGAATAATTAACACTTTTATTCATTTAAACGTTAGACTTGAGTAATCAATACGTTGAGTAAATAACAGGACAAGCTAAAGGGTACGAATTAACTATTACTTATATGAAATGAGATGCCCTTCCCCTCAAACTTACCAAAGAAAAGTTCTCAGGATCTTGTAACTTTCGAATAGTTACGCAACTATAATTCAGAAAATAACAATAAAATGGCAATATCACCCTCAAAAAATCTGTTATTCTCTAATAATCTGTGTTATAATTTATGTCGCGGACTATATACTCTTCGGAGTGACGTTTATTTTTGGAATGGCGTTGTTCTATCTTAAAGGAAGAAAATCCGTGTTAGAGACCTCTTTGTTACAACTCAGAGATTAAATTGTTGCTTCTATTTCGATATATTTCAAATATATCTGCAACACCTGACTGAAAGGAAAGATACGAGAGAATTTTTATAATGAACTCTTTTTTCCTCTGTTACAAACTCTCTTCCAATATCTTGCATAATTTTTCTAATTCAAATTTTTTTATTTTAAATATTTTTTTTGATTAAACGTATCAAATAACACACAACATTAACTGTAATGGATTATTGTATTGTATTACGGATTTACTCTAATCTAAGCCGCACTATTTTCCAGTGTTAATACAACTGAAAATCTGGTGCGGCTTAGAATCGAAGGCAGAATATTGGTTGGATGGGGATGGAATTGAATTTCCACCCCTTTCAAAATGATGAATGTTACCATCCATTCCGACCACTTGCTTTGGTGACTTATTCCATTCCGTAGTTTATCTCCAATATTAATTCTATCCTAAACATCGTTGTCTGCTCCTATTTAAGAAATTTTTTTTGAATGGGCTTTTTTAATCACCTAAACATCAAAGATAGCGGTAATAGAATGAAGACGATCTATGACGTAAGTAAGAAAAGGAGACAATTTTATATGCAGATAAAAACGGAAACAGAGCAGATGGCCACTGAAAATTTGACTCGAATAAAACAACTATACATCGATGGCGCAAATAAAATCATATAATTTTGGCTTATAAGTGTTCAACAATATTTAAAATTTTTTTACATTCTACTTTTATGCATTCTTTTAAAAGATGTTGCATGACAAATGCATTGGATGGCACGAAAGGAAGGCACGAGAGGGAAAATGGCGATACCGGCACCCATTCTGAAGTCAGCTGTGACCATGGCAGAGACAAACCATTTTCGAAACATGATACTGACGGTTAGAGTAACTATAGGGTCATGTATGTATTCTTATTATTTCTCATAAAAAATTTCCTAACTTTACACAATTTTTTATACTTTTCCTCGGAAGTGTGTAGAGAATCGGGGTGCGGTTTAGATTCGATGACAACATTTTTCCACAAAATCATTTTGAGAATTTGGAGTGTGGCTTAGAATCGATGATGACTCAGATTCGAGTAAATACACTAATTGAGTTTGATATATTTTTTTTCTTATCGTTTAGATATGAAAATGAGTGAGATTCCAAATACGTCCTTCATTTTTATTTAGAATTAAAAAATATCTTAAGTCTTCAAAAATTCTTAAGATATGCTTCTCATTTTTTAAAAATCATGAAACAGCATAACTACACCATTTAGGCGTTAAAGTGTTTTCACTTTATAGTTTTGATATCTTGTTTTAAAAAGATTGGTAAATATACACAAGTATCAAACAGATTACTCTCTTGAGGTCAAGCAAGTCCTCTACTTTACAAGAAAAGATAATTCTTATCAGCGTAGGCTTTTATCTAACTTTATATGTCACTAAAATGTTTATCAGTTGTTAAAAAAATCGTTATTCCACAAATTGTATTGACAGTTTGAAAAAAAGATTGAAAATCTTGGTTTTATAGTTTTTGTTCAACTTATATACCATATTTATTCGAATCGAAGCCTCACTTTTTTCCAATGTTAATACTATAGAAAATCGGGTGCGGCTTAGAATCGAAGGCGGAAAAATTCATTCGATATGGGAAATTAGATATGCTACAGACGGGGTTAAGGCAGTTAAGGTGTCATGTATGTTTTTAAAAAATAATAATGGTAAAATAAATTCATTATTTACTTGTAGTTTCAATTATTAATTCATTAATTCTATTTAATTAATGAATAAATTCTAACAAACAAAAATAATAGTCTAACACCATATATAAAAAGAAAAATCGCTTGTTGTGTCCCTGTAGTGGAATGGGTAGTGTGTTGAGCTTCTAATTCAAAGGTCGTGGGTTCATTTACCACCTGGGATGGCCAAATTTTTGAGAATGCGATTTCATTTTACTATACTATTTTATTGGAATAATTAAATTTAATTAATGAATAAATAGTAAAAAGCAAAAAAATAATAGTCCAACAACATATATAGAATGGAAAATTGCAAGAAAAATCGCTTTCTATTTTGTCACTTAATGCTGTGATTCTATTATAGTATATATACATATTTATATCAATTGTAATTATTCAATGAAAAGTAACTAAAATAAAATTTATCTTTGTTGACCTAAGTAGGAATTAACTTAATTTTTTTTTCATATTACTTATTTTAATAATATTCTTTACACAATTTTATATCATTTTAGTCCAAGTGACACTAAATATCAAAATAAAATATTCATTTTTACGCTTTTGCTAAATCACGGCTCCACATGTAGTCAGTCACCTTACCGCGATTTATTCCTGAATAGTAATAACACTCCATTCGTGTGAAAACAGGTGATACCTCAGGACTTTACCTCACAACATATGTAATCACAACGTGGAATCCATTTTAAGGGATTTTAAATCTGTTCAACAATCAAAAAGAAGCAAATCCTCAATTTGCAAGTCTGAAGTAGAGACATTACCTTTTGCAAACATGGTTGTCGTTAAAAAATAAAACAAAATGTCAGGTTATTTACAGTTCCTGGAAAAAAATTTTTCTAGTTGTCTGGAAGTGGAATATCGTGATTTTACGTTTATCGCTCTAGTAATTGTATCGTGCAAGGAAAAACGAATTGATCTTGGAGAGGGGAAAGCGGGTGCTATGTATGATAAGTGTACTTCTTAAAATAGGGAAAATTTCGCGCACAGACGTGATGAATTTATTTCGAAGAATCTCTGTTGCGTAGCCGCACACATGACCCATTTTGAATTTCATTAGCTCAACCGAGCATTAAGTGATAGGAGAAAAAAAAAAGAAAAACATTTGAATACACACACACACTGTGAGGTTTCGTAACTCAATAAAATCCTTCTCTGTCTTATCGAACCTCTTAGTTGCTCATACATTCTATGAAGTTCGGGATAGTCAGTGAAGTGTGTATAGATTACACTGCTTATGCAAGTTAAATGTAGGCGTTTCTTTTATTATTTTTTTCAAAAATCATTTGAGTTGTTTTTATATAAGAATGGAACCAAGGGTATGAGATGAGAATCAGTCAGATGAATCTTGCACGATAATCTCATTTAGTGATATTGTGTTTGAATGGATCTAAGGACTGTACGTGGAGATATAATGATTCGAGTAATAGAAATTACGAAAGCTAGATTTATGATTATTGAATTCTCACAAACCTTGACAAGAGTTCTGAAGCATCAAATTTAAATACCACTTGCGATACTGAGAAAGAGATGAAAATGCCTGTTACAGATAACATTTTGCTTCTAAAATTTAGGCATTCAGCAGAATGGATGCAATTTCGTGTTCCAGAAAAAAAGAAAAGAAAAGAAAACCGTTTAAGATGTGAAAAATTAAGAAATAATTGATTTTGTAGTTTGTAGCAACATTTTTGGAATCAACTTTCGAGTACAAAATATAAATGATATATTAATTTTCAATTTCTACTATTAGTTCATACTCTCCCTATATATATTTGTTTATTGATATATATCTTGTTCAAATTTTCAATCGTTAATAAAATACTTTTTATTCATCCACTCAAGTTAAAATACATTTTTTAAAATGTGTAGTGGATGGCACTTGATGTTAATACAATTTTTGAAATATTAAGTTCACACAAACTAAAAATGGAATGTTAGTAACAAACAGAAGTAATAGTCCAACACCATATATATAAAAAGGAAAATTACTCGTTGTGAACTTGTAGCGTAATGGATAGCGTGTTGGACTTCTGATTCAAAGGTCGTGGGTTAAAGTCCCACCTGGGATGGCCTGATTTCTGTGAATGTGCTTTCTTTTTACGATGCTATTTTATTCAAATAATTAAACTTAATTAATGAATAAAAAGTAAGAAACACAAAAATAATAATCCAACACCATATACAAAAAGGAAACAAAAATTGTATGGAATTTCTGCTTTTACTTGCCACTCTTAATATTTGATTTTGTCATACGCATACATATTTATATGAATTAAATTATTTAATACTACAAAGTACCACCAAAATGTAAATTTTTCTGTGTTGACCTAAGTAAGAATTGACTTAATTTTTGTTCTTATATTACTTGTTTATGATTTTAAAGACCATGATTATAAACTTCATAAACGGCTGTTTTAAAAAATATCTAAAAAAAATATGATTAAAGATAGATTCTTTGTGTTAAAATAAAGAGAAGTAATCACAATTTCAAAAAATTTTTTTCATAAGAAAGATTTTATGATACTTATTTTTATATCTTTATTTTTATTCCTTCTTAGAATTTGAAAGGATATTTGAAATTCTCCGAAATAACTCATACTAACTTCAAAATTGTATAATTATTAATTTAATATGTTAGTTCTTTTTAAAATTGTTTTTTTAAGCTTCAAAAATAAAGGGGGTATATATAAAGCTTTAAAATGTTTCAAAAGCAAGTATTTTAGTTATTACTTTTCAAAAATTGTATTTTTTTTTATTTTATAAAAACTGTATCTCAGGAAAGAAGATAATTCCATACTTATTAAATAAAAGCATCTATTTGAAGTATTCAAGTATTTGAAATTAATTTTCTATTTCTGGAAGTATCTGAAAAGAGATAGTTTGAAAGACAGATCTAATGTGTTTCAAATATTTCAAATGGATCTCTAAAAAGACATCGGTATTTGAAACAAAACTCCATTTTCTATGTAATTGAATATTTTGTATAAATGGATTCAACTGGAAAAACTTTTTTATATTATTTTAAACTTTAATCAAACTATTTTAAAAAAAAGGAAAACAAAAGAAAAAAAAAAAGGAAAAAAAAAAAAAAAAGTTTCGAAGGATTCCAATTAGTGGTTTTCAAACTTTTTCGACTAATGGAAAATTTTAGATCTATAAGGTGTATTTGGGAAACCCCCGTTCCGAATAAGACATGTTCTCAAAATGATTTAAATAAATCAACATGTTATAAAGGGAAAAATTAAAGAACCCCTTAAAGTTTGATTACGTTCGGGAAACCCTGATTTTAAAAGGGATAAATGGATAATTTTCAAATTTTTTAGCTTAACAGTTAAACTCATGTAAAAAATTATTTTATAAGGTTTTGAAAAAAAAATTTTTTTAAATACAAGTTTTGGGAAAAAAAAGTAATTTAGAATACCCTTTTAAAAAGTTCTCCTTTTTTAAAAAAATGTTTTAAAATAATAATTTTTTTGTTTGTAAAAGCCCAGATTCCGGAAAAAGGCTCAACTATGTTTTTTAAAAATTCACATTTTTTCAAGTTAAAACCCCAATTAAAATAATTATGGGTTTTTTTTTCCCAAAATTTTCTCCTCTGTTGTCGTAACACTGGATGCTCCTTCTAAGTTATATAATTTCAAAATTTAGTTGATTTTTAAGAGGTCGGATATCAGGAAAAATATTATTATAATGAAGCATTTTTCAAAAAAGGGAAAATTTTAAAAAAAAATTATTCTAAGTTAAATTTTTGTCAAAAAATTTATTTAAAATATTTTTTTTTAAAAAATTTTTTAAACAAAAATTTTCTTATTCAATCTAAGTGGTTTAAAAATCATAAAAAATTCCATTTATCCCCTTTCAAAAACACGATTCCAATAGTCGGGTACCTTAAAAAAAGTACTGTATATGTTATTTAAAAATTTTAATGCGATTGTAATATAATTTACTCATTAATAATATTAATTTGTGACCCAACTGTCACCTACCCATGCATTAAATTTAGATACTGGGACATGTACTTGCATTTTACACTAACTGTCGAATTATATATCTTTTGAAATTATCTGCAATCTCATTTCATATGCTGCGTTTAATTTGTTTATATTCTTATTTTTGTAGCTACTCACGTTGAGAGCTATTTTTCTTTTAAATACATTTCTCGAATGTCATTAAAATGTGAATAGCCGTGTGAAACAGCCTGTGTATTTTGTATGAATTTGCAATCTAAAATTTAGGAACAAATCTTGCTTACATTTAGATTTTAGCGTCAGATCTGACCATATGTTGATAAGATGTCCCCTCTCCTTAATTTTAGGGTTTTTGCCCCCTCCCACACAAATGGAAAAAAAGGGTAAGTTTTCCATTTGAAAACTATTTAGTTTTTCAAAACATAGTACTAACGATAAACCCTTTAAATGATTTGCCTATACACCGTGCGGGCTACCGAAAGCTGGTCACAACCAGTTTGCCTGTACGCTGTACGAGAATTAATTTTTTCCCTTCTATCTTTGTGATTTGCATATATTTTAAATTCTTATAGTAATATTATTAGTACTAGTGTGTTTTTAAGAGAAGCACACAAAAAATTTGTCTATGATACTGAAATACTTTTCATCCGGGATTCTCTTTGTGTTGAAGGCGGGAATTTTTCAAAGGGCGGAATTTTAGTTTTTTGAAAAATTGATAAAGCGGGAGTTTTAAAATTCAAAACTTGTTGCTTGAGAACAAATGAAAATGGATAGATAATCCAAAAATCCACTGCAATATAAGTATTACACGCTGCTTCAAAGTGTGTATGCATATATATATATACACACGAACAAAATCCTCAAACGTTTGAAAAAAGTTACGAGTTTGGAATTTTTCTGTGAGTATCAGATAAATTCTTTTAACATATATAAAACACATTCTTCATTGCATGCAGAGTGTTCTTATAAAAAGCACACATATTATATTATGTATTGTATATGTAATGACATTGACCGGTGTTGTTGTATTCGTTTATTTACCAGAGTATTTCACAGGAAACATCTTCAGAATTAAATTTCATCTTGTTTATTCACACACACATAACGTAGACAATCAATCATTAATATTTCACATCTATCGGTAAGAACACGAAAAAGGCACATATAACAAAAGCAAAAGCAGCAGCAATTTCACAAGAGAATAAAAGAAAAAAAGAGAGGACCGATTTTTGTTTAATACCAGCGTACAATCGCGTGACTGTTTTGAATAAGAGCTCTGATTGGTTAAAATGGGGACAGGGATTTGGATACTAGTTGATTACGTTTAAAAAAATTAAAGGCATTTTGAACCAAAGAATTAAAGCTTGTTTAAATATTTTTAAAAGGAGTTAATTAAAAGGATGCTAGAGGGAATTATTACATATATATATATATATTGAGGTTCTTTGGTGTTCCACATTATAAAAAAAGATAGTGTGAAAACTTTAAGATTGAAAATTAAATTAAAATTCTTCTATATTTTGGCATTTTGTTAAGTATTATGCCTAGTTTTATGCAATAAAAAAACATTTAGGGAAAAAAAAAAAAAAATGGACCGCTCTTAAGGGGTTAAGTTTTAAATTAAAAATAATTAAGAAAAACGTTTTAGTTGAAACGTCACTACCATTATTTCCATAAAGCATGAATATACTGATGCGTTTTAATTGCAAATAGTTTCTTCTGCTAAAACTACCCTAATTCTTTTTGTACATTTCGAGTTGTTTATCTGTTGTTTCTTTTGTTGTCTCCCAGGTTGATTGAAGTAAAAGACTCCTTAATTTCTTTTCTTGATGTTTATTTCTTCCTCTCTTCTTCCAACTCCCAAGTTGATTTCATCCAAGTCCCTTCCGAATTTCTTCCCCCGAGGAATTACGAGTTTGTACGTCCAACCTCCTAGTTGTTACTCTAAGTCTTTTGAGTAAATGAAGCTCTGTAACTGTGAACTCGTAAAAACATAAAACTGTCATATATGATTTAGAAACCAAGTTTTAAAAAAAAAGAAAGGTTTTTATGATTTTAAAACTATAACCAGTTGTTGTATGAAAAGGTCTTCGTTTTGTGGAAAGTAATATTTTTATAAGTATATTGTAAGAGGAATGATTTAGTGATTAAGTGAATCCTTTTGAATTGTAATAGATAAGTCATTTGACCCCTTTCCGGCTTTTTCCAAGCTGATCTCGGGCACTGTGAAAAATTACACTGTGTAATCGGTCTTTCCCGAATTATTTCACATGTGTATTTTATGCTTTCGAATAATTGAAAAGTACCCCTTAGTGGAATTTTCTGCAAAAAAAGGACGTCCTTCTGTTGAGCACCCTACGCTTGTCTGAAAGGCACTATGCTGACTACAGCCCTCCAATAGAGAAGAAAACTAATCCCACACTACAGCGTATTATTTGCTGCTCAATGAGAGACAATAAAGGGAAGAGAAACAAGATTCTACTATCCAAATTGTGATGTTGGGCTATGTGCAGTACCATGTTTTCAGATTTATCATATACGATCAAAAAAATTTTCTATAATAATTTCATAATAATTAAGTAAATGCATAAGATGTAAATATAATTTGTAATCCAAGACAAAAACTAGGGATTTTATTTTTATAGTTAGTATGAATTGATTCCAAAGTCTAGTGATTTCTGCCACACAGAAAGCCAAATTTACAGGAAAATTACTCATTTATTTAAATAGATTTTTTTACATCAGCCAGTTCAGGTGTCGTCCTCATCACTCAACCGTGGCTCAAAATTGTGAGGTCCGTCGCCAACAGCTCTCGTGTTACTTTATAGTGCGACTAATATAACTCTCCCACTCATTCAGAGACACTGAATGGATTAGGATACACAAGTCTAAATTTAAATCTATATATAACAAATAATAATATAATTTTTTTTAAGTCAATTAATACTTGGAAAAGCAATTTGAGCTTTTCATACCTGGTAGTTGGATAATCAATGTATGCTGTAGTCATCTATTGCCTTCATTCGGCACAAATTTAATTTTTTCTCCCATATAAACCTAAAATTAATTAATTAAATTTAATTAAGGAATTAATATTTGAAAACACTGTATTAACATCAAATGTCACCCACTATCAGTTTAAAAAAATGTATTTGAACTTGAATGGATGAATAAAAAACTATTTTATTAACGATTATATATATATATATATATATTATATATATATATATATATATATATATATATATATATATATACAGAGAGAGAGAGAGAGAAAAAGAGAGAACTAATAGAGAGTAGAAAAGGAAAATGACTTAAATTGCAGTTACGACATGCATATTCCTTTGGCTATTACATTTAGTTGTCTTTAACTTTAATCAAGTTGATGCTTATTTTAATTATTCCTTTCTTGCTCTCATTAATTTCGAGCCAATAATTGTAAATTCATTTTTGAAATAAAAAAGCTCTTAGTGGGATTCCAGTTAGACCTATACACATTTACATAGAATAATGAATCCTTTAACGTGCGCTTTAGAGTTAATTCGATTGCACTAAACAGGCCTAACTGTGTACACCCGAGGTAATTTGAGCGGAGTCATATTTCATGCTGCTGTCATTTTCACACTGGAATACAGCCGTGTGTATTAGTGAGATTGACTGTGAAATGTCGTGATGATTTCGTAAATTTAGATAAAGTTTGTTGTAAATTTAGATATAAATATTATAAAAAAATATATTCTTTCACAATTACTAGACATCAGCATTTGGTACGCATATGTTTTACATAAAAAATGTAGATAAAAAAGATTTAGATTTCAGAAGCAAATTATTAGAAAAGTTTATACAAAACTATCATAGTGATACAAATATATATAAAAACCGGGTAGTAGACATAAATTTGGAATTCTAAGACTAACGGAACATCATTTTCAGGAGTTTTGTTCCCTCAACACCAAAAAAGAAATTCCCGTAAGATACTTTTGCTGTGTGTTGTGCTAAAAGGAATAGCAAAGAAAAAAAAGAAAAGAAAGTCGTTATATGTGTAATAATTGCAATGTTGGGCTATGTACTGCACTTTGCTCCCAAATGCATCACACAAAAGAATATTTTGAATAATTTTTTAAAATTAAATTCGAATATATATTATTATTATTTCTATAGAAAAAGTATATAAATCAATATTTTTTCTGATAAAAATGCTTTTCGCGAAACAATAATTC
This sequence comes from Trichonephila inaurata madagascariensis, assembly GCA_019973955.1. NCBI lineage: Eukaryota > Metazoa > Arthropoda > Arachnida > Araneae > Nephilidae > Trichonephila > Trichonephila inaurata. The sequence goes on along the minus strand of BMAV01005634.1, from coordinate 24,289 downwards.
GGAATGAAAAGCATTAAAAGTCTTTGTAGTAAGTGCAAGATTGCAATATTCGGCTCTTATCTGCAATATGGATCAAATTCTGAAATTAAAATAAAAAATTTGACTGATTTTGTATTTTTAAATTTTTTTTGCCAAAACAAGGCTTTCTTTAATATAAAAAATTGATTTTCTTGCCAATGTTTTTCAAATTAAGAGGTTCACAGGTTGCTGAGGGTTGAAAATAAACCCGTAGTAACTTAATACCATTTAAAACGTGATCTTAAATCACCTGATTTAAATATCTATTAAATCCGAGATTATCTAAACAGGGAACTATAATAATTGTTTCTCTCGTTTTACATTTTTTTAAAATAAGTATGTGTATACGAGGGTTGGGGGCATAAGCCATGGCAAATATTTTTTTTCTTGTAGATATTCGAACAGATCACAAACTTACATGTGCCGTGTGGAAGTTCTGCAGGCATAGTGTGTATGCAGAACAATAGATGGATCTGTGATTACTGGTAATGATGCAGCGAGGGCTGGGAAATCAGTCAGTTGGTGAGTGTCGTGTGAGATGGAAGTAACCCTTGTTGAGCAGCACGCTTACATCAAAATGGCCGTTCGCCAAAGGAGAAATTCGCCCTGTGACTTTGATCTTTTCCCCAAGATTAATACGTGGTAGGTGGTTTGCAACAAGAGAGGACATTTCTAATGCTGTTCGCCAACAGGCGACCCGATTCACATATGGTGCAGCAAATGCTGAGGCTGATGGTATTCAGCGCCTCCCACATCGTTGGCAGCGTGTGGTGATAGTAGCAGGGGACAACATTGAGGGTCTTTAGGCCCAGGTTTCTCATGTTAACTTTATGTGTACTGTGTTGTCATTCTGCACGGTGAAGGCCATATTGCCCAGTATACTACCGTAACAAATTAGTGTGCTGCAATATTTCAGTGCTATTCATTGTCCACACATGTAGTTAACACCCTGTCCTTTCGTCTGTATATGTCACATTTTCCAATCGGACTGGTATCTTCAAGAAAAAAAATAGTTGCCATGACTTTTGCCCCAACCCTCGTTTATAGCATCATTTTATGCTTAATATAAAATGTGTACATCTATTATTATTTTGTTTGAATTTTCACATGTAAGAATTTTTTTTTATTCTTCAAGAGATATCAAAATATAGGTCCTATCTCATTTGAAGTTCGTTGATAATGTTTTGGGAAAATTTAAAATGTTTAAGAATATACTTATTGTAATTCAATATTTTCTTTAAATCTTACTTAATGGTAATAATGGAATTGAATTATATAAAAAGGAAAAGTGATATGTTTTTTTAAAAAAAGTAATTCATTCATTTGAAAGATGCTTCAACGATTTCCTTATTTTTAACTGAAAAAGTAGTAAGCAGAAACGGAATAAACGAGGCCATTTTTTTCTACGTTATGAAACCTGTTGACTCTCTCTCTCACACACATGCCTTAAAATTTTTGGTATCTTATTGAAAATAAGGGAAGGAATTTTTTTTAAAAAATTGCTTTCTATGTAATTGAACTTGTTATTTATGAGGAAACAATTAAGAAAGGAAATAATTTTATCCTCATACGGATATGAACGGTAGAAAAAAATTCCTTATATCATTTAACTAGTGGTAAATTACAAGGTTACAAAATACATGAAGACATTAATCATTTTTGATGTTCGAAAAATCAGAAAGTAATTAAAAATAACAACTAAGAAACTTTATATTTATACCCATCTGTTTTCAGCAACTAATACTAACTTATTTTTTAATGTAAATACATTAATTTTTAAATTTCTAACTTTTTATGTTTTATACATTTGATGTAAAAACAGCTTAACTATCTGCATTTTTTTATTGCTGATTGAATTTAGTAACAGCCTCTCGTAGTGATGCTACACTATAATGAACAAAAAAGTTAGTCACGAATAATTCCTAATTAACATGATATGTTTATTGAAAGAAAAAAATATTAACTTATTGCTAATCTTTATTTTATCCTTGAGCTACTAATTTGTGTCTGAATTTTAATTGTTGGATTTATTAATTATGTTACTGTCACACTGGAGTTAAACCATGCACAGTTAATTTCTAGATAAAACAAAAGCCGATATTTTTATAGACCAACTCAAAAACTTATTTTTTTATTTGTTAATTACTATTTTTCTGCCTTTTGAGGCATGATGTTTCTGATTATTTTCAAAATAGGGATTTGCAATGTATGTTTTTTTTCTTATTCCATCACTATGCATGTTGAATTGAGAAAACATAAAAGAAGAAAAAAAAAGGCAAAAAGGGGTAAGCAATGTTTACATTAAAAACATCAGTAAAAAGAACTGAAGTACAGTGATTTTGGAAGTGAGTGAGGTTGCTGATAAAGTGTATTTAAAAATCAGCTTATAATCTTATCGTTAATTTTTATCTTGTTATACACTCAAACCAAAATATGCTTTTTTTGCTGTCTTATTATATCAATTTTGAGAATTAACAGTGAATCATATAACTTTACACAAGTCTTCTATCATTAAAAACTCTTGAAGGAAAATTATGTCAAACATTGAGGAAAAATCTATGTGGAAACAATGAGGTAACAAATGCATTGTTTTAAATGAAAAACGTGCACTAAACCACGTAGAAACCTATGTGAATTAAGATTAATTTTCGAATAGAAAATTCTCCTGCAATTCATGTAGAAACCAATTCTGGACATACTTTTTAGTAAACAATAAATATGCTGAACGCAATAAATTATTTCATAAAGTTATGATAAACAAAGAAAATTCTTTATTATTTGTATACAAATTAAAAGAAATATTTAGAAGTTGAAGAGAGAAAGAGAGAAATATTCAGGAATTAGGGAGACAAACACAGTCTGCATCCTTTGATTTAGAAACACCTTAAACTTAGTCATAAATCAACTCCAGACGAAATGCATTTTTCATAATATGTTGGCTAAAATGTATTTCTCAACAAGTAACTATACTAAACAAAAATAGTTTAACGAAAAAACTGTGAATTTTCCCAGTAAGATGCAATTTATTATTTATGTTCTGTGTATTCTGCTTAAAATTGCTGATAAGGCAGTGACTAGGAATTCTTTCAGAGTAGAGATATCCTAAGGACATAAATTTATGAGGAAAAAAACGTGATGAAAAGCTTCAACGGGTCTAAATGTCAATATAATAAAATGGCAGTTTATGAAATTTACGGCGGGCATCACGCTTTCATTCCCCGTGTGTTCCTGACATCTTTATTTTCATTTTGAGTGTGATTATCTGACGTCGTTATTGTAATCGATTGACTTGGATGGCTATATTTCTCGATAGATTCTCCATAAGTATTTTGTGTGTTTTCTGTTATATATTTTGTCACTCTTGTGCTACTCTTTTAAAATTTCCTTATTCGTACAGCTTTAATGTTAGAATTCATATTTATACCGACAGTCTATCTTCAATTTTCCTCCACTAAAGTTTAATAAACAAATCCTCCTATTTAAATTTAATTACAAATAAACTTTTTTTACAGCAAAACTTTTACATTTTTTGGGGCTAAAACCCATAATTAAAATTATTACAACGAGATTGCGGATTACTGTGATAAACTTGCTCTTTCAGATGGCGAAGAGTGTGCCTGCCCCTGTTTTTACGTCTTAAGAGAACCAGGACATCATACACATTGTAACGTTTTCCCGTCACACAGCTGAAAAGGCGGCTTCTTTTTATGGATAGGATAATCGCGTTCCTATGCACACGTGCACCTTTAAAATATTGTGTGGTCCTGTCTTTGGTCATCGCACCGGCAACCTTTGACACCGTCTGAACCCCCTACTCCGCCCACGAGCTGGAAGTAACTCGAGGATATAGAGGCCAACCGCTACCATCCACAGACCGAAGAGAGGACAGAGAGAGGTCCGTTGGAAACCTTCTAACAGGACATATGTAATCTCCTCCCTCACAAACAACAGAATTTGGATTTTAATGAGCTAACCAACCTTTTAATAACTTCAATGTATATAGTGACGTAAATAAACCAATTATTTAAATTAATAAATACATAGTATGATCCAAAAGTTCAGGGACTGTGATCATTGCTGACGATAAAAGCGAGTACCTAAAGTTAAACCACTTAAAATGGATTCTCCCAACCCTCTTTTACCTGGCCAGGTTGGTTTAGTCCATGCCATGTAACCGAACCACACGAGCAGTGGTTATCTCCCTTAGCTAGTTGACTTTGTTCTGCTATCTAAGAATGATGGCTTTTCTTGAACAGTGTTGAACATCAAATTCTGTCAACGCTTAGATGAAACACCAATGGAGACTTTGAAAATTCTAAGTAAGGTGTATGGTGAATTTACCATGGTGAGGTCCAAGGCTTACGAATAGCATCGGCATTTTAAAGAGGGCTTATAAATTTTTGAATACAATGAACACATTGGATGACCTTCGACTTCACGGAACGTGGAAAATGTTGCTTTGGTGCCTGAATGTGCTCTAAAAGATGGTTGCTAAACACTTAAACAAATCGCTGAGACTACACATTTCTCGAAAACGTCGTTTGAAGGAATCAGTTCGCCGTAAGCGGCCTAAGTTCTGGTAGAGTGGCGACTGGTATCTTCTGTATGATAACACATCAGCACATCAGTCCCAATTGGTAAAATAGTTCCTTTCGAAAACTCGCACTAATGTGCTTCCACCCACCCTATTCACCAGACTTAGCCCCGTGTGACATTTCCCTGTTCCCATCAGTGAAAAAACATTTACAGGATGTCGTTTTTTGTCATCAGATTAAGTGAAAGCAGCATCGCAGGATGCTTTACGCGAGATTGTGAAAAATGGCTTCCAGCTGTGCTTCCAAAAGTTATACAAACGCTGGCAGAAGTGTATCGTTGCCCAAGGGGACTACTTTGAAGGTGAATGTGCTTCGGTGCAGTGAACTATTCAGGGTAAGGTTTTCTACACCTTGTCCTCGAACTTTTAGATCATACTACGTATCACGATGCCATTATTTTTCTCAAACGTCTCACAAAATTAAAAAAATCAATTTTTCAATTTCAGTATTAAAAAATAGTGTGCATATTTTCCTGAACCTAAAAATAAAAAACACTTATATGTTCGTGGATGAAATAATTTTAAAGTATGAAAAAAGTAATTGATAAAAAATGTAAACAAATGACCACGCCTCCTTTGACACATTTTTAAAGATAATTCCTCTTGTATTTAATGTATGTAAACCATTAAGTTGTTTTTGCCAAAAAGGAACAGTAATATTTTTCTCTTTTTTTAATGTCTAATTTGTTTTGAAATACTTGTTTTACATGAGAAAATAGGTAAGAATTCAAGAATTTCAAAACTTCAAAGTTTTATGGCTTTATTTTAAAGAAATTATACAATAATTTTATCAAAACACTATTTGAGTATATTTTTTCTATTCTTTTATACATGTATGTAAATTATTTCGTACACTCACGAAATATTTTTATAAAAAATGGTACCTAAATGAAAATATTTTTGATAAAAATATGTTCATGTTCAGCTATAACAAAGGGAAAAACATTTTAAACTTAAAATTACTTTTGTAATTCTAGAGAATGTTTTAAGTATAATTATGAGAAATAGGCAGAAAAAATATAAAAATAGGCAGAAAAATATTAGTCAATAGTATTATATGTGAAAACATTGTTCCTTTTAGTTTTTTCCCTTTTGTTCAAAAACAATTTTTTTGCCTTTAGGTACACTTTAAAAAAAAGGACTATTGCACTATATGGTTCCATATTTTTTATACTTCAATACAGAAACCCGTGCATATAGTGAACCTGCTTTTTTAGTCTAAGTAGTCATCATTTTTTTTAAAAAAAATAGTTTTATGTATGTAAAAGGGGGAAAAATTAAAATTTCAAAATTACAAAATTTTCCAATTTCTTAAAAAAATTATCTTAATATTTTACTAAAAAATAGGTTCACTATATTTTTTGTATTGTTTTGTAAATATACAAAAATATTTTACATATTTAAGTGATATTTTTTTTAAAAAGTGATACCTAAACATAAGCATGTACAACGAGATCTCAAAAATTATGTCAAACTTATATAAATTAAACAGGAAAAAAAAATTGACTAAAAAACTATTATTGTATTTCTACAGAATGATTAAAATATCTTTATTAAGGTTATAAAAAATCTGAGCTCTATTGGAAATTTTTAAACATATATGTCTCATAAACAATGAATCTTAATTTTGGCATTTTACTCTTTCGGGCATGTTCTGGTTCTCTCAACAGTATGCTTATTGAAGATGGGAGAATTTTTGGACGAATTCTAACACCGGTCTGAGGATCAAAAAATTACTTACCAACCACTAACATTTACTTTCTTCCTAGATACAGTGATAAGATTAAATTATAGCATTGATTTAAGGTTGGCAATGACTAAGTACATTGATTTAAATTAAAAACTAGTCCCAATTATCTGTATTAGGGAAGCGGATACGGATTTCTATGTGTTCCACTGCACTTTCACACACACACACACACACACACACACACACACACACACACACACACACACACACACACACACACACACACACACACACACACACACACACACACACACACACACACACACACACACACACACACACACACACACACACACACACACACACACACACACACACACACACACACACACACACACACACACACACACACACACACACACACACACACATTCCCTTGTTGAGCACCCTGATATATCCCGCAAATTATGGCTTAGCTCTTTAGTAAGTAATGTAGTAAACAATGTGAATATTCATATGAGTTCAATTTCTTATTTTAAAATAGCAAAATATTTCTCCGATAAAATTCAGTAATTTTTCCTGCTGTTTTCTTCCTTTAATTTTTTTTTTTAAGGAAGGAGGAAGGGTGTTCTAAAATGAATCATCTTCAATCTGATACTGATTCATTTATTTGAAACTGAAGGACAAATTGAAGTGAAAAAGTATCAACAGGAAGTGGCTTCAGCTGAAAAGATGAATTTTTTGAGACTATTTTTATAATGTTACCTGTCTTTTTTTTTCTTGTTGTCTGAGTTTGTACGATGCGTTTGTATTGGAGATTATCGTTTTGTTCTTGATATAACTTTTTTTAACCCTTCTCTTCTCCTACATAATTTTTTATTATTATTCTTAGCTTTGTATATTTGTATTACATAATTATGTATACAAAGTCCTTTCAATGCTCAACCAATTAGCACACGAAGAAAGGGCAGGCCAAATCTCAGATGGATTGATGGCCTAAAGATCTTATAGTTTTAAGAACTAGGAATTGGAGAACACTGGCAGGAAGAAGATTGGCCTGGAAAAGGCTTCTTGAGAAGGCCAAGGCCCACCCTGGGCTGTCGTGCTACTGAGGAAGGAAGGAATTATGTATACATATTAAGAAATAACCTTTAATTTGTATTATGTAAATTCACTTTGTGCTTCTTTAAAAAATGTAAACTAAGATTTTGTTCAATATAGACTAAACGAAGGGATGGTTGTTTCCCGGGGACGGACCAGTTTGTCGGTCTAAACTCCTTTCAGTTGAGTTTGGTTCTTTTGGGCATTCTCTATTCGTACAGTTTGTTTATTATTAGTTACGACAGTCAGTATTAGTAGATATTTTGATTAATGCTAGATGGATCACCTTTAGATTTATGTGCAGTTAGTTGAAATAAATTAAATACAGATAAAAGTAAAAATTCATGTTTTTCAATTCTTGAATAACTAACGTTATACATAACTTAAAAAAATCTCTAAAAGGGTGGATTGTGTGGTTACATAAAGGGGAAAAATGAATATTAATTAGAACCAACATATGTGGAAAGATGTTTTAAGGTATGGAGATAAGTAGAAAAATAACTAAAAAAATATTTCAAAATTTAATACTGCCACAAAGGGTTGAATTTTCGAAAAAGTGGAAAATTACTTAATTTTGGTTAGATTGTCTTAGACTTAAAATAAAATAATTTTTCTACAATATAAATAAACAAAAATGTACATTTTGCAACACATTTCATAACCTGTGCTCTCACTCCCAGCATCGTCCAATCAGTCCGATCCAATCTTTTTCTCCGGTTTCTGATTTATCGTGCGCTGCAATTTCGACAGTAGGTTTAAAAAAAATTAATACTAAAGAAGCTGCTACCTGATGTTTTTTTATCTGGAACTGTGTAGAAGATGTTCTCTCATCGCAATAAATGTTCAAAAGTACTAAAGTACCTATTTTTCTTTAATAAAAATTACTTTGACCTTTTACCTTAAAAAAGCTTAAATACCTCAACTTTATTCCCTTAAACTTTATTCAACATAAAAATAATTTATTCTTTTATTTTTTCCTTCACTTATGTACCAGAGAACATCTTTTCCAGATAGGTAGGTTTCGAAATTTTGAAAAAATTTTTTCAATGCACCCTAGCCATTACTATGATTTATTTACAAATATTTATATATTTTAAATTATGTACTCAAGAAGAAGATATTTACCAACCTTTATTTTGAACCAACATACAGCATGATAGCTTAACCTTTAAGGAATTCAGATGTAAAAGAAGGTGATGCTGAAAGTGCTTCAACTTGGTTTTTATTGAATTTTCTATTCTAGAAATATTGAAATTGTTCTTTTTAGGTGTTTGCCCAATTGGAATGTGTTTTGAACAAAATAAAACACAGATGTTAACCAGAGTTTCGAGAAATTTTCTATAATAGTTCGTTGAATTTTATTCATTTGATGCCAAATATCCAAGATTAATCATGGTTCATTGCTATTAAACGTCAATAAGTAGTTCATTTCCGAAAAAAAAAAGTTATTCATGAAATAAATGAGTATACATTCATGAGATTTTCGATTTTTAAGAAAGCAAAAATACAGAAATATTTTTTGTGCTCACGTAAAACTATAAGTAGATTTAGACAGCTGTATTTGACTTCGAAGGGAATCTGCGCATTTAGTCGTTCATAAAGTGCAAAGGATTAAGCTCGAAGGTCATTTAAGTGCGTAAAAAAGTACAAATAAACATACGTTCTTAATACTTCGAATTTAAAGATCTGACAGCAATGTTCTTATTTTTTTGCGACTAGCAGTTTGTTTCACTTGCTTAGCTTTTCAATATTTTGGTCATTTGGTTAATTAGCTTAGGTGTAGTGTTTGAATTCGTTTTTTTTTTAGAGTTTTCTTGCTTGCGTAATTAAACACAATTTTTTAATTAGTTGTATTTGAAGGTGATTTAAATCAACACATGTGTTTTTTTTTGGCATTAAGAAATGAGTAATTTTTTTTTTTTCAAAATGAAACATTGTCATTGTGTGTGTTTTTTTCTTTCTATAATTAAGAGAAGCAGTATTGTTCTAAAAAGAAAAAAAATATTTAAAAGAAATTCAAAATCTTTTGACATATAAAAATCCTGGAGTGTTAAGTTCACAACCGATTAATTATCACAGCTTAAAACTATTTTTTATTCTCAACTGAAAAAATATAAATTCTAAATATATGAAACTTTAAAATATTTTTAAAAATTTTTTAACCCTTAACTGTTTACCGAAAGCTGGCTACAACCGGTTTGCCTGTACGTGTGTAATGAAAGTAATATATTTTTTCTCTTTTTTTAATTTGACCGTAATTTTAATTCTTATAGGGAGATTATTAGTGCTAATGTTTTTAAGAGGTGTGTAGTTTGTCCATGGTATTTAAATACTTCTCGTCCGGGATTTTCTTTGAGGTGAAGGTAGGGATTTTTCATTGAAAGCAGGAATTTATATTCTTGAAAGTATTCGATAAATAAATGGCACTGGTAGGGCAATGTGTCATTTGTTGCCTGAGAAGAAATGGAAATAGGAAGATAATAGATAAAGTCTGATATTATCTCTGTCCCCACTGCAAAGTAAGACTTCGTATTTCCCCATGCTTCAAATTGTACACACACACACACACACACACACAACACACACACACACACACACACACACACACACACACACACACACACACACACACACACACACACACACACACACACACACACACACACACACACACACACACACACACACAACACACAACATGAAATTTAGTAGTGAGACATTTTACAAAACGATCATCAAATAAAAAACACACACACAAATAAAAATATAGTGTGAACATTTTACAATTGAAAATTGAAAAAAAAAAATTCTTCCATTTTCGCATTCTGATAAGCATTGCGCTTAGTTATATGCAATAAAAAATGTGCTTCTTTCTGGACCATTTTGTGGGCAAACTAATTTACTTAAGGGGTTAAGTAGCAGAATTGTTTAAATTAATATTTTATTTAAGTTTTCAAATAAAAAAAATCAAATGTTATTGAATAAAATGTTTGTTAAAGTAGGAATAATTTTGTCGTAAAAATACGCATATCAGTTCATATTCAATGAAAAATAATTTACACCATATTTCTTTTTCAAATCTGAAATTTTTTTGCAGTTTTCAATAGTATGTATTTTGAAAGTACTCGACAGGTAATAATAGAATGCTTTAGCGAAGGAATAACTCTTTGAAGCTCATTATAAATTACTAATAATTATTGACTTAATATTTATACTTGGTTAAATATTCTTTTTTGTGTAAAAATCATGGCCTTTAAAGTTTTTGAATTGTTCGAAACATAATAAATATTCATTGAGGGTATTAGTTTTTCTTACCTGAAGCTGAATTGTAGTATACAAAAAGTGCTTGGCTCTTCAATTCAGGTATATTAACGCATAAAACAAGTTCTGTAAAATAATTCTAAATAAAATTTTCGGTTGGATTCTATTTTAATCCTCCGAAAGGAAGCGATTTATTTTTGTCGCCAAACTGGGTGATAAGTTTGCCATATTGGCTACCTTTTTTATGCTAAGAAATTAGTGACTGATAGTTCCGTTATCTCTGGCAATCCTAATTATATAATAGCAACAATTAAGCCATTTTTTGACTACTGTTTATACGTCTGAGTACCGGAAGGCTAATCGAAATGAAACGAATCATAAAGTTAATAGGTTTTTTTTTATCGTTTGGAAGCAAGAGGGTAAAGGAATTGATTGAATGATGTATATAAAAAATAAAAAAAAAAAGGTTTGAATGGAAATTTCTAGAGAAAGAAGGCAAAAAATTTAATTTATAGATTTGATAGGAGCTGTAAGCGTAGAGGTAGTAATACTCATGATGTGATGAAAACCATAAGAAAAGATACGTAGTTTAGTGCCAGTTATTTGAGTATATGTATAACTAGCTGCTTGGCCCGGCGTTGCATGGACTTTCTCTTTCCTTCATGACGCCAGCAATTATGTGTGTATGTTTGTACGCGTGCAATGTGTGTGACTGATTTCTAAAATTATTTCATTAAATTTCCTTTTTTCGAAATTTGTTCCACTTATTTTTGATTTAAGATAAGTTTCTTTTCCCTCTCTCTAGTCCGGTATAACACGGGTTTTTTTAATTGTAAAATTATTGTTCAATCTTCCCCTCCCCCTCACAGATAAGATATAGCTTCAAATTTCGATGTATGACTTATAAAAACAATATTACATTAGTTAAAAAAATATTAATGTGAAGCAATAAAAAGAAAACGATTCTGGTGCTAAGAATAAAACAAAAAAAGAAAAAACTTTCATCATTTTTTAAATAATTGTTAGTTTCTAAGAATCTAAAATAATATAATTAATTTCAGGCTTTCATGAATCAATCAATCGTTACATATAGTTAGCTTAAAAATGTCTCTAAAATATATTTTTATCCAAAATAATAGAACAATGTACTTTTTAATTAACAAATAATTAATTTAGTAATGAAATAATGGAAATAATCTTTTTAAAAATATATAGAAAATGGATTTTAATTAATATATATAAGTAATAAATAAAAGAAAAATTTATACAGATAGCTATTGAAATGATTGCTTTTATTTTAATGTTTGAATAAACATATATATATATATATATATATATATGTAAGTTATGAAACAGTATGAAAACCTAGATATATATTTACATGTACTAAAAAACATTCAAAAAGAAAAAAAAAACTGATAAAAACATTTTGATAATTTATTTTAATTTTATAGTTTTTCATTCCACTGTGTTTAGTAAATTATTTAAACACGTATCGGACGAAAAGAAGTTTATTATATTCAAAACTAACATATTCATTATTTTAACAATAATTTCCTTCTTAGGTTTTAAATTAATAAAATGGATTAAAATGTTCATTTAGCAAATAATTGTGACATACCGTTTGCTTAAGAAGTAGCAGTAAAAGATAAAAATATCTGGAAGTGTAATACATTAATATTACTTTCTGTTGTATTTATTTTATGTTAAAGTCTTCCCTCCACCTCTCCCTTTGAAATCTAGTTTTATTATGAAATATAAAAAAAATATAGTGTGATTACACTGATCAACAGAATAAGTTAAAAGCGAGCGCGCACTGAGGCATAGCGTAGACAAAACAAAAAGGGTTTCTTCACACATAAAAGATAAATATATGCTGTCGCGGGTTTTTTTGCAGCACACCCCAGAATTGCTTGCAGATGGCAGAAATTTTTCCTACTTACTTGAAAACTATCGTTATATTTTGGACACTTCACACAATATCTTTATAAATTATAGCCTATGTATTATTCTTATGTAAGCTATATTATTGTAAACTTTCATTAAAATCCATTAAGTTGTTTTTGCGTGAAAGACGATCAAACATCCAAACATACTTTCGCATTTATAATATTAGTAAGGATTTTGTCAGTTACTGGATATTGTGGTTTGGAAAACCATTCAATGAGTTTGTTGTAAATGAAGTGCGTATACATCAGAATACTGTAGTTAATTGGCTTATGTTTTGTCAAGAAGTTTGTACGATTGCTATTGTGACTGAAAGTGGGGCACTTGGTGGGAAAAAAATGAGATTGATGCGAGCAAGTTCTTTAAAATATGAAGTGTGGAAGAGGTAAGCTTGTTATCGGTAATGAGTGTTAAGAGGAATCGATGGAGGATCGAATAACGGTTTTTTCAGAGGTCCCTTCATAATGAAAACCATTTCTTTCAATTTTTATTTTTGTGTTTTTCATTAACTTTTTTTCAACAATATTGATAATTAAGTCATAAAATGTGAAATTATTGCGCTTGCATCACGCTTACTTGTTTCCGGTTTACTCAACTTCCAGTTCGAAAATCGTATAACTTTGACACGATTTTAAAATTCATCCTCAAGAAGGGCACCAGAGTAGAATTTACTTAAATTTTTATAGCACAAAAGTGAAATATATTAAATAATTCGTATGAATAAATTTGTAATTGTTAGATGAATGTCACAAAATATAATAGGCACAGCGTTTTTTTCGCTTAAAAAGTACTACACTGCTGGTTATCAACAATGAAGACACAAAAGACAAGACATCAAAATCAAATGTACTCGACAGATAACATATGCGTAAAACAAAGGGTTAAGTGACCGAAATAACAAGAACGGTCGACTCGAGAAACATTAGTGTTTTGTGCACACTTGGAATGATAAGAGTTACTGCGACATACCACGTCATTGTAGGAAAAAGGCTTTGGTTGGATACTTTGTGAAGCCCCCGCCCGTGGGGACTTCAGTTCTACATTATCTACGTGACTTGTTTCTGTGGGGAAGAACAAGGAACCACTCAAATCATTCATTTTAAAATCTGTTTATTAAGATTTTTGCTTAAACACAATACACAACAATAATAATTAAGTAAGATGTTCTAGAATGAGAAGACGCAACACGTATTACCAAATAGTCGCGTACTTGACCACTGAATCTAACTTTATAGATTAATTTCTCTATCACTAATATACGACTTTTCCTTATAGCTTATATAAAATAGTTTACCGCTATATCCAAGGCAATCAGCTACGTTCTTTATCTGTTATGATGTCGCTTTAATCCGACAGTGTTCCTTATGACCTCGAACCCACTTTTGGTTCATCAGTACCGACACGGCTAGACTATTTCACGGAGTTAGACTTCTTCTAACTTTATCTCAAATCACTTTACAGCTAACTTTCTACTTAGCGACTTCACTTCCCACTCAGCAATCACTTCTGCGCATAGACATAGACCCGGACATAGACTCCGCTCTACTGCTAACTTCCAATATATATATGATTCCTAATTTACATAACCACGTTCTTCTTGAGTTGGTTGGAAAGAATCGCCATTTCAGCCCCAAAGAAACCCCAAGAGGACATTAATAGAAATCGCGATGGAAGCCCCGTCACAACTTGGGGTTTGTCAATCCACGTGTTGCTTCCACAAGTTGCCAATAATCACGGATGTTTCAACCTGAGATGTATACAAAAGCAATTTGTCGATTAATGACAGTTCGATTGTTGAAGCATCAGAAGATCAGATGGCCAGTGCAACCTAGAGTGAAATGAAAAGTACTGTATTCTCCAAATATTGTTTCGCATTGTTCTGTTAAAAAATATCCACAGGCGACACGACACACTACAAAGGGGTCTAAGAAATCTGAGACGTAGTTGTAACTGTTGAGAGTACATGTAAGGCTTATGGGAGTATAGCAAAGCGATTCTAATTAATTTCCCTCCGCGTTGCCACCAGTTTCTGACACGATCATCGTAGATTCGTTGGCATAATCGTGATTCGTTTGAAAATGCAATGCTGTTTATTTATTTGTAAATGCTTGTCATTCAATTATCTATTGCAGCTGAAAACGTCTACATTGAAAAGTCGATGATGATCGCATCGTAATAGTAGATACCTTGCTAAAATTCTCTTCTGCTGCAGAAAACCTCGAATGGTATCGGCTGACACAGATTGTTACACAGCAATTTCTACTTCTTGTGCTAGGTTTCTTGATGTTACAGTGCAATCTGTCGCTACCTAGGGCAGAACCGGTCTTTAAACTTTGTGGTGTGACGAGGGACGGGGAGATTTTCCAGTCGGTCTAACGTCCTGTACCCAATAATTCCCTATTCGTTTTACAGAGGCTTGATTTCGCTCTACGCTACACCGATTACTCTGATGAGTATGCAATCTTAGTAAGTCATTATTTTTTCTATGTAGAACTCAGAAATGTGCTTGTCTGACTTTCGTTTTCTTCGACAGGACACACTAAAGCTTCTCACAAAAAAAAAAACTCAGAGGAAAAGTACAATTTCTATATATAATAACAACCTTCTTCTCTTATATAGAGCGATCATCCCTAGCATTTGTACGATTTACGTATATACTATAATCAGTGGCGCACACAAGGAGGGGGGTCCTGGGGGTCGGGACCTCCCCAAAGCCCTTGATTTTTTTCCGACTGGTAATAATTCTAAGTATATAATACGTAAAATTTAATTAAATATTTGTTATTAATGATTAATTTTATTAATTAATGCTAATTATTTATTCAATAATTAGTTTTTTACTGTATTTTGTTCCTGAAAATCGACAAAATCAAAAATAGCATGATACAAGAATGATGAACTTTCAACCCCCCCCTTGAAAAATTCCTGTGTGCGCTACTGACTATAATGCTAATCATTTGGACGTTTGGTCGAGGTTCTCGGATGGAGCAAATTACCCATGTATTGGATGTTTTCTTGATCGTATTGCACTTTTTGAAGATCAGTAGTAACAGTGATATCTCAACTTATGCTACCCCGATCTTAGCGAACCTGGAGTTACGCGATTTTCAAATATCATCGATTCGTTTTTTTTTTTTCCCATCACTGAAACTCAGGTGCAATCAGTGCCAGAGCCTGAATAAACTGGTAATGTGATTGAAGAAGTTGTTGATCTTGCCAGGCAAATAAGTTTAGAAGTGGATAGTGATGACGTTAAAGAACTGCTAGATTCTCTCTCTCTCTCTCCTACAATCAGAAGCTGACAGTTGATGAACTCATAGAAACGCATGAGTTAAATCAAGACATTGAAGAACTTGAGTATTTAGACACAGTTGAATCAGAAGATTGAATGACAATTGGGAATTTGACAGAAGGCTTCAGTTTAATTGAAAAAGGTTTACCAATTTTAGAAAATATATACTCCAACGAAGAGAGTATTTTTCCATCAAAATAAGGAATAAAAAAATTTATTCCTATGCTACGAGAAATTTTGAGGGAGGAAAGGAAATTCTGTAAGCCGGAAGCCTACTTTGAAGAGATTTTATGAAACCTTCTACATCAAAATAATTCGGTTTTCGATATAATAAATTTGTGTTATCTAAGATCCCCGACTTACGCGGTTATCCCTCAATCCCACCTATAGCGTTAG
This sequence comes from Trichonephila inaurata madagascariensis, assembly GCA_019973955.1. Classification (NCBI taxonomy): domain Eukaryota; kingdom Metazoa; phylum Arthropoda; class Arachnida; order Araneae; family Nephilidae; genus Trichonephila; species Trichonephila inaurata. The sequence continues at coordinate 7,990 of BMAV01005634.1, read as the reverse complement.
ATCGAAGTTTTACTGTATTTTAAATAATATACAAAATTGTAACTGTCGAAGGTCTTAAAATTTAAAGTGATTTTGATAGCGGCTGTAGTAGCCACACAAGTGGTCATAGTTACGGACTCGTAGTCGTTATTGTTTCTCTTAAGTCATGTATTCGAATCCTAAGTGTCCCAACAGACTCCCCTGGTATAGCAGAGCTGTGTGATGTAATTAAGTTTGTTAAGTCTTCACATTGGCGAGGCGTGGAAGTTTTAGAGAGTGGGGTAGCTATTTAGTTTTTGCACTCGTTATGTTGAGATTACTTTAAGGCAGGGGTGGGCAGACTTTTCAAGGGTGCGGTCTACTTCCAATTTTTTCAAGTTGTTGCGGTCACCCAATGTCAGTGGCCCACTCAAGGAGTTGGGGAGGTCTACTGGTCCGGGCCCTCCCCCATCGCCCTTGATTATTTTGTCGATTGATTATAACCCCATGTATATAGTACGTAAAATTTAATTAAGTATTTGTTATTAATATTTCCTTTATTATTTCATGCGGATTATTTATTTAGTAACTTATTTTTTACTGTTTTTTTATTCCCGACAGTCTACAAAATTAAAAAAAATATGTTTGACTGCGTATACGAGAATGGTAGACTTTCGACCCTCGACTCCCCCCTTGAAAAATTCTTGTGTGTGCCAATGCCCGATGTCGTAGATGTGGTGAGGTTGGAAAAAATCTGTAATATATATAATTAATTAATAATAAATACGGAATATGTACTTACAGAACTAAAATAAAAAAAACTAACTCTTTTAAAAATCGCGTTTAAAGCAAAACACAAAATACAAACATGATAATAATATCAAATGATGTATTTAATATCAAACAATTCAAAATAAGTAAAAAAAAATGAAACGTTTTCATCCAAAGTTAGTTTTCTTTGTTATAGTGAGTAAGAAGATTTAGTCTGTATACTTCAGCCAATCTTGAATATTTCCGTATATAATTACCAACGGCTAAAATCTTCAGGTGGTAACCCCAAAATGTCTTGGCGGTCCACCGGTCGATCGCGATCGTCGTAACACCACCCCGGCTTTAAAGTATCCGGCTGGTTTAACATCATTTTCTTCAAAAAAATCGAAATTTATTTTTTAGTCTATTTTTGTAGCCTGTTTAATAAGCTTTCTAAACATAAGAAACGCCAAAGTAGACGTTTACATAGGCATATTAACACATCACTTGATGGAGGCTCAAAATTACGAGGTCCACATCGCCCATAGTCATCGCGTTGCTTTTTAGTGCAACCTTAATAAACAATATATTAATTAAAAATAGTTACCTGATTCACTATTTGTGATAATCTACTGAAAATCATATATAAGCAGTTTTAAATGAAAAACAAAAAATTTCAAACTTTAACATTTTAAAGTGATTGCCTACCTTCGGACCCAATTTTTTTATAAAAACAAATTTTTGAAACAAATTGAGTGTTTTTAGAAAGAAAAGTAAAAAAAAAAAATGTGTAAATACATATAAAATTTTTTAAATAAATATTGTACTTTTAGAAAAAAAGGTTGTTTTCAAGGAAATTTTACCAAATTTTTACTAAAACGGGTAACACTGTATAAAAATTTCTAATGCAATTATCATAATTTTCTTTGTACACAACATACATATTACGGTGCTCTTTAAAATGAACCAAAATTTAAGGTAAATAGTAAAAATAAAAAATTACAGACAATTATACATAATAATATCAAAATTTGGATATTTTTAAAATTTTTTCTTTATAAAATTTACCCTAAATGAAAAAATATTTAACCTACAACAAAACTTATGGTCCCCTTTATGAAAAATAGTATAATAAACATTCCCACAAAATTTCAAAACGTTATCTGGTTCTTAAGATATCATGTATCTAGTAAAACGTTTCTTCCGAAAACATAATTTTGAGAAAAACTCATTTAAAGTTTTATCTTACTGCCCTTTTGCATAGAATGATGTTTTTTAAAATCATTATAACTTTATTTCTATTTCGCGTAAAGGAAAAAAAAAAACTGTTTTGGAAAGAAAAATGTTCAAACTATAAGATTTTGAAAAAAAAAAAAATGCCTTATGTAGACGAAAACGACATTTTCAAGGTAGGCAGTCACCTTAAATAATTGATAAAAGCTTATACTTTTATAGTAAGAATGCCAGCCCCATATGAAACACAGAAGTTCGTAACTAAAACCTGTTCATATTTTTCCATACTTTACAATTTCCAGTATATCGCAAACCAGCCTCGAAGTCAAAAGCTTCTTAAGTTTCGAAATCAGAATTTTTTTCCCTTTTATTTATCCAAGAATAAGTACAATGCATTTCCATTAGATATGATTAAATTTTGTGACAGGAAAATTGTCTTAAAAGTCATGACATCAAAATGCTTTTCGGTATTCGAAAACATTGTGCTTGTTTTGATCAGAGAGAGATAATTTAGCTTCGAGATTGACATTTGCAGTGTTTCCTGTTTTATAGGATTATTGTTATTTAAATATTTTGCATCAGATGAGAAATTGTGTATTAGAAAAGAATAGCAGCAAAACGAATAGGTTATGAATTGATCTAAGCTGAGTGTTAAGAAATACCTGTTAATTGATTAATTATTTATTTATATCGTCCTTCGAAGCTTCAGAGGATTATTAGTGGAAAGGCATGTGTAGCACGTTAAAAATTTAGCCTCGGCCGGAGCCCCCCCTAATCTGCAAACCGACTCCCTGGAGAGCACATTTACATTCAGCATTTGTCGGCTTACTTCTTCAATTCCTAGTATTAGTTCACTTCTCTCCCTATATCTGTATATATATATATATCTTGTTCAAATTTTCAATCATTAATAAAGTACTTTCTATTCATCCACTCTTCAAATACAATTTTTTAAACTTGTAGTGGAAGATACTTCATGTTAATACAGTTTTTTCAAATATTAATTCATTAATTCTATTTAATTAATGAAGAAATAGTAGCACAGAAAAAAGTAGTTGAACACCATACATAAAAAGGAAAACCGCTCATTGTGTTTTTGTAGCTCAATGGAATGCGTGTTGGATGTCTAATCCAAATGTCGTGGATTCGAATCCTACCTGGGATGGCTTAATTTCTGAGAATGTGATTTCTTTTTACTATACTCTTTTATTGGAATAATTAAATTTAATTAATAAATAAATAGTAACAAACAAAAATAATAGTCCAACACCATATATATAGAAAGGAAAAGGAAAATTGTAAAGAAAATCGCTTTCTATTTAGCCACTTAATATTGTGATTCGGTCAAATTATAATTATTTAATAAAAAGTAACCAAAATAAAAATTTTATTTGTTGACCTGTGTAGGGATTGACTTAATTTTTTTATATTACTTGTTTAAAATAAGCTAGTTTTAAGAAAGCTTCTTAAAACAGAAATTACATAGCTATAAAGTGTAAAGGTATAAAAATATATACAAAGCAAATACTGAGCAAGAAAAATACAAGGTAAGTTAAAAAAATATTGTCCATTTTAATTTGCGTGGAATGATAAGAGGTACAACAGATATCTCCAATATAGATATTTAGTTAACATAACTCTCTAACAATAGATCCCACTACTCTCCCTACAACAAAGGGAAAAAATAATAATATTTGTTATAAAACACAGTTGTGCCCCGTCAACATAAATCCTAATTCTTATTTTATATTCTATTAAAAATTGACATTAATATTTTGTTTGTTTGACGTTACGCGAATTCCTCTTAAGAGCAAATATTAATATTTTTCTTTCTGTCTAGATATATATTATAAATGCGAAAGTTTGTGAGGATGTTTGTCGTCTTTCACGCAAAAACAACTGAATGGATTTTAATGAAACTTTACAGTAATATAGCTTATACATCAGAATAATACATAGGGGTATAATTTATAAAGATATTGTGTGAGGTGTCCAAAATATAACGATATTTGTCAAGTAAGTAGGGAAAAAATTCTGCCATCTGTAAGCATTTCTGCGCTGCAAAAAGCCCATGACAGTATATATCTATATTTTTTTTGTGAAGAAAAACTTTTTTTTGCTACGCAAAAGGGGCTCGCTTCTAATTAATTCCTGTGATCAAGCATAATCCCCAATTTTTTTTTATTTCAGAATAAAACTAGGTTTTGAAGGGAGGGATTGTTATAAATCTTTCTTTATTTGAATGTTTTTTTTTTTTTTATGATTTTATTATGCACATTTGGTAGTAAGAAATTAATATTTTTCAAAATAAATGCTTTTATCGGTTCTGGTACTTAAAGTAAATAAACTTTCTCATTCACACTACATCATTTGGACAAATTTTCATAATTTGTTTGTGGTTAGTAGTTAATTATAACGCTATAATTTTAATGGAATAGTCAGATATTGCATTTTTAAGTATAAAAATAATAATAATTATTGTATTGTACTTTTTGGAGTGAGTGAATATTAATGTCGCACTGTTCAGCTACACGAGGGCTTTTGGCAACGGACCACGTAATTTTGAACCATGGGCATGTGACGTGGACGAGACCTGAGCTGGAATCCCCTTCTCCTAACTACCACACCACACCAACTTAGAAGGAATATCCTACCAATACATAGCAGGAATATTCTTTGAAATCCTCTGTTCCAAGATATATAGCAGCACGAGTTTTATGATGAGTATTTTAGCGGGAAAGCCGAATTGTTTTGTAGCAGATATTGGTTTTCAGCTGACGGCGTTTTCAGCGAGTTGCAAAGATTATTATTTTTGTCCCGAATAAATAGTTAATGTCAAAATTTAAGTGTCTTATGTTTTTGTATGTTAATGAAGACCTTAGAAAACGATTTGACTCTTTATTTTAAGTGAACGGTGTATATAATTAATTTTACAGTGGAATATCTTTAATTAATTTATTAGCTCTAACGGATTAAATTTCCCAAAGTGGAGTATTTTGTTTATGTTCCTTAATTTTCAATGTAGCGATCAAAAAAAAAATATTGTATGAAAAAACTGCAGTAAATCATTATGTGGTATATAGAGTATTAACGTGCATTGCTCCCCAACAAAGCTCTAATAAAGCTCGAGATATATACACTGGTGGGCAAAACTTAAGCAACAGGTGGGTTTATTGCCATAACTTCACGAAAAATCATCTGAGAGACATGAAATTCTGAAATGAGGGAGAGTATTATGTAAAGTAAAAAATGACGAAAGCATCGGTGCTGAAAAAGGAATACAACGCATACGGTATGGAATCAAACAAAAACAAGCTTTATTGAACGCATAGTATCGTGACTCATGATTGTCTATCCAACAGGACGAACAACAAGCAGATGTTCCTTAATATGGTATATGCCCTCCTCTTACTACAATGGTTGCTTCGCACCGTCTCCTTCATAATCAGAACTAGCTGGTGCAACATTTCTTGAGGTAGGAGTGCCCATTCCTCAATCAACATCTGTTTGAGTTGTTGGTTGTTCACCAGATGATGTAAGCGTGTGGCAATACGTCTCCCCAAAGCATCCCACACATGTTCGATGGGATTTAAATCTGGGGAGCAAGCTGGCCAATCCTTTCGAGTGATATCTTCACTTTCCAGGAGCTCTTCAACAGCAAGAGTGCGATTTGGCCGTGCATTGTCATCCATAAAAATGAAGTTTGGGCCAATGGCACCTCGAAAAAGACGCACATGAGGAAGCAGTACCTCCTCACAATAAAAATCCCTGGTTACAGACCCTCTGTCGAAAATGTGAAGCTCAGTTCGCCCGTTCAGCATAATGCCTCTCCAGACAAGAACTCCAGGACCACCTTAACGGTGTCTTTTCTTGATGTTACTGGGATAAAACCGGGTCCCGATCTCTCTCCAAATAAAACGCGTTGAGAATCGCTTCTGGTACTGAACCGACTCTCATCCGTAAAGAGGACACGACTCCATTGATCAGTTGTCCAGTTTTTGTGCTCTCTGGCCCCCTGTAAACGGTGGCTTCGGTGGCCAACTTTCAATGGGAGGCAGCGTTGAGGACGGCTGGCGAACAGGCCCCCTTTGTGAAGGCGTCTGGCCACAGTAAACCGCGACACTTGTCGACCCGTTGCTGTACAGAGTTTCTGAGCAATGGCGCTTGCTGACTGCTGTCGACCTCTTTTCGCCTGCAGGATGATATATCGGTCATCCCCTGCAGTTTTCGTCCTCGGGCGGCCACCACCAACCTTTCTAACAGCTGTACCTGTGGTTTGGAACGCTTGCCAAGCGCGCGAAACGACACTTTTGTTGATTCTGAACTCTGCAGCTACACTGATGACAGTAAGCCCCTCCTCCAGCTTTCCGACCATTCTTCCACGTGTGAAGTCGTCCAGGTGATTTCTTCTAGCCATATTTCAAGAACTGACTCACTGGCCCTTGCAGCGAATATGTGGAATTGCGTTTCCGTCCTTCATTTTATTCTACTGTTGAGCAGCGCGCGCCGACATCACGCGTTTTGCGTACGCTCACATCGCTTCTGACGTTTTGTTCCTGATATTTGCATACGCATGACGTTTCTACTGACTTACGTGTTCACTGTACTGATTTCCAGACCTCCTTTTCTGCAATTTCATGGCTATCTGCTAAATTTTTACATTGTTGCTTAAGTTTTGCACACCAGTGTATATATATATATATATATATGAAAGTAGCTAGACATTTGCCAACTTGACTCTATCGTTAACATTTCGCTATGTTTTTCATTGAATCGCCATTATTATTTAAGAAACGGCGTTGCTTGCGAATATTACAATTTTAACATAAAATAAATACAACATAAAGTAATATTAATGTATTACACTTTCAGATATATATAAATTTTTTGCACTATTTTAAGCGTTCATTACACAAAACTTTTAACAATGTATTACTTTTGCTGAGCAGAGATCAGCTTAGGGAGGTATTTTCAAAAATCAACCTTCAAGAGTGTTACGGGGAGTTATAAATACAAAAAAATCCTTTTTATCAGCTATTAGATCTACATACTTAAAATTTCACAAAGGTGTTTTTTTTCTTTCTTTTTTTTTGTTCAGCTGAGATATGCAAAAAGCTTTTTTTTTGTTTAATTTGCAATTCACGTAAACTTAACTCATTATAAAACTTCTTTATCCTTCAATCTGTGTAGTTTAATTTTTTACTTCACCCGTGCGAAGAACGAGTATACCAGCTAGATAGTTATAAATATATATACAACACCCCGAGCAGCTTCATTGTCAATCTGCACCAAGGAAGAAAGGAAGGCAGCGATTAGCTTTTTGTTTGCGGAAGGTGTGGAAACCTGAATTGGATACTAGCCCCATCTCTTTCATTAGTATACCCTTCCATCATTATAACCTCAACGACTTGTACATTGTCCTCAGTGGTTGGCGTTGATGGCCTGCCCGATCTTTCGTCTACGCATAAAGTTTTTCCTGTTTCAAACTCAAAATTCTTTTTCTGTTTCAAATACTAAAAATGGGTCCAATTAATCTAAACAGAAGTAACCATGAAACTCGGATGACACAAAAGGTTTGGGTACATTGCAATTTAAAAACAAAACAAAAGTCAACATTACCCAATGGGGCCATGGAAATAAAAAACACTACAATTAAATCATTTTATCCGCTATAGGGGGAAAAAAGCCCAAAGAATGAATCTAAAATAATCTTAAAAAAACTTTTAGTCAATCCCGTCACATCAGTCGAATCCCTTTCCCCTCTTCATTTCTGTTATTTCTTCTTCCATTAAGGTTACGGGACTTAAATGTATTGTTATTTACTTGCAAATCACTTCACACACACACACAGTAAGTTTTATTCCAATTCAGAAATTAAGCCAATCAGTCATATTGCCATAGTCGAATTATCATTAATATATTGCAATATTTTATAAGATAACTGATATTGTTAACCTTTATTTGCATGATTTTTTTCCTCTTTTGTGAAATAAATCAGGGTGATATTATTCATGCTTTAAGAGTGGGCATTAAAGATCCGACCTGGGGC
>BMAV01005633.1:424092-447200 GCA_019973955.1 Trichonephila inaurata madagascariensis | reverse complement strand
CTCTAAAGCAACACGAGGCCTACTGGCAACAGACCTTGTAATTTTGAACCTTGTTCAAGTAACGAGGACGACACCAGAGTTGGCTCTCTCTATACTACTACAACACACAAACGGGAGGACATTGAGCCTCGAGAGATTTAACGTACACCGCTCCTCTCTACATGGTGGGTCTTATTGATCCATTCAGCATATTAAAAACCGATTATGAATACATATACTGATGAAAATTCATACACATTTTTGTTCTGTCTTTTCCAAGCTAAAGTAAAATTTAATGCACAAACTAGCACCACCTTTCATTAAAATTTATTCTTTTTATAAATATTTCTTCAATTAAATTCTTTTGATGATCATCGGGATTCATTGAAATATAACAAGTTATTCAAGTAAAAAGTTTAAGAGAATCCATTTTTAATTTGAAATTACCATTAAAATATAATAAACGAAATGTAGAACATATTTTATACAAGAAAAAAATGGATTTATTTAAATAGGAATGAGCAATATTAAAATAGGGTACTCTATAAAGATAGTAAAATTAGAATTTATTGTTGTAGGGACCTTTTTCAATCTGAAAAAAAATTGCCAAATTTAGGCGAGCATTCGGCGGAGATAATCTTAAAGGAAGCATATCCTTCATTAGGAGCCAGTCAGACTACATCTTATCTTTGATTACTATAATAACGCTTCCATAAATATAAATAATGATTATAAAATAAAGCTCTAATACCAAGCTTGCGTTATATTTCAAACAGTTCGACTTGTATTTCAAGAAGAAAACAGTTTTGCTTTTTAAGTTTTATTTGTTACGGGAAAGAAACAATTTCGAACATATAACTACTTGTTACTTAAATTTAAACAAAATGTGTCTTTTTTTCCTCAATGGAATTTATGCTTTTTGAATAACTCGGAAAACTTCATTTCTGAAAAAATCTACTTTAATACTTGATTGCATAGATGAAAATAAGATTTGATGTTCTTTCTGATTTAATAAAAAAAAAAATTAAAATTTGAGAATGCAAAACATTTAGTTAAAATTTAATGCAAACAAATCCTCAGTATCTGGATTTCTTTATCGTCAATGATTATCTTACTTTACCTTCTTTAAATCGTGTTTCAAATGTAGAAACAACGCTTTTCATATACATTTTAATGTATCAGGTTACTATTTCTATTTAACAAATCTTCTCATTATTCTTTTATACAATTTTGTATAATGTCTTAGCTTTTGGCTAAGTCAAATTTTACAGATCGAAAAATGTTTTATTTCAAATTCATACACAAGTAAAAAAAAAATATTTATATAACTAATTGTAAATTGGATTCTTCCTTTAAACAAGACAAATCTTAAACCGGACAAAAGTTTATTTTTGCCGAGGAAAATTTATGAAAAGAAACTATTTATAATCGCGCTTGCATTTCTTTTAAAGATAATTCTGATAATTGATATTATTCAGTATTTAAGTGCTTACCTTTTTAAAAACATCGAAATTTGATTTTACTTTCAACTTTGATTTCAAGCTGATTTTTTACGATTAAATTAACGAAAACTTAAAAAGTAGTCCTATCTGATAATTCTTTTTTTTTAATTATCTGTAATATTTCACAATATTACGATGAGCCGATTTACAGTCATTTGTATTCAGTCTTCGATCGTTTGGCACACATCTAGCTGAACAAAAATAAATCCCGACTTTCTAGATGTGACGAAAGTGTTTATCACAAAACGTTTACAGTGTCATTATTCTTTAGATAGATAAAAAAAAACACGATTGTGTAATATAAGAGGATTACGAAACGAATTTCATTTACTCACGAGATTTCTAAAAAGTTGTTCGATTTTTTTTTTACACAGCGGGAATGTATAAAAACATTGTTTTTGTTTTTGACTATCTGGAAATTAAGTTCTTTATGTGGAAACTCATTTCACGTTAAATGAATTGAAACAAAAAAATTTTTAAATAATGTTATAAAATGCCTTTATTTTCTTCGAACTCTAAAATTTCTTTTTACAATATACACAAGTTTTTATACTGTAAAATACTTCTTTCAAAAACCATAATATAGAATATTACAAATACGAGTTCTAATTGTTCTTTTTGTTAACAGTACCTAAATCAAATTATTAACAAATGAGCTCTTCATATTTTAATGTGTGAGCACTTTTTAAATACAATTGAATGATTTAAATACTTTGGAAAATTAAATATTTTGTAGAGAGACGATGCAAATTAATGTAAAATTTGTTTTTATGCAAAATTTCAGATTATTAATTATAAATAATCAATAGAAAGAAAATTACTCAGCACTCACTGAAATATTTTAGAAAATTGTAATTAAAAAAAGCTTTTATGAGGGCGAAGTTTAAACTAGTGTACAACAGATTGCTGAGCTAAAAAGTAATCTTTTAAATAATAAAAAGCAAACAATAAGTAATAAGCTTAAAACATTTCATTTTTACATCAAATTTCTTTTCCTTTTTTGCATAGTTCAAAAACTATGACTAATATTTCTTTTTTGTGTTTTTTTTTATTCATTTTAATTTATTTCCTAACATTAATATTCTGTATATTACAGTTAATTAGAATTAAAAGTAAAATCAAATCTAACACACAATCATGTGATTTCTAAACGAGAACGAACCATCCTTATTGAATTGCGCACCCGATTTTTCTAATGGGCTGCAATTTGGCAACTAAGCCTTTGTAGACACGGTAAGTCCCCAAATGTGGGAGCCATTACATGGTGGCACCATCTAGTGGTGGCTCACTACTAAATTTTAAAGCTTAAATTTATTTTAATTCAAGCTCTTATCGAGCTAAATATTTCCATGATATAATTTTGCCGGGAGTACCAGAGCCAAATGGATACTCAAGAAATCTTTAACATGCCACATATATAATTACATTATTTTCGCTTCCAGAAAATCTATAAACCTAGCCGGGAAAGAACCCTCAAACTTAGGGTTACGAAGCGGACATGCCACTTATAATGCACCAAGCCGAAGCAATAAACATGTTAAATAATAGCAAATTAATTTTAAAATGAAATATTTCCCCCCTTTAAAAATGCACTTTTGGAATGATCCCGAAATATAAATAACATCACACTTCGAAGCTACACGAGTGCTATTGGTAATGGGCGCTGTAATTTTGAACAACGGCTAAGCGGCGAGGACGACACTTAAGCCGTAACCCACTCTGCAGGTTATGCAATAGAAGGCATTTTATATGGATTTTCTATAACAGGGGTGGCGAACCTTTATGGATCAACGTGCCATTTTTTTCCAAAGAAGTGTTTAATGAGATATAGACGTGCCGTCAAATAATTTTGACGTGATTATTGGGAAAATAATAAAATTAAATAATAACAACTCAAAAATCTTTATTTACTTCGAAAAAATACCTTTTGCACGTTATAATTGTAAATGTTTTAGTTATGCGTTGTAAATGTTTTATTTTATTAATTCAAATTAAAATAACATTAGTATGACTTTTGTTGTTGCAGACTGGATGCAAATAACTTATAAGATAGTAAGATGTTACTTTTAGTAGAACACATGCTGTACTGGAGTCATCTGTCAAATGGTTTCTAAGTAATTAATTATTTTTGCTGTGGTTCACTGTTTGACGAGAGGATTTGTGATTTGTTTCAAAATACCATTTTACAGACGATGTTCTGCGTAACACTCTTCCATAACATAAAACACACCCCACTTTGTCGCCTTTACCAATAATGCCATGTTTCTAGATTCACCAAGTTTGAAATTCTCTGTTACACTTATACTATGTTGCACTATTTGTTTATTTGCTGAACCAGTCATGTCAAATAACAGTTAAAAATTGTAAAGATAACCACGGGCGTAGCTAGCTCTGAGGGGGAAGGGGGCTGTATCAAGATTACTTCGGGGCCGTTTTTTAGAAATGGGAATCATGTTAAGGGGACTGTAGTTATGCATGTCGGGGCCCCGTATCATTGATACGGCAGTAGCTACGCACCTGAATATAACACAAATAAACTTTAAAATACATCTATGTCAACGAAATTGACTATGCTATGTGTAGACAAATTTTGCATCATAAGCAATTGTAGTCCACTCGTATTTGTTTGTAATTCTTCATAGTGAACTTAGTTTTTTGAAATAAAATGCAAACCATTTTGATCGCTTGCGCGCCCAAAATATTGTGTCGCGTGCCATTGATGGCGCCACTGGTTCGTCATCCCTGACCTATAAGTTCTATGTTCACCGCTTNTTAGTTGGGTTTCTAAGTCTTAGAAGTTTTTTTTTCTTTTCATGTTACATATGTAAAGAAACTATTCATTTCTTATTTTGTGTTTAGAAATTTTTAATATGAAAAGTCTGTTATTCATCGTAATGTTTCCAAGATACTTATTGAGACTGATTTTAAATAAAAGCTAATTTTCTGTTTGTATAGGATTTTAAAGAGACAATATATTGCTTCTAGAAATATAAATATAACTTTTATTGAGCCAAATTACTTACACATTTGTTCAACTATTGCATGGAATCAATTTTTGTGTTTTTCAAAGATTTAAATTTGAGGTATAAGTTCAAAAATAATATAGTTTAAGATCACATAGTAGTTACATTTTTAAAACGAAAAATTATATTTTTGTTGGAACTTGCGTATCGCCTCAAAAATATTGGCGCGACATTATATAAAACGAAGTACATGGTTGTTAATTCCGCGCGTACGAGACATGGCGAATTATCTTGAACGTTGGCACTTTGGCGATGATACGCAAGTAAACTTTTTGTAACACAATAAATGCAAAAAGAATTTAGATTCTCGAAGTTAAGTGGTAAAAACTTCATAAAATGTAAATTAAATAACATATAAGATGGAAAAAATGAAATTTACAACTTAAGTATCACGTATTTAGATCCCTTTAAATTTGATTTGATGTATATTTTTATGTTAAAAATTAGTATTGGATACAACAGTATCTAAAATAAATAACATACAAACTCATATTTGACCCATAAATACTCATAAATGAGTGCATTACTCATTCACTTAGCTGTTACATTCTCAAATTTGATCCAGTAACAGTTTCAAAAATGAGTATGTGATGTTTACAATTTTGAGTACGTAGTCGTTGCCACAGATGAGAATGGGCTATTCTCAAATTTGAGTATGTTTGCATCGGAGCTATTTTGAGTATGTGACGTATTCAAAAGTGAGTATTTTGTGCTCAGTTCTGATAACCGGTTTTTCGCAGTGCAGCGCAAGAGCATGCATATCATTACTTTAGGCTCTACGACAGGCTATCTTTAATTAAGCTTTTTGATAGTGTAATTGTCTTGTTTCACTTACAAATTGACTCTTCTGTCTCAAAAGCTTGCATATCCCTGAGCTAAAGGATCAAATATTGGTCTTAAAGATTTTTTAGTAAAGCCAAGTCATATGTATCCAAGATATAATTAATTATTTTATCATACTCCCAGTCTTAAAACTTCTTGAAGCCCTGGGCCCCTATGCAAAAGTAAGACCCACGCGCGACTCTTTTAAGTAGACAGTTTAGTACACATTGTCAAATACTAGTAAAAATGGTAACCCATAACAAATAAATATACTTAACTCACACAAACCTACACACAAATCGACTCGACCTAGGCTTAGACACAGACGACGGTTATAACATAACAATGGAGTCTTGTCACTGTCGCCAGTTGGTATATAGTTCGAAATTCTCAGTTTTTCCGAGGATATGTCCGGGAATAACATTTGACGATTTATATCATGGTCTCACTGAAGCCGAGTAGAGAACGAGGCGAGGCCTATTCGAGGCCAAGGCCCTAGGCCAGGGTCCAGTTAGCTCATATCTTTAAACATCCCTGCGTATTCCAAATATTTTAACTCATTCATTTATCTCTAAAATATGTACAGCGTTAACAACAACAAAACCTTTGTAACGGGTTTATTCGCAATTCTGACAAATCCTCCAGAAAGGCAAAAAACTTTCTTTGACGTTATATGATAATTCAACATTTTTCTGTAAAGGAGCCGCGGTTTATGTTAAAGAAGGTTATAATTTAAAGTCGTGAAGCGGGAAGTGATGAGGATTGTGCTTGTTGCCACATACGGAGCCTAAGATGTTAGGGAAGTTAATATTGGAAATTGCCAAGGTTCAAGTTAAAAGGATCCGACGGGCCATTCTAGGACTAGCGTTATTGTTGAAGATCTTCCGTTGATAGGTATATTTATTTTCTAGATAGATGGATTATTATTGAAGCTGACACGCCCGTTTAGCTTAGGTCGAATTTAGAAAATACCGTAAAATCCGTTGTATAGCTTTCACCGGTGTACAACGCGCACCTATACTTTCTTGCTGCATTTTTTAATTTTAAGGTTTATTCGCCGTATAATGCGCCCCCTTTTTACGAAAAAACCTGAAATGTAAATGTGCAATGCTCTTACGTTTTGAAGACATTTATTCTAGGTGTATTATCCCAAGCTTTTGAACAAATAGTATATTTCTAGAACTACAACCCTTTAAATTCATAAAGAATGTCATTCCTTTTAAATGAACAGTATTTTGATATATGTGGAAGACTAGTTTTTTTTAATGCTCATCTTTTTCAATTCCTACTATTAGCTCACACTCTCTATATATTTATTTATTTATCTTGGTGGATTTTTTAATCGTTAATAAAATACATTTTAAAGCTATCAATTTTGAGATGAAATTTTATGTATATGATTATACTGGATGACAATACAATAATTTAATTATAATTAATAAAAATTGGTTAAAATTAATTATTCAAAGAATTACAAGTACAGCCACGTTGGCATCATTTTTGGCGACTTAGCGATCCTTTTGGCGACTTGTGTCAAAACTTGAAAAGGTTTTTTTTCTCACGTTTTAAAGCATTCAGTTGAACTGAAATTTTATAGACACCATTTTTTTGGATGACAATATGATACTTTAATGATAATTAATAAAAATGAATGACCACTTAATGCCGTTATTCTGTCCTATGTTTATACATATTTATATTAATTGTAACTATTTAATAAAAAGTAGCTAAAATAAAAAATTTTCTTTGTTGATCTAAGTAGGAACTGACTTAAATTTTTTTTTATATTACTTGTTTCATTTTTGAAGCTATCATTTTTATACCCGGCGTATAACTCGCACCTGTAAATTTCGATCTTATTTTATTGTGTTAAAAGTGCACGTTATACGCCTGATTTTACTGTAATTGGATAGTCATAATAAAGTGTGTAATTTAAGAAAATGTCTCATCCTTTGTTGAATCCTCACACTTCAACGGGCTAGAGTTTGGAACACGTTCTCTCTAAATCCTTGTTATATATGAAAAAAAATAACAACAAACAAAAACACCATCCAGAAATTACCATTTAAAATATATCATACTTTGATGCTACATTACTTTTTTTAAAAAATCATCATTTATAAATAAACTTACTATACATTTGTAAACAACTTCTTCTAAGAATGCCATTTTGAAACAATTTATTCAGAAAGTTCTGAAATGATTTCTTTGAAATATTTCTCGAATGGTCTACACATAAAATACCATAAAAACAATCACCGAAACAGAAAAACCCTTTTTTTGTGAGAAAGGACATAGAACATTTTAGGCATGCAATTTAACCGTCCATAATTTTATTTTGGTGATAATCACTTCACATTCATTACTGCAAATTAGGTCTCACGACTCGTAAACAAAAGTTTCAAGAACACAACGTACCAAAATATGAGAAAACCAAATCTACTCTAACACAGTTTTCCCCTTTTCTCTCCTAAAAACAAAACAATCCTAAATCTGGATAAGGACAGGAAAGAGAATTTACTCTGAATCCTAATAACTTTCTTCCCTCCTGACATTTTTCCTCTTTTACTCCTCGCTGCTCTTAAAAATGCGCTCCCTACACGCACACACTTTATAACAAATGGCAGAGTAATAAAAGAGATAGGTATTAAGCACACAGCGGAACTGTCGGAGAGAAAACTTGGTCGTGCCCATGATATAGTAGTGAAACAAACAACTTTCTTTATTCATTAATTAAAGCGAGGGGAAACTTTTTGAGAAGCAGCAGCCTGTGGGTGCTTTATTATTAGGCTCGTGAGGCCGTTTTAAAAGAGATATTTTAAGGCCACTCTTTAACTTGATTTGCTGTGAGCGATCAGAGATTGATTAAGTCACCCTGCTTCAAATTATGTTCTGTTAAAAGTTGCACGTGAGTTTGTAATTAAAAAGCAACTTTTCTCTCTCTCTCTTTGCCCACAAAATCAAAATTCCGTTTGCTTGTGGTACTTTGTTACGGGTACGTCAAGCGCACGTAGTTATGACCCAGGTATTTCTATGTGAACCGATAGTGGAGTTTGGTAGAAGTAGTTTTACTTCTTTTGTAATCCATCATTTTAGTTTATGATAGGATAAGTTAAATTGAATGTTATTAATTGATTGAAGCTTTTCATGGTTTGCTTGTTTTGTTTTCGGGGTTTTAAGGGGCGTTGCGAAATGGCACACATGCGTTCAAGCGTGTAAAAAAGAGAAGCCATGATCAAATTGTTTAGTTGAGTAATTCTTTCTTGCATTGTATGGATTTTTTAAATATTTCTAGTAGGATAATCGTAAATTGTTTATCATTTTTCTCTTATGTCAAAAAAGCTTGAGTGTTTTTATTATTATTATTTATTTTCACTCTGTCGTCTAGATCACTGTTTTTCAATCACGGGCACGCGAAAATTATTTGCCGGTCCATAAATAGGTACCAGCAGTAGCGCACACAGGAATTTTTCAAGGGGGGGGGGGTTCAGGGGCGAAAGTCCACCATTCTTGTATCATGCTCCTTTTGATTTTGTCGATTTTCGGGAACAAAAACAGTAAAAAACTAATTATTGAATAAATAATTAGCATTAATTAATTAAATTAATCATTATTAACAAAAATTTAATTAAATTTCACGTACTATATACTTAAAATTATAATCAATTGAAAAAAAATCAATTGCTTTGGGGGGGTCTGGACCCCTAAGACACCCCCCTTGTGTGCGCCACTGGGTACCAGTCACTTGAGTTTCACTATTTTGTATATGTAAAGATTAAGCCAATAGTCCAAAGTAATAAATTTACCAGCCCGCGATGAAACACTAAAATAATTTACTGGTGCTCTGAGTTAATTGGGGTGAGAAGCACTGATCTAGATAGAGGATCTAACTCAGGTGACGTCCTCATCCCTTGACCATGGTTTAAAATTACAGGGTCAGTCGCCAATAGCCCTCTTGCGTACTTTATGAAACGCTCATTCACTGCCTACTTAAGAATCCGTTTAAAAGGTACAGTGCACATATCTTTTTCATTTACTTACAAAAAATTATAATTCTGAAAAAGCTTATAATTGAATGGAGTTTGTTTTTGTAAATCCTGATTAATGTCATAGTTAATTGATTTTTTTTTGACTTAATGTTCGTGTATATAGTTTAAAATTTTACTTTCCTCTGAAACACCGTACAAATACTCCTTTGGTAAATCAGACCTTCTTTTTCCTTTCACTAAACTGAAACAACAATTCTTATAAAGAGAGGGAAAGAAAACCCCTCATCGTTTTAATGCTCACACTCATCTTTCACCACATCCCCGGTAACGCACGAAATCCGATAATAACAACAACAAGTGCCATGTTGTTTTTTGGTATTATACGTATTTTACTTCGCTTCCCCCTCCCCCTACGCACTTATGCATTAATCGATAATCATGATGAAAAAGAAAGAAAGGAACAACACAGAAATCGCAGCATGCAAGGTGGTCCACGTCAACCCCCGCCCTCCGGTTGATGTGAGTTGGCCAAATCATTGATCGAGGCCCCCGCAACGCTTTTCACGCTAACCCCCTATCTCTGGTAGCGCCATGTGGCCCAAAACGGGCCGCTTTCCCACGCACCTTTACAGATTTCGCCGATGCCCACTGGAAAGGCAAACCCTGTGTTGCCCATTTCCAGAAATAACATTCACTTCCCTCCCTTTGGATTATGCAGGGATGAGTGAAGGATGTGGCCCACCCCGGAAAGCGTCATCATACAGGAATGGAAATTTCAAAAAAAAAAGAATAAAGGTTTATCAGTCAGGTAAAGGAAAAACGAGGGTTTTCGTTCGGTTTTGATGAAGCATCATGTTAGAGTTGAGCATTGGATACCGTCTTTAGGATCAAAATCGGATCACGAGATAGGCATCTGAGTTATTACCACTTTTTCCCAAATGTATCAACATTTCAATTCAGACGTTAATGATGGTGTATACAACTTAAATTAATTCTGCGCCATTATGTCGGGATTGAAATCAAAATTGCAAACTTTCTGACTTGCAAGTGATTCTACCTGAAACAGCGCTTCGCAAACTTTCAATATTTACAACCCAATTTTCAGTCATAATTTTCATCGCCCCCCCATACAACCACTATATATTGAATGCAATAATAATGTACTTCAGCGTTAAAGCTACAATGCGAATTTTAATGGTAAACTGTGCAAATTATATATTTAATTTTGTATATGACAAGTCCATGGGAGTCACTAGTAATTACTAAACTTTAATTTAGTTTTGATAAATTAATTATTAAAAATATACTTTTTGCCGTACGAATACATTTAAAAGTATCTTATATCAGTGTGAATATGTATTTTATTATTATTATGTCAGAATGCATTGTTTTGCTTCCTTTATAAGTAAATTGATAATTATTTTTAATAATTTTTTTCGACTTTTCGATATGTTCGCGCCCCCCACGTAGGATTATCACGCCCCTCAAGGGGGAGCGCCCCACAGTTTGAGAGACGCTGATCTAAAACTATCAAGAAGTAATAAATACTGGACCTTATATCTTAAAGGACTTCGTATTCCAAAAAATGACACCGGCTCGTAATGTGGAGAATAAGATACTATATTTATCATTTTGCTTATTAGAAGTTCGTTTAAAAAAATTTGTACATGTAAAATTTCTCTCACATAGCTATAATTCAACTTATCAAAATAAAATCCTCCATCAAAGAGAGAGAGGTTTGTTTGTAAGTAAAGTATTAATATTATTCAAGCTTTTTTAAGTTAATAATTTTACTTAACATTTTTCTATGAAACTGGTATGATGTGTCTTTTTTTTCATTGTAAACTCATCAATTTTAGAATTCGATTTATGTATCCATCATAGAATATCTGATCTTATTCGATATATGTACCTACCTGTCAGCTAAAATTTTTTAATTGTGAATCATTTTAACATTGCATCCTGGATTTCACATAGAATCATCCTACATTTCAAGATTATTTAAAGATAAATTACTAACTTCAAAAAACTGAGTTAAAATTGTGATCTCTTAAGATACGTATATGCAGTTCGAACATTTTTTAAAGACCGGGATTTGCATAATAAGAATAATAATTATAAATTTAAAAAATGGCTACAGTTTTATGTACTTTATTTCAAAATTTTGTAGGTTTAATATACATATAATTTTTAAATTAAAACTCATAATTGCCGCCAGAAGCATATACAGACCTTTATAATGGAAAGGGGTACGTTCTAAAGAATACGTAAACGAGAAAATTCTGAGGTGTAATCTCAATGGTAAAAATTAAAAATCTGTTCATCTATAGAGATAGTTGAACTTCCAAATTTCACCCTTGTATACGTCATTGGTTGCCACTTAGAGATGGGGAAGTAGAAAAAAATATGCATTTTTACTCGTAACTACTACAAACTAGGGATTGCCATACCGGTATTTTGTGAGCCATTTGTACAATTTTGTAATACCGGTTTTCACAAGTTTAAATACCGTTTTTTCAGTATTTACTAGAAATTTTTAACGTTGTCTCCGAAATAGAAAATGTTTTAAGGTATTTACATAATTATAATGATTTTAAAAATGAAAAAGAAGAAAAGTGACCAACCACAATTCAAATTTGATCAAGTTTATAGGAAATTTTCTTAAAATTTTTAACCCGCAAACCTATCCACATTCAGAAAAGTTCGGTACAGTTATTGGAGGTGATGAGGACACTAATGTCGATACTGAAAAGGAATTGTCTCTTGAATAAAAATTAGAATTAGCGATAATTAAACAAATTTCAACAAACCAAAATACAATACAGAAATCAGCTATATCCAAAACCATCCGACGATAAATCGATTTATTAGAAAAGATGAGAGATTTAGAGGGAAATACTTGGAAAAAATATATCGCAATTGTTAACAGTACCAACAACTAACGTAGATGCCGAAAGAGTGTTTTCTACACCTGTTAATTTTTGTACAAATTTACGTTCCAGCCTTAATGACAGTACAACTGATATGCATAATGTTTTTTTAAGATGATCTTTCAAAAATTTGTAATAGTACCACACAGTAGCGCACATAGGAATTTTTCAAGGGGGGTCCGGGGTTGAAAGTTCACCATTCGTATCATGCTCCTTTTGATTTTGTCGATTTTCGGAAACAAAAACAGTAAAAAACTAATTATTGAATAAATAATTAGCATTAATTAATAAAATTAATCATTAATAACAAATACTTAATTAAATTTTACGTACTATATACTTAGAATTATAATCAATCGGAAAAAATATCAAGGGCTTTAGGGGGGGTCCGGACTCCTAGGACACCCCCCTTGTGTGCGCCACTGGTACCACAGACTGAATAGTGAGAATTACACTTTTTTGCGATTTAAATAAATAAGATGTTCCTTTTCTTTTTTGTGATTCTTTATATACTGTTATAATTTATAAGTTACAAATTATTTTTTGTGTTATTTACACTCTTTAATAAAATTAGCAACTAAAACAAAGAAGCATGTGTGTTTTCTTTCTTTTTATAAAATTTCTACTCTACCGGTATTAAAACCAGTATCCTGGTATTAAGATCTAAAAAATACCAAATACCGGTATTGAACTTTTGGTCCGATATTGCAGTCTCTACTACAAACTGATTTAATATTTCAAACTGTTTCTTAAAGTGAAAAAAAAAGTTAATTCTTACCATCACAGCTTCCTATTTTGAAATTAACTTTGCTTAATTTAAATTTTGGGACCTTCAATATGTTTTTCATTTATTTTCAATGAAAACAACTATTGTGATTCTTAAAATTTTGAAGGTCGGAATCTGTTTTTTAAAAACAGATTTTTCGACATTTTAACTATAAACAAAATTAGTGAATATATAGAATGGGAAAAAATTACTATTCTTTACCCCTTTTCTTTTTGGTTCAAAATTACGTGGTCCGTCGCCAAAAGCCCTCGTGTAGCTGAACAGTGCGACGTTAATATTCAATCAATCAAACCTCTTTTCTTTTAACATAACACAAATATGTAAATCAAATGATATAATCCGTTGACACTTGTGTCAAGTTTCGTATACATTTTCATGGAAGAACAATGTTAAAATAAAAATACGAAGACACCCCGTTAAAAAGCTTTAATGTAGGTTTTCGTGACAAATTCACCATTAAATATTCTTAAGAACATTTTAAATAAATCTTAGACCTTTGATTCTCTCTCTCATTTAATGAAAAAATTTCGAGAATTTTTGTGGCAACAATTCATTTTTTTCCCCGCGGATTTACTCAGCCAAATAATTGCCAAACTTGAAATAAATGTACCGAAACCTTTTCCTTGAGGGTATTTAATGAAGCCAATAGCCTCGAACCCGTGGGGTATCATAGATGATTGTGGGTTACGTTGTTACAAAAAATGTTAAATTAAGTGTATGAAAAGTTTTCACTTAAAAGAAATTTTATGTAGTGTACTGCCTGCGTAGAAAATTTTAGTCACTATGAAATCTATTTTTTCAACCTAAGTGAATATAAAAACCATCTGATTTTGAGATTTTTGAATTGTTTGTGTGAAATAAACTTATTACATTTACAATACGAACGAATTTTTAAAAAAAAATTCACAGTCAGTATTTAAATCTTAATAATTAAACCAACTATTGAGAACAACTATGGAATAGTATTGAACTAGATCAGAAATAAATATTTGTATAAAACTTCGATGGAACTAATTATTATATTTCTAAGTTTTTGAGAAAAATTTGCTATCAATATTCCACATCAGTGGTCGCCGTCCGGTGGTATGTGAAAATTTTTTGATGGCCCGCAGTAAAATTGATATATATATATATATATATATATATATTTGAAGATTCAGTTTCACACAAAAATGACGAATAACGAAACGTATTATGAAATATAATTTTTTTATATTATGAAATATGAATTATAATTTTCAATGTACCTATCGACATTTGAAAGTGAGAGTTGGCAACTATGATAAAATGATGGCATAACACTTTAGTTTGTTGATATTGCTTTGGGTTGCTGGTTTGTTCTTTTTTTTTAGAAGTTCCTTTTCAGTTATATAGAAATGTAAATAGAGACGTAAAAATAAGTGACAATATAGCTATAATAGTCCGCCCATGTAGTAGTCATTCTGTCATATTAGCGATTCGCCAAATATAAAGCTATGCATTTAGTGTTCCATGAAATTCTAAAATTTGACGACCGCTGCTACACGTTATTTTCGTTTACTTTTTGATTCTCATAAAAAACAAGTAATATATTTTTTTAAAAAAATAAATAAGTCAATTCCTACTTAGAACAGCAAAGAAAATTTTTATTTTAGTTACTTTTTATTAAATAGTTACAATTAATATAAATATGTATATACATATGAGACAGAATCACAACATTAAGTGGCAATTAATTTTTATTAATTATTATTAAAATATTGTATTGTCATCCAAAACAATCATGTATATCAAATTTCAGTTCAACTGAATGCTTTAAAACGTGAGAAAAAAAAACTTTTAAAGTTTTGACCCAAGTCGCTAAAAATGAAACCAACGTGGCTGTATCTGTAATTCTTTAAATAATTAGTTTCAGTCAATTAATTTTAATTAATTATAATTAAATTACTGTATTTTCCAAAATAATCGGGTATATAAAATTTCAGCTCAATTGAGCCTTTTAAAATGTATTTTATTAGCGAGACTTCTGCTTCACATTATTTCCGTTTATTTTTTGATTTTCATAAAAAATAAATGCAATTTCTTTAAGAAATTTCAATTCATCTGACAAATCGTAGGGTGATAGCTCTATTTAAAATAAGAAATCTAAATTATTCCACGAACAAATCAGAAAACTATATGTGTGTATTCCAAGAAAAATGTCAATATATAGTATTCTTGACATTAAGTGATATATGTATGTGAGTATATTGTTATAAATATAGATTCAAATTACATTTATATATTTTCTCACTAGTTGTCAATTATGAGAGTTAATCCTAAATTAATGTTCTCATAAAGGACACAGCTTGGGAATTCTTTTACGACACTATGGGAAAATTCGCAGCTTTTTTTCGTTCTATTACCACAACCCTTCTAGTGATTTCTTTGAAGTGAAGATTTTCGTCAGAGGACAAAACAATGCCCCTTTCTTAAAGTGCTTCAAGAAGATATCAAATTGATTTGTGAGAGTCTTCGGATCTGATGAAGGTTTCTGTAACCGTAATCGTATGGTTCATTTATCTACGCTTCCATCATCGAGTGTTAATCCATTCGTGACATATATGAACTTTTCCCTCAACTTTTGACTGAGCGTATCGAGTGTGTGTGATTTCGCTTTTCAAACGAATCCTTAAAATCAGCTTTCCGTGATGACAGTTTTTATTTTGTTCTTTTGAAAGTTCTTTTTGCCGAAAGCTGCGAGTAGAATCCTAACTTGAAACACTTTTCTTCTGATTAAAAACAAACAAATATTCCGACATTAGTATCATATTTTGATTTATGGAGCTCAGCATATTTTAATTCATATAACTTGTTGCAGTTTAAATCAGCGAATTTTTTCTTCTTCTGTGCTTTTAATATCATCTCCTGTATTTTAAACATTATTATTGAAAACTTGTTTTTAATTAAGGTATCCGAGTACGTTCGGAACCGTGATTTTAAAAAGGTGCATAAATGGATAATTTTCATGATATTTAGTGTTACTTAGATTAGAATACATGTATAAAATTGTTTTAAGGACATTTTGACAAAAAAAATGTATTTAAATACAACATTTTGGCAAAAAATTAACCTGTTTTCAAAAGGTGCTCCTTTTGTGAAAAATGCTTCTATTATAATATTTTGCCTATATATAGTTCAGACCCCTGTACAGAGGCTTAACTATGATTTTTGAAAAATTTATATTATTTTCAGAGTTACAACCATTTGAAATAGTTATCGGCGTTTTTTTCTTAAAATTTCTCCCCTCTGTTGTGTCGTAAAACATGGATAAACCCACTTCTAAGTTATATATTTCAAAAAATTCTTGTTGAGCATCTGTACAGAGGTCTGAGCTATATACAGGCAAAATATTATTATAATAGAAGCATTTTTCACAAAAAAAAGTATATTTTGAAAATGGTCATTCTATGTTCATTTTTTGTCAAAATGTTGTACTTAAATAATTTTTTATTGTAATACTATTCTTAAAACAATTTTATATACATTTACTAATCTAAGTGATCTCAAATATCATTGATATTATCTATTTATATGCTTTTACAAAATCACGATTCCGAACGTAGTCGGATATCTTAAAGTAAAAAAAAGGCATATTTGTTGGATTATAAAAAAATTAGTGCTTTATTGTTTTACACACATATATAATCATAAACAAAATTGCCATGTATGCAAAAAAAAAAGCAAAGCAATAAATAGAAATATAACAAGACAGTATAGGTTAAAATAAGATATCCTCATTTAGTGTAATAGTAAAAACTTAGCCTTAGGAACTAAATTTATAGGGATAAGCATAATAATTTCCTCTGCACTTGCCTATATGTATGTATATGTGTTGTAATCAAATGGAGATTTACATTAATGCTGGGCAGTTTCTTTATCTAAAAGCGATTGACAAATTCATATACTATTTTTTAATGCTAGACCAGAACAACTTTTTTCGTATTAGACGCTCAATTAGTTGGTATTTGAGAAACACATTGAAAAATTTAATTCTCTGCGATATTTCATAGGAGCCTGTTTTCATGGTCTGCAGTTGTTAAAATTCAATTTATTTATTTAAATGTATTGATACATAGAAGTTTTATAATAGCGAAATAAATTTGATTTTAGACATACTAAAAATAGTATACTATCGCATAAACTATAATTCAAAATAGAGAGATGAGGAATTTTTCAAATAAAATCGCATTTGTGTGTAGTTTAATGGTTTCTTTTTGAGTTGAATAAACAAGTTAAAAGAATACAAATTCGATTAAATATTTGTTACGATTTAATTCTTTTGAAGAAATTACCTTTTTAACTGTCTGTTAACGAGATTATGTAATTTCTAATAAATCGTATTCCAAAAATTATTGTTATATATATTTTGTATTTCAAATGACATGTGAAAATTACTCTAAGACCTTTATATATAAATATACTTTCTGATCTCTTTTATATTGAGTTTTAAATATCTTTTCCTTTTTTAACCTTCCGAGCAGAACATCCGTCTCTCTGACGGGGATGATTTGCTTTGATGCCTGTAGATAAGGCTATGGTGTGATTTTTGGGGTGGGCTGCCTTGACATCTTCAGTTGGACTCTACCCAGTGAGAGGATCACGTAGTGGTACATGAGGATTTTTTTCGACTCACGATATGTGCGATTTTTCTTATCTATCACTGTCTCTCAGTTGGACATTCCTATAGTTTTTTCGTGTTTGGTATTATTATTTTTAATTACTTTTACATGAATATAAATAATTTTTAATCAGTTTTTATAAAATTACTAGTCACAGTTCTAGTGGTAGAAATATATAGCTGTGCTTGATTTAACCCCACACATCTTATTTAAGCCATACTCAATTTCCTGAACTATAAAGACATTTAAAACAGTCCCTATGGTAATAAAATTTTTAAAAAATTACGTACCCGTCTGTCAGATTGATGTTCCTCAGTGCGGCAAAAAATTGATGTTCCAGTCAGAGGGTTAAACATTTATAACCATTCGAGTTAGAAATTTTAAGGCCATATTTAGGCGCATGTTTTTGTCATTTCTCAATATGTCGGAAGATTTTTGTATAGAGAATTGGCTGTCTGTTACAGAATCCAGTTTAAGAACTGATATATGACAGTGTTTGTGTACTCAAAAAATAAATTAGTTATTTTTCTGTTTTCTATGATTACATAACTTATTGATTTCCATTTTAAACAGATTACTAAGCCTTTTTTGCACCATTTTAAGTCGCTAGGTTCTGTAGTTTGGATTATAAAAATGAGTGAAAATTAAATTTAACGTAAAAATTACTTCCAAACAACTTTGAAATAATAAAATCACTCAAGCGATTCAAACTTTTTATTTTAAATCCGTAGAAAGAAGAAATCTTTAATTTAAATATTTTCAGTTTTTTTTAATGATGAAAAAATTGTTATTAAAAGATTCCTTTTGTCTTAGAATTTTTCATTTGCGAGTTTAGTGTGAATTAGAAAATGAAAAGCACGCTTTTGAAGAATTAAAATGTAATATTTTAACTTTTATTATTTTAACTAATATTCGATTTTCTAAAAAGATAATTTGAAACACACAAACATTAAAAAACAAACACTCCATACATATTTTGCACGATGAAACCATTTATTAAAAATTCCTTATTTATTTTCAAAAAAACTGAGTATTTTTCTTGATATTCTGTATTTCTACTTCGTTAAAACGCATTGGAGACAAAGGTCAGTAACATTTTGTGTGAAATTTCATTTTTGTCCTTCGCTTTGAGAACTTTTTTCAAAGTAAATGTTCTAATTTGTTTGTGGTCTTTTATTTTGCGGTTTTAGTTTTTTTTTTTCCCGACCATTATGAAAGAGAGAAAATCAAAATTACACTTCAAACGCATTCAAACCGAGGAGTGAAAAGTATTACCGGGTTTACAAAAGAATCATCGTAAATTATAGGCTAGAGTATTGAGAATTATACCTTTTTTTTTTATAAAAATAATTGGTTATTCGGTAATGCAATAATGGAATTCCTCTAGGAAATCGAAACTATTAGAACAACTTTATTGTTTTTGCTTTCAGTTCTAAGAAATTTTAAATTTCGTTTAAATTAGTTTTGCCACATTTTCTTCTTTCAAAGAAGCTAAATAAAAGCGAAGTTATTCATATTAAAATAATGAATAATTTCATGTCGCTCTTTTTTTTTTTAATAAGTGAAAGGTTTGAATGTAGAATTAATTTTGATTGTTTATACTGTGAAGGTTGTAATTTGCATTTTTTTTTCTATATTTTACGGCATCTCAAAAATGAAAATGATCGAAAATGCTTTGAAACATTTTTAAATTTGATTTTCGGAAACAGATCACGTCAATGGGAATCACGACTTAAGGCTCTTTGAGGCTCTGGGCCCAGAGAAATCTTAAGATTTTTTGAGGCCCTGGGCCACCATGCAAAAGAAGACCCTATCTTAGATCTTTAAAAGTAGACACAATATATAGTATGTATTGTCAAATACCCATTCAAACGATAATTTAAAACAAATAAATGTCCACGACTCACAATCTTAAAATTCTAGGCACAAACCGGCTCAATCGATGGCTGCATTTCAACTAAATAAGTTGAATGATTGTTTATGGTATAAGGCCTATATAGACCTAAATATGGACAACGGTCATCACATAATAATGCAGTCTTACCACTTTTCCCAGTTGACATGCAGTTTGGAATTCTGTTTTTCAGAGAATAAGTATGGAAATAATATTTGACCATTAAAATTATCCGGATCATGATCTTATTAAGACAGAGTCGAAAACGAAACGTAGTCCCCACCGAGGGTGAGGCCCTGCGCCCGGGCCCAGTTGGCCCATGTCTTAAGACGTCCGTGACGACAGATTTAACTTGCGTCAGCCAATCAATACGGTGGATCTTTAGTGGAACCTGGCTTTGAACTCATGACCACGACCACTAGACTACCTCGGTCACAGACTATAACACAAAAAGCAACTCATCTCGAGGGAGTTATTTGAATGGAATGAAAATAGGTTGATGTGATGCCTATTTCTACGTGTATTGGAAAACGGAATACCAAAAGTATCATAGGAATTGAATGTTCTATTCTGGAAATACAACTGTGTGTAAGAGAAAAAAGAAAACCAATAATACGGTGGTCCAACTCAGACCAGTGGCGTAACGCTGAATATTAGCAGCCCCCCTGAAAAGTCAGGTTTTGGGCTCCTAGCTGGATCGTACAAAAGATTGCAAAACCATAACATAACATAGGCTTTGGGCCCCCGCAATGTGGAGGTGTACGTTACGCCACAGTTTTAGGCCTTGATGCAAGCTTATAGCCGGTTAGGCATTAACTCTTAGAGTAGGCTTAGTTTTTCTTTTTTTTTTTCAAAATTGCATGCCACATACGTTCCTACTGATGTGCTACATCGTTGTGATATTGGGGAAGATCAGAGATGTCTGTTCATTGAAGTGTAAATGTGCTCTGTTAGAAAGAGATCTGGCGATCACGTAGAGTAGAGAAGTGGTTAAAAAGCACGAAGACAATTAGAAGAAAGATGTGCTGTGCACTGTCAGGCATTATCTTGTTGAAATGTAAGCTCAAGGATGAACGAAAAGGAGAGCAACACTAGGGGTGTAGAATCTTGTCGATGTATTTGCTTTCTATTAGGTTGTCATGGGTGATCAGGTGCCGTATCAATGATACGGGCCCCCAAGCTACAGGGGCTTTAACATGTGTAAATACAGTCCCATGAACAGGACTCCCATATTTAAAAAAAGGCCCCGAATTAATTTTGATATAGGGCCCCATCAGAGCTAACTACGCAAGTGCGAGTGACATACAAAAAAGCTTGACTATCAAATGAAATGGCACCCCATATCATAACTCCTGATAGTTGGTCTCTGCCGAGGATGCCAGTCAGTTGAGTATCCCGCTATTGTCCTGGACATCACCACACTCGCTTTCGTTGGTCACTCAGAGCTCGAAGTAAGACTCATCGATGAAAACAGTTTTACTCCACTCCATTGAACTCCACCTTACTAAAGCTGCATTCACACCAAGGCTGTCAGCGTCGAGCGTTAAACGTCTAGCCAATCAGAGATTTCATCTCGCCCGAGATGAAGACTCTGATTGGCTAGACGCTCAATACTTGACACTGACAGCCTTGGTGTGAATGCAGCTTAACTCGTCTGGCGATGTGTAACACTATGTTCTCAATTACCTCGGCCTCTGTTCACTGCAGATCGATGGTCACTGCAGTTAGTGTGACGTCCCGGTTACATATTGGAATGTTCATATGGGTGTATCAGACATTGTGAACGTCAATCAGACGATTACTTTGTCCTCGTGTTCTGTTCTCATTGGGGGTCGGCTTCTACCTTCTTGGTACGGTCATGGCACCCCCATTCCTGCCAATATCGTCGAATGGTATCATTACACCGACCCAAAATGTCGAGCAATCCTGCTATTTGACCTCCTTGCTTCCTTTAGTCCAATTGCACGTCATTTCTCAAATGGTGGTATTTGCTCACTGTTCGAGAATCTACCCTTGATGCATTGGTACAGTCCTCGTGGATTGAAGGAACCATTTTCTCATGAAAGTTATGCCTTTGCTTCGGAATGCCTTCTGTTTCTATATGTTCCGTTGCAATGCGTTGAAGCTCCAGCCAGCCAGTCGTCGGCTATCAAAGTGTTGCGTCTTCAATCATTTTGTGCATGCGCAATTTTGTTTCACGGGGTTAACTCCTCAGTGCGTTACTTTTTATGTTATAGTGTTTTATTTTTTTGTGGTATTTGGTCTTTCGCATAAGTCCTGGCTTGTGCTCAAGGGGGAGATTTGGGGGGTTCAACCCTCAAAGTCCAACGCATTTTTTAATATTTTACCATATTATCCCTCGACGCTCTCGTCCATGTTAGCGGTTTTTAAACTTTCTATCGCCGCGGCCCCCTTTTATGTATCAGAGTGACTTCGCGGACACCCAAGATTTTGAACATCCCTCCCCGACTTAATATTCTTGATCAAAATACAGGTTCTAGTGCAGTTTTTTCCATTGGCGACAATTTAGGATCTAGTCTAGTATGGCACATCTTTCAACTTTTCCACGAGGCCTTTCAGAGTCTGTAACAGAGGGAAATCTCAACATTACATGAGAGACTCAGCGGATCTACTAAAATCGATTGATTGATTGAATATTAACGTCGCACTGTTTAGCTACACGAGGGCTTTTGGCGACTGACCACGTAATTTTGAACCATGGTCAAGTGACGTGGACGACACCTGAGTTGTCATCCCCCCTCCTAACTACCACACCACACCAACGGGAAAACGTTTCAGCTTTCGACAGATTTAACGTGCATCGCTGCCCTACACGGCGGGTCTTTAGTGGTACTGGGCTGGAACTCGCGACAAGGCAAGCCACGGTCCGATACCTATACCACTCGGCTACCGCGACCACGGACCTTCTAGAAAGGCGCTGACGGACCACTGTTTAAGAACCGCTGGTCTATGTGTTTTTTAGTATGTAACCCCCCTCCCTCCTTCGTAAGAATGGTCTATGTACGTTAGTGGTCCTAAAGTAAGGTATTCTTTTAACATTCAGATGCAAAATGAAATGTTGAATAAACATGAAAAAAGAAGGCTTTTTAGAGTTAAAATTTATATTGCCGTAAAATTCAGCGTATAACGCGCACTTTGAGCACAGAAAATATGATCGAAATTTACGGTTGCGCGTTATCCTCCGGGTATAAAAATGATAGCTTCAAAAATGATAAAAATAAATGAGCATAAAAAAAAATTACACTTCTATATAGACCGGAATACTGTTTATTTAAAAGAAAT
The DNA here is from genome assembly GCA_019973955.1 of Trichonephila inaurata madagascariensis. Classification (NCBI taxonomy): domain Eukaryota; kingdom Metazoa; phylum Arthropoda; class Arachnida; order Araneae; family Nephilidae; genus Trichonephila; species Trichonephila inaurata. The sequence continues at coordinate 424,331 of BMAV01005633.1, read as the reverse complement.
GACATACCTAATGAACTTAAAGGATTGTTCTAGTAGTATTATACTATATACTTTTTAAAAGTCTGGGATAATATCTCGAAGAAGTACTTCAAAACATAAGAGCATTACGTCCATACATTTCAAGTTCCTTCTTAAAAAAGAGAGTGCGCGTTATACAGCGAATATGCCTAAAAATTAAAAAATGTAGCTTGAAAGTATGGGTGCGTGCTATACGCCGGATTTTACGGTAAATGACTAAG
>BMAV01005633.1:374060-392984 GCA_019973955.1 Trichonephila inaurata madagascariensis | reverse complement strand
ATTTTACGTATTATATACTTAAAATTATAATCAATCTGGAAAAAAAAATCAAGGGTTTTTTTGGGGGGGCGGTCCGGACCCCTAGGACACCCCCCTTGTGTGCGACACTGTACCCTATCAAACAAAGAATATTGTAACTTACAACGAATATTACAACTAAAATATTGATGATCATTCTAAAATAAAATTTTGAAATCTGCACTCTACAAGATTAAACATTATTACTTACAACAACGATCGCCAAGTTTTGTAATAAATATTAGTTATCGAATTTTAGAGCCACGGAGGAAAGTTTGGGGTGACTTAAGTGCTCTAAAATTATTTAGGATTCCTTAAATTTTTATTACTATTACTCTTAAGTATGTAATATAAAATAAGTATACAACTCATTATAATTTAACTTATCTTTTACTTTGAAATCCTGTGCTCAGCATCTGATGCTTTGAAGCTCTTGAGGTCAATGTCTTAAAACAGGATGATATTGAATATTGGAAGCGACTTAAGGCTTTAATATATGTTTCGGATCTCCGCCATGCTATTAATAGTTATTTTGGAGAATATCTAGTCTACAAAGCATTACGAGTCCCTTATGTGTGTTTTGAATATAAGACTTCAGTTTTGAGAATAATATGGACTAAGTAACTTTGTGTTTGTAATTCTTCAAATAAAATTTAAGTTTTAGCAAGCCATAAATTTAAAATTAGGAAGAGTTCTGAAAGATAAATAAGAATATAAAAATTACATTGAAAGATTTTATTTATAAAGGGACAGCTTGTGATTTTCCTGCTTACAGGATCGTTTTGAATTTTTGAGCGTAATTCCGGCAGAATTTAAACTTTCATGTTCGAACACTTAAATGCATGTATTGATTTGAATGCAATAAAGTGCATTCGAAAGAGCAAAAAAAATAACGATTATTATGGAAGTACTTTTATCCCTGCGATTTCTGGAAATTATATAGAGATTTCCAGAAATCGCAGGGGAAATATATAGGAAAAAAATAAATATAGGAGAAAAAAACGACTCACACACATACACACATTCATTCATTCATTCATTCACTCACTCATCACGAGATTTCCGGAACTATTAGACCTACAATCTTGAAATTTGGCAGGAATATTTCTTTTAATTTGTAGAGATTTTCTAGAGATTGCTGGGATGTTATAAACAAAAGTTCCCTTTTTTGAACTATTAGATCTACAGATTTGGAATGTGGTAAGCATGTTTCTGTTATTGAGTAGAGATATGTGTGTTAGGAATGGATTTAGTGGATATCAACTCCCAAAGAGGTTTGCTTTGAGCCTCATTGATGACATCTTTTTCAACTATTAGACTTACAAACTTGAAATTGGGGGAACTTGTTTCTGTTGCTGAATATACCTATTAAGAACGAATCCTTTTTTAGAAGGGGATTGCGGTGGCAATATAGCCTAAAATTCTTGTTCTTGACTATTAGACTTTCAGATTTTAAATTTGACAAACGTATTTCTCCTGTTGGGTAGAGATCTGCTAAGAAAATTTTTTGAAGAAATTGAATCTCAAGGTGGAGGATTCCGGGGGGAGGGGGAGATAAAATGTTTTTTAAAAATTCCTATTTCTGAGCAATTACACCTACAGACTTGGAATTTGGTAAGTATGTTTCCTTCAATGAGTAGAAATCCACTAAAAGTGTTTGAGGGAATCGACTACGAGGGTAGCTACAGGGGCGTAAATGATAAAAATATACTTCTGCATTAGATACTCAAATCCTGGCCTTTTTATGAATCTAGAGACATGTGTTATAAAAATATTTTTTTTAATACAATCGAAGGCTTAATGTTAGGACTTAGATAATAACAACCCTTACAATGTCGTGAAGTACTCAGCAAAGTGGGCTGGTAACTGCTAGTATACTTATATATATTTTAATGATTAATTTGTGAAAGTTTCAAGATATATATCTCTAAAAATATCTGAAGTTATTTTCAAATAACAGAGAAATAATGTAATTCTCGAGAAACTGCTCTTTCATATGCACTTTATCGAATTCAAATCATTCACGAATTTTAAATGTCCGGTAAGAGGGACACTTAACGTTTAAAACTGTTCACTCGATAATCAAATGACAAATTTTAGCCAATGTGTGTCGGAAAAAAAAAGGATTATACAGGAAAAGCGAAACAAAAGACAAGTTCAATTACCATTAAGGAGGAAACAATTGGCATCCTAGCTATCAAGAATTACTTAAACGTAAAGGACAAGGAAATAAAAAGGATTCTTGGAAAAGAACTCCTTAATTCCTTTCTTCTCGAAAAGAACATTTCCTATCGGGCTGTATTCGTAAAATACCTCCAAACAGAAAATAGAAATGAGACTAGGTCAAGGTATAAATCCAGTGTCTGAAATAAATCCCATGACATATGAACTGAAGACAAGAAGTTGCCTTTCGTCCCCCTCCCCCTCCCTTCCAACTCTGCAGACGATACAGGACTAAAAAAAATAGAGGCTGAAGGATTTTGTCTTAAGAATAATATGGAACATTCTGTTGTTTCTGAAGGAGTGTTCGCTCCGGAGTGTTTTTCGAAGGGGACATTATTCTTCTGTTTATCAGATTAGGAAGAAAAACGTAGTGGTGTATGGTGATTTTTTGACCACTTTTATATTTTGATACTATTATTAATTCTTAGAGAAAAACCTATGCGTTTTTGATAGGAAAGAGTTTGGTTTAGCAAGTGATAAAGATATGAATCTCTTTCGAAGGATTTTTTAAAGTAAAGTACGTCTATTGGATGACTTACTAGATTAAAAAGGGTTTATACTTTTAAAATTAATTTATTTCTGAATACTTATGAATTTTTTTATTATTATTGTTTTGCATGCAATGCATGGGTTTATTCCTTATCTAAAACTTATAATAAGATTAGAAGATTTTAGAAACAATTATTGTTTGAATTCATTTAGAAACTAAGTTAATGATCTTTTACGTTCCATGGACTTTTATGCCAGTAAAATAAAGGCCACTTACCAAAAATGCTCGAACTCATCTTTTCACCAACTTACGAATTCCCTTCATTATATAAGTGAATAACAAATACATGGGCAATATATAATAGAGAGAAGTTAGATTGAAAAGAATTCACGAAATAAAATTTCTGTTTATGAACTCAGCAAGAATGTATAAGTAAAAGCTAGCATTGTAAATAACAATAATCTATCAATGTATTTAAGGTGCAGGAACTTTTATATAAATTATTTTTGGATATATCCAGATAAAGAATTTTCTGTTTATTTTGAATAAGAACTTTCCGATGGGATGTTCATGGTAAAAAATACAGCTTGTAGCAGATTCTCACGTGCATTTCCCTTTAACTAACCTTTGTACAGGGATATCTTAAGACTCTTTGAGGCCCTGGGCCCAGAGAAATCTTAAGATATTTTGGGGTCGTGGGCCCCTATACAAAAGTATAGACCCTACATGAGATCTTTAAAAGTAGACACTATTTAGCATCCATCGTCAAATACTCGTTCAAATAGTAATTTAAAACAAATAAATGTGCTCGATTCACAATCTCAAAAACCTAGGTACAGACCGGCTCGACCGATGGCTGCATTTCGACTAAATGAGTTGAATAATTGCTTATGGTATTAGGTTTAAGCCTATACATGGACAACGATTTCACATAGTAATACATTTTTACCACTTTGGCCACTTAACATGCAGTTTGAAATTCAATGTTTTTCGGAGAATATGTACGGAAGTAATATTTGACCGCTAAAATTATTCGGATCATGATCTTATTAAGACAGAGTGGAGAAGGAATAGAGAGCGCCCCCCCCCCCCACACCGACGGCGAGGCTCTGGGCCCAGGTGGCCCATGCCTCAAGATGTCTGCCTTTCAGGATATTTTATTACGATGATTAAAATGAGAATCTCGTTTTGTGAATGAACACAGATGTATGCAAATGAACATTACTATTAAGTATGGCCAACTCCAAGGCCTCGGCCATAACGGGAGCCTTAACTCAGCCTTAATAAGATCTCGATTTGAATAATTTCAACGGTCAAATGTTTTTTCCAGTTGTATTCTCCAAGAAACTGGGAATTTCGGACGGTATGTCAACTGGCTACATGTGATAACTGTCGTCCACTTGTAGGCCTGGGTCTATCACCACACTCCACCATTACTCATTCCGTCAAAAGACGACAGTTAGTCCAGTCGGTTTGTGCGATTGTAAGTCATGCACATTTATTTGTTTCGGGGTATTGTTTATGCGAGGTTTTGACAACTTCTGATATGTACTGTCTACTTTTAAGGATGGGGCCTAAACATTTGTGTAGAGGGGTCTACTTTTGCGTAAAGGACTAGAGGCTCAAAAAGTCTTAAGACGTCCTTGGTTGTGAATGGGATAAGAGAGAGGAGGGATTAAACAGCATCATAGGGGAACTCCAGGGAGGGGAAAGTAACTACTAGAATATAATCAGAGTAAGATATTATTAATAGAAGATCATTCCTTATAGAGATCGTAAGACAAGTGAATCTTATAATAATCTTCATATGCTTAATTCGGGTTAAGATAAACCACTTCACATATTTAATTCATTTTGATAGTTGATTATTCAAATATTTGAATAAACTGGCTACAGATTAAGTCTGATATTTAATGAGTAAAATGCTTTTTACTACCAACGAAGCGTTTTCATCCAGTGCTGGTTTATCCATTAGGTGCTTGGGGCGGGCTCACTGGTGCCTAGATGGGCCCAGAAGGGCCCATATAAGCTGGATTTAACCAGATTTTTTAGTTAATTCCAATCCTCCAGTATCAAGAGGCCTGTAGATCTTCTGCGCTCAGGACCCGAAATGAGCTTAAATCGGCACTGTTTTTATCGCCCCACCTGTTTAATAACTTCAAAGATTATCGCAATTTACTTAAAATTGCTTTCATTTATAACATATATTTATATAATTAGATTTAGTTATTAATAAATGCAATGAGAAGATCGTTTTTTCCCCTATACCTTATGTTTATAAATTTTCTTAAATCTTTTTACCCTGGTATTTAGTAGATTCTTAAACACTTTTTTCCCCCTGCATTTTTATCTCTTCATTGCATTTGAAAAATTTAATGCTTGTGCTCTATTGCGTAAAATATAATAGTATGAAAATATATACAAAATAGACCCAAGACACAGAATAAAGAACATCAAAAATCAAACATTATGTAGAGACATACTTAAAAAAAAAACAACTCAAGAATTGCTCGCTGGGATCAAAATTAAACTAATATGTAAATTATAAGCATAACAATGAAACATATAATTTAGATGAAAAAAGTATCTATGAATAATTAGCAAAATTATTACTTTCAAGTTAAAAGAGCAATAAAACTAAACTCCTAAAATGCATTAATTTTGCTTTTTTAAAAATAAATATAAGCGTTTTAGTAAATGCTATTTATTTTCGCTGGTTAAAATTTAAAAAATGTAAAAAAGAAATTAATAATACTTCAGAGCAAAGGTCGAAATCGGCTACATTTAAAAACACTTAAATAAATTGCCAATGCTAATTTTATTAACAAAACCAAGTTTTTTTTAATAAAAGATTTGTTTTCATTTCAAATAGTTATCGTAATGTGGGCTTCATTTTTGAAAAATTATAAATATTTTATTCAGGAGAGAAATTAAAGTAAAAGTTAAGGTAGCTCTAAAAGTTGAAGGGTTAAATTTTATTTTATACTTTATAGATTTATATTTTAATCATAATAGTTTAAACGTAGGGGGCAGTTAAAGAAGCAAAAAATATTTTTCCTTATTAATTGTAATAAGTTAAATGTGAAATTATTAATCCACTTTATATTTAAATAAACTTGGTTAATTATTCCTTGAAATATCCAGGCATTATTCTATTAAATAACGGAAATATTCGCCGAAATGGTAACATACGTTTTGTAATATTTAAGCTGACTTTTTCTAATGGTTTCTCTATTAATTATATGTTCCATTTTGTTTATTTAAAAACAATTTATAAGAAAACTATAATGCTTAAAAACTAGTTTATTATAATCTTGACTTTTTAGAACACATCCTTCAAATAAATTCATTTTATTTAGCATGTTTCTTTAAGCTGAACTTCACTTTTCATTTTATTAACCATAAATTAAATGCAAAATTTCAAACGGAACTCAAACATTTTATTTAGAATTTTTCTGTCAGAACTATTCGATAAAAGTTGTATTGTCAATAAGCATGCATATTATTTTTACCTTAGGGAAATAAAAGCATTCAAATTGAAGTCATTTAGGATCAATTATTGTATAAATATCTAATCACAAATTTGAAAGATAACTAATTGGTAATATTTTCATTCATCATTGAAGCTTTCTGAAAAGGATAACTTTAATTAATAATACTTATTTACATATTGTTTTTAATCATGGTCAATTAAATTCGTATAACTAATCGACTACTTATTTGAATACATTTTAAATATACCTTTACTAATATCATTCAATTTAATCATGCTAATTAAGTCTTTAAGGCATGACATAATATTAAATAACGCAATAATATGCACCAAAATTATAAAAAAAAAAAATTCAATAAATTTTCGAAAGGTTCAGAAATTGGAAATACATTTTTTTCACACAATTCCCCAACTATTAGTTCACACTCTCCCTATATATATATATATATATCGTTCAAATTTTTAATCGTTAATAAAACACTTTTTATACATCCACTCAAGTTCAAATACAATTTTTTAAACTTGTAGTGGCTGACACTTGATGTTTATACAGTTTTTCCAAATATTAATTCATAAAAATTTTAATTAATAAATAAATAGTAACAAACAAAAATAATAGTTCAACACCCTATATAAAAAGGAAAATAGCTCTTTGTGTCCCTGTAACGCAATGGATAGCGCGTTGGACTTCTAATCCAAAGGTCGTGGGTTCGAATCCTACCTGGGATGGTCTAATTTCTGAGAATGTGATTTATAAATGAATAAATAGTAACAAACAAGAATAATAGTCCAACAAAAAAAGGAAAGAAGATCACTTTCTATTTTGCCACTTAATATTGTGATTCTGTCTGTGTCGGGGTTTTATCGCGCCTTCTCATTAATCCTCTTGGGGAATCTTTGGGGACAGATGGCATTATTTCAATCCAACCTTCTCAAGAAAAAACCGCGATATGCAGATTATATATATAGTGAATAGATATATATTGGAGCTTTAACATTCGTGAGTTAGTAAGATAGTAGTCGGATAGATGCCGGATATGAGGATAGAAGTCGGATAGAAGTGAGATAGAAGCCGGATAGTAGAATATAAGTTGGATAGTAATAGAATGGAAGAATAATAGTAGGGGAGTACACAGAATAAAAGAAGAGACCGAAAGCCGAGGTGCTGATCGCCGTGAGATATTGGTAAGAGATTAATTATAGAACGGACGTTAGCTTATTAAGGAATCTACAGTAGATAAAGATTCTGAGGTTAATTTCTCATAAAGATAGTGAGTAGGATTTCATGCGCTATTTACTTAGAATTGATAATTACGTAGTACCACTCCTGATCATATCTCTCTAGTAAGACGTGTTGCGTTGATCAATATATATTTAGACATAATATAAATTAGATTTATTATGCAGAATTTGGATGATCTCAATCTTTTATTCCTACAAATCTAGTTTGCGTGGATGAGGAGATGATACCCCCGGGCCGTGGGGTATTACATGTCCTATGTATATGCATAGTTATATGAATTGTAATTATTTAATAAAAAGTAGCTAAAATAAAAATTTTCTTTGTTGATCTAAGTAGGAATCGACTTAAAATTTTTTTTTTCATATTACTTGTTTTATTGCAATTGAAAGTGCATACATCCAAAAGGAGGAGCTACCCGGTGTTTTAAAGCCATTAAGATTCATTTAGGTTCTTTTAAAGATACTTGAAAGGAATGCACCATACAAAGGAATTTATCTGTGGTACACATAGGAGAATATTAATTGTATACAACTTCCTTCCAATGCATACCACTTATATTTAACAAGGATAAAACTAATTTCTGATTTGAGAAAAACTCATAATGGCTTCTTCGCTAGTATGCAATTTTTTTTCCCTGTGAATTTTTAAGGGGGTTCCGCGAGTCCTGTAAACATCTAGCTTGAGTTTCTCGTTTTATCCGTAGCACAGTGTTTCTCAAACTGTGGGGAGCACCTCCCTAGGGGGGGGGTGATAGCCTTATGAGGGGGCGTGAACATATTGAAAATTCGAAAACAAAAGATTATTTTTAAAAAGTTATTAATTTACTGAAAGTAAACAAATGAAATTTTGACATAATAAAAATCAATTACATTCTTACCCTGATATAATACTCTTATAAATATATTACTGCGCAATGCATTTTATGTTTAATTTATAACAATAATAAGTTAAGAACAAGTTTAATAATTACCAGTGACCCCATGGGCTTGTCATATATAAAATTATATGCGAACATTAACACACTTATCTTAATAATTAACTAATTAGTGCATGTAATGAAATCAAGTAAACTCATAGAAAAAAAATAATAATTAGGCATTTTGTCTTCAGTTGTGTATAATTATTAGCGTAGCTAGTCTCTGTACCAAACCTGGACCCTGGACCAAAATTCCTTGGGGGCCCCCAGAGAAAGGGTCTATAAGGAGTTTTGATGCAGGGCCTTAACATTTTACACATACGCATGTTTGGGCCCGTATAGCTTGGGGGCCCCTTATCATTGTTACGGTGGCAATTACGTCCCTGATTAATCATAGTGTTAATTATTATTAAAGATTAAAATATAGTAGCATTTTTTTTTCTTTGCAATTATGTTTCTCGGGCTAAGGGTCTAGTATTGGCAACAGATCCCTAAATTAATGTTACCAAATATTCTCTTAAATACTTAGATTATCAAGTGCAGAAAGTATTTCATATTGTCTAAAGACTTTAGTTTCCGTTTTTCTATTTTGCAGCCTCGTTTCGAGGGTATGCAGCAAATGTCCCGCACGCAGGTGGCAAAATTTAGGGACACTAAATTCGGTTGATATGCTATAAAATGGAAGTTACCTGTGCGAAGACAAATACATTATCCAACGATTTTTTTTTCTAATAGCAAAGATAATAGATCAACATATTTTTTTAATTCCTTTTTATAATTAAAACTTTTCCATGAATAATATATAGGGGGCAGTGGCGCACACAAGGGGGGGTGTCCTAGGGGTCCGGACACCCCCCATAGCCCTTGATTTTGTTTTCGATTGGTTATAATCCTATGTATATATTACGCAAAATTTAATTATATATTTGTTATTAATAATTAGTTTTATTAATTAATGCTAATTATTTATTCAATAATTAATTTTGTATTGATTTTGTTACAGAAAATCGACAAAAATAAAGAATATGTTGGGCGGTATATTGGAGCATGATACCAAAATGGCAGACTTCTGGACCCCCTCCCCACTTGAAAAATTTTTGTGTGTGCTTCTGATAGGGGGTGCCCTCCAGGGGCGTAGCTACCACTGTATCAGCCGTATCAATGATACGGGGCCCCCAAATTATAAAGGCCCCAACATGTGTAACGTTTGACATTTTCAAGTGTTTTATTAATGCGATTATTTTCAATAATTTTCCAAAAGAGGGCCCCAAAAGTATTTTGATACAAGGCCCAATCACTGCTAGCTGCGCCAGTAGTGCCCTTAAAAAACCATGCACGTTGGCGCTCGACCCCACAGGAACGGGCCTGTGTATAGGTACAGAGAATTTCTCGTGGATCCATCGGCTGATCGCAGACAGCTACCTCGTTTCATTACAGGGAACAGTTACTATCATGGGCATTGTATTTTAAACCCCCAACCTTAATGTTTCATGCAATAAAATCTAATCTCCGATACAGTTCCAAAAGAATCTCCAACCCCGGGACGACGACAATAAAATTCCCACAGTACCATTAGCAATCATTTGTAGCCCTTTCATTAACTATTAACTCCTCAAAGTAGTACCGGCGTCGCCATCACTGAACACTTCGAACGAACGTGCGGGTTTCAATAATTTTCCAAAAAACCGATCTTCAGGCAGAGCAGCGTGAAGAGAAGTGAAGAGGGGGAGAGTGAGTAGAATCAATCACGTTTGTTCAGTTGGTTTATGCGGTGAACAAAGAACAAAAAAATAAAAGAGGAGAGAGATTCCAGTTAATCAAGTGCTCTTCCATGCGTGGATTTTGGATAACTCCGCCCACTCACCGTATTCCGATTGGCAGGCATTTAGGCTTCTTCCACACCCACTTTAGCACTGACGCAATCCGTGCGTAGCAAATGGAACTGAATGATTTATATTTTTGAGCTATCCACTTGCCAAATATATCCTGCCATTTAGACGCAGAGTCTAGACCGCGCGAATAAAAAGAGCGCCAGAGCCTAAAATAAAATTTGAAATGCAGTAGGCACACTCCGGTGCCATTTTTTTCTTTTTTCTCTTCTGTGTACCTCCTCTCTATCTCACTCACTCATTCGCCCGAGTTTCTAAATTAGTTTTTAAAAGGGGATGCTGAAGAATTTTAGGTATGAATTCCACAAATATTCGTCTCTGTCGGATGAATTCTTTTTTTTAAAAAAAAAGGGGCGAGCGATGAAATGGGTTTTTGGGTGAGCAATAATTTTCTTCCCTCCCCCTCTACTGTTCACTCTCTCTTGACGAGAGAAAAAAATGGAATGGAAATTATTATTAACACGCTGCATCTATATTTAGTTAAAACCTTAAGTGAAGGGGAGAGAGTGTGTTCGTAAGAGTTACGACCGCGTGAAATATATTCGCTAATATGAGCAGCGTATTGTGTGACTATAAAATTTCTGATTGGTTAAATTAAAAACGATTATGTTAACCAGTCGTTTGAGATAATTTACCAACATTGTTCGGAATTTTTTCCATGTTTTATAAAAGGTATTAAATATATATCGAAAGACAGTGGCGCAACGGAGAATATTAGGGCTCCCCTGCAAAGTCAGGTTCGGGACCCCAAGCCCAAATACGTACTTGGCGTCAGTCAGGCTTTGGACCCTCTATAATCTTGGACCTCCCCCTCCCCCCGATGCTGGGGTTGCGGGGGTGTAAGTTACGCCACTGCGTACACAGGCAGCCAGTATGAGTAGGTGGTGGTCAGTGGCGCGCACGGAAGTTTTTAAAAGGTCGAGGGCCGAAAGTGAACTATTTTCGTATCATTCCCCAATGCGCCGACGAATGAATACATTCTTTTGATTTTATTGATAGTCGGGGAAAAAAGAACGGTAAAAAATAAATTATTTAATAAATAATTATTATTAATTAATAAAATAAATTGTATTTAATTATTACGTACTATACACGTAGGATTATAATCAATCGGGGGAAAAAATCAAGGGTTATAACAAGGGTATAACCCCCAGAGTGATGATGAGGGTGCGGACCCTTTGCCCCCTCCCCTCGTTATGTGCGCTAATGCGGGGGTGCATTTTAAATAACACACATAAACGAAAAGGCCGAGGTGTAAACTTTGTGCTAAAAATTAAAAGTCTCTTGATCTATGGAGGTGGGGGGAGTTGACCCCCCCCCCCAAACCTCATCCAGTGTACGCGATTGTACTGGGATCCTCGAAAATACTTCTGTATTTTTTCCTATCTTAAAAATGTTGTCTTATGATCGAGATGAAAGACAAATTAACTTTGGGAGTCGTTGAGAGAGGTGAACATTTTAAAAATACTCCCAAGTATTATAGTTAAAAAAGTAATAAATAAAATAAAATACAAAAAAAAGAGATTGAAATTGTCGTAAAAACTATTTTTTTTCTTTTAAGTTTTTCTGAAATAAAATAAAAATAAAAGAATAAGAAAACAAAATTTGTGAGCCCTAATCGAAAGAAATAACTTAGAAAAAAGAAGAAAAGATTATATCATCACACTTTGTGTCGAATAGAATGAGAAACTAAACGTGACTGGGTATACAGAGAGAAAAAAGAATTTCCAAATAATTGAGGCCTTATTTTGAGGATTTTTTTTTGATACACATGTATGTAAAGTGAAGACTTACCAACTACAGCTGCTAAAGAGATACAAGCCCTATCTGCAATTAAACTATTATAATTAAATTTAATCTTAATCAATAAAAGTTACGTACTTAAATATTTAAATTTCAAACAAAAATGTAAAGTCTTACGAGAAAAGTTAATATGAAAAATGCAAGGGGTCAGCAATATGAATGGTCATCGTAATCGCAGGGGTTTCACCTCTACCTCCATGAAAGCATTTTGCTCCCAAAATCTAATGAGCTAACAAAAATGTATTCAAGCATATTTGCACACAGACCTCATAATCTTGAATCTTAGTCATGAAACGAAGTTGACAACTTCCTTCTGGATTAATATCCCATAATACTTCAGCTACTCGAGTACTTTGAGGCCTAGTTTAATTTTACTAGAGTTAATCTACATTATTCCACTCGACCTAAGCAATCTTTTACGGAACTGAATTCGTGGCCACGGCAGCCTAGTGGTCAAAGTATCGGACTCATGGCCTGAGTGTCATGAGTTCGAACCTAGTACACTTGATGACCCGCCATGCAGAAGGGGCCGATGAACGTTAAGTGTGTCGAGGTTCTCCTGTTTGTGTGGAGTGTATGTTAGGAGAGGCAGTGCCAGCTCAGGTGTCGTCCACGTCACTTGACCATGGTCCAAAATTGCAAGGTCCATCGCCAAAAGTCTTCGTGTAGCTGAAGAGTGTGATGTTAATATTCTCTCATTCACGGAACTGAATACATATTGTGATACCCTGCGGCCCGAGGGTATCATCTCTTCATCTACGCGACCTAGATTTGTAGGAATAAATGATTGATCACTCAAATTCTCCATAATAAATCTAATTTATTATTGTCTAAATATATATTGATCAACGCAACACAAGTCTTACTAGAGAGATAAGATCAGGAGTGGTACTACGTAATTATCAATTCTAAGTAAATAGCGCATGAAATCCTACTCACTATCTTTATGAGAAATTAACCTCAGAATCTGTTTCTACTGTAGATTCCTTAATAAGCTAAAGTCCGTTCTATAATTAATCTCTTACCAATATCTCGCGGCGATCAGCACCTCGGCTTTCGGTCTTTTCTTGTATTCTATTCTCTTACTATTATTCTTCCATTCTATTACTATCCGACTTCTATTCTACTATCCGGCTTCTGTCCCACTTCTATCTTTCTATCCGACTTCTATTCTACTACTATCTTACTATTCGGCTTCTAGCTTCGACTTCTATCAGACTCCTATATCACTAAACCACGAATGCTAAAGCCCCCTCATACATCTATTCATTAATCTGCATATAGCGATTTCTTCCTGAGAGGGTTGGATTGGAATAATGCCATTCTGGCCCCAAAGATTCCCCAAGAGGATTAGTGAGAAGGCGCGTTAAATCCAAGTCACAATATTCAGTACATGGAAGCTTATAATTCCGTCCAAATATAAAATATGTATTAAATTGATGAAGAATTTCTGTGACTTTTACCAGTTGCTTTTTGCTGGGAGATTGATTGAGCTTCATACTTTAAATCGTACGAGGGCTATTGTAAGCGCAACTCGTAATTTTGAATTTCGGCTCCGTGATGATAACATCCTTTAAGTTGACCCTCCACTCTCAAACAATACCAACGTGAGGAATTTGAAATTTGACAGATTTCACGTGTGTCAGCCCCTTTATACAGTGTGTCGTCAGGCGGCACCAGGACTAAAGCCCACAACGTTGGCCAACTATTTACAACCGACCTACCACGGCCACATTTTTCTATGCCACGGGGGGATGCTCGAGAAATAAGATAGATCAAAATGGATTGATACTGTTATGCAGTGGTCCCCAAAGGCCGGGCCGTGGACCGGTCTGTGAAACAAATGGTATCGGGCCGCACAAGGAACATTAAATTAGTTCCGTTTTGTTTACTGATGTGTATTTCTCTCTGGTTTGTGCGACTTTCAATGGAATTCACTTTATATTAATTTTTTTGGTGTAACTGTATTTTATTCAAAAGACATATTTAAATACAATTAAATTAAATTAAAATTATTAAATTAAAACAATCTAAAATGTAAATTATCAACGTCCCACCCTCAGCGGACAGCAGTAAAGTTATCAAACGTTGACCAGTCCGTGGGGGTAAAATGGTTGGGTAGCATTAATGTAAGGGATGGATGACTAAAAAAAACATAAATTTATTTAAAAATAAACATAATGTAATTAATTTATGATATAATTAAACGTAATAAAATCGAAATTAAGTTTAAAAAATCAAAATTTAAAATGTAATAATTTTTTTATTTAAAAACCATTATTCTAAGCTCGTAAGGCAGGTGTTTTTAACTCTCCTATCTTCCAGTTAAAAACTGAACACTGCGCAGAAAAATATTTTTATTCATTATGTAATTTAATGTCGCAACATCGAATTCTAACTTGCTACAAATGTTATCTTTCGTAATTAATCAAATACCTAATTACATCTCGAAACAATTTTTTTACGCATTCAAAATTATCTTGTATAAAATCAGTCTATGACGTCGAAATAGATTGGAAACTATCAACTTTATCGTATGAAATAACTCGCAAATTATTTATCAATAACGGAAACCGCATGAATTTGAATATAAAATAAATTACTGGTTAAAAATGATAAGAACTGAAGGGGCGTACTGGAAGTTCATATTAATGACACTTTAAAATAAAAAGATGCTAATAAAATGAATAAAAATTATGGATTTCCGAATTTATACATGGATTTGTATACGGCATATAAGTCATTACAAAAATATCTAAAAGAAAGTAGGCTATAGCGATTTTTAAAAGAGTAAAACAAACTGCGATTATGGAAAAGAGCTAATCGGAGTTATATTCCCTCCTAAATAACAGTGGAGCTTTATTGTTACAAGATTATATATAACAAATGTGTTTATATCAAGACATTCATTATTTTTAAAAAAATATGGTAAAACAAATTACATTTCGTTACATTATAAAGCAAAATTATATGTATGCATTCTAACTCCCATCTCGTTGTGTATTTAAACTACGTTCGTTATATTTTCGTGAGCAAAACATTTAATCCAAAAAAGCTTCTTCGTTCAATGCTCGTTTCATTTCTTCCTTAGATAATGTATGGTCAATATTGGAACCTAGATTTCATTTATAATTTTCAGTTTTTACATTTGATATACCAGTTATGTTAATATTGTAGAACGTCGTTTATCCGAATCAGTTGGAACCGGACACCGTTTGTATAACCGAAAACTGAATGCGATCCATGCAGTATATGAAACTGGACACTATATTGAAAATCATTACATGTGCGGGAAACGTGACTGAAGAAAAAGTAAAATAGGTACAAAATGTCGCAATTTTACCTTTATTGTGGAAAATAATCGCTTATTTTTCGCTGTGCCATTGTACACCTCCGTTTTTTCGCTGCAATGTATCTGATTCTCTTGCATAGCAGTAGTTGAGCAGGACAGCACTCTGTTGTTCGTACCACTCCATAGCTGTCTCTAACGCAGAAAACGCGTCAGCATTTGATGGACCCTTGCTACTTTCGTTGTTGTTGTTTTCCTCGTCATCGTCGAAAGGGTTGGATTCTTCTTGCAGGGAAGTCACAATCGCGTCATTATTTAACATTTGAAATCCACAGTCTTCTGCATCGCATGCCATCCAGGTTTCTACATCTTCTTCATCGCGTTCTTGAAATCCTGGGATCGATTGGACAAAGTCGGTAATCTTCTCCCTGTGGTCGTCATTGAAGTCTACAAAGTTGAAGTACATGTAGTTGATGAAAAAAAAAAAAGAGAAAAGAAAAGAAAAACTGGTCCGGATATTTGATGCTCCGGATAATAAACGTTCGAATAAGCGACGTTCTACTGTATAGTCTACATCAGGGGCTAGCAACCTTTTAGCTGCGTCATGCCAAACCAATCTACCAATAAGATTCAGGGTGCTACACTATTTGAAATATTAGAAACAATTTGATACCAGAGACGATAAACGCGGAGTTAAGAAATTGTTGTCAAGAATATAAATTTAGAACTTTATTATATGAAAATTTGGAATCATTTAAGGATATTCACATAAACGCGTAAAAATTAACAACATTAAATATAACTATCCGTTCAATAAAAATAAAAAATTAAAATTGTACGAATATTATGTATTTCTCCAACATGTTTATTAAAATAAGAAGTAAACAACATTAAATATCCATATTTTCAATATAGTTAAATAAAAAAATAAAAAAACATTTTAATTCGAATCCTGTCGTACAAACCCTAACGTAATATCGCAATATTAGGAGTATAATCTGTGACTTTCAATTTCGAACGGATTCAGAACATGCAGTTGTTAATCGACTTCTTAACGAACTCAAAATATTTCTTGTGCGACAAAAGATTTGCTCTCATAGATATGTTGTAAGAAAAGCGTAAAGCAGAGTTCATGACTTGCTTTCCGTAATTCTGAAGATATTAGTCCAGTCAGCTAGCTGTATTTGAAAACTATCTGTTTTCATTCATACAAAAATTGACAAATTTGTAGAATAGTACAGCGTGTCATTGTAAATTGTACAGCGTGCCGTAAATTACGTTGGTCTACATTTTAAACCACCTTTGTGGAGCCTGTGGAGAGTTTGAAATTTTTTTTGTATCTCACAACAACGTCAAACGGCGAGCTATTATTTCCAACAACAGCCATTAATTCATCGTGGATTGGACGACCATTGCAACCTTTGAAGGAACTAGATCACATTGCAGACTTCTATCTTTTCCATACAAGTTATTTCAATCTATGGCTTCCTGAAACAAAACAAATCGCTATCAATAGCTGTAATTTGCAATATTATGTACATAATGATCAGTTAATACGAAGAATAAATTTTATCCACATGTCTCGGTTATTTCATAGTAACAATTAAAATTTTACAACAGCCCCTCATGGTTGGTGTGTATTTACTCTGACTATGTTGTAATTCTAAAAACTGCGGTATTTTTATTTTACTTATTGGAATATCGAATTACCTAATTGTATACAGTGTAACGAATTTTTCAATGAAACTAATGTATTAGATTTAATACAAATACGATTGTACAATCTCGGCTAATTGTCACAAAGATCGATTCTAAGCTAGAAGCAATTGTCGGGACAAATAAATATCAATCAAATGCAATCTTATTTCCATTAATGCAACTATGAAAAACATTGTATGTAATCAAATGATTTTGCAGATGAAAGAAAATATAACAATCGAGAGATCGTAACGCTTTTAAGACCGTACCGTATAATTTATTAAAAAGAATATGTTATGTAATATAAAGCTCCCGCTTTCAGATATAAAGAGTAATAATTGCATAAGCACTCTTTTTCATCTTTGAATACCAAAGTTCATGAAAGCAATTTATCGAAGAAGTGTCTTTTTAATGCAAATTACGAGTAGAGTAAACACGTTTTGGATGTTGTTTATGTGTGTCAAAGTATTCATATGTTGTAAAATTTTTAAAATATCGCAGGATATCTTAAACTAAAAATGAAAATAATTGGCATGTTTTACTAGCATTATTCTAGAATTACTCAGCCATCATTGGCAATGAACGCATAGTTCTGAACAATAATCAATCAACTAAAATAACACCCGGAATAACACGTCACACTACTTTTGAACACGCTTTTATTAGCTTCACCTGCATGTAACGGAATCTTTGAACTCGATTTTTACCCACTTTTATAGGTCAGATAAATTCGAAATTCTGCACACTTGTTAAGGACCAATGACAAAGCAATAATTTAATAATTTTGTTCTATTGGCCTGATCAAGATCATTAGGATTAACGATTTCCCATTTCCAGATTTGCCGACTAATTCCAGAATTGGTGACAAAAAATCAAGTTACAACCCTAAAGCGAAAACGCTCATGGTTAATACAAATACAAAAAACAAGCAAAAAAGTGTTCTTTATGCGAAAACGGGGAGGATGCGTTAGCAATTTCTTAATTGGATTAACGAAAATGCTTGTTTCTTTTAGTTTATAAAACTATCATTTTTTATTACTTTCTATCTCACCACAGATTTGATTTTTTATTACCGTCACAGTCTGAAGCAACGCGATAGAGCTATTGGCGACTGATCTCGTAATTTTGAAATACTGTCAAGTGACGGCGACATATGCGCTGGCACCTCTTTTTCACACTACAGCAATGTGAAAACTTTCATCCTAAGCAGATTTCATGAGCACCAATCTCTGCACACGAAGTTTCTTTAGTGACACCAGAATTCGAACACCCTAACTCGACAGAAACAATGCCGACCATGTGTTCGAGACCACCATTGACCACTCGATTATCCCAACCACACTACATAAGTATTTAATAAGACTGATTTTATTTGAGTAATCGCAATAATCAATGTTACTTGTTTAAGAGCTATTGGCGATACACTTCCTAATTTTTAACCATAGAACAGGCGATGAATTTAGTGTTAGTCGATGAATTTTTTTTGTTTGATGATATTTAGTACTTTCAGAAATTCTAAAAACGTTTTAAGGCTTGACTTCATTCCGAGTTGTAACTAGATTTGCAAAATTTTACCAAAAAAATGAATAGAAACATATAAAAAAATAGTCCAGAGATATTTTTGCTATAACATTTGCTTACACTTAGGAAATCTATCACAGATAAAACATTTTTACAACAAGAATAAATTTGCTCGAAACGACTAGAAATATGTACATATATTGAGACTCCAGGTAAAGACTCCTTGTGCGCCGACAAAAGTATAACACAAGGCTTATATACACTGGCGTAGCTAGTCCTAAGTGGGCCCCGTATCAAAATTTCTTAGGGGCCCTTCTTTGGAAAATAAACAAAAGGATCGG
>BMAV01005633.1:320803-342961 GCA_019973955.1 Trichonephila inaurata madagascariensis | reverse complement strand
CCAAAGAAATGGTTGTTGCTCAATCTTGAGAAAAACTTTAGCTGTGTAAATTCAACAGACGTGAAAAAATTTGTAATTAATAACAATTTATCTGAATTATATTTATTTTACTTATTTACTGGTATTTTGCCGTGGTAATAGGAAACTATTAACGAGACACTATTTATACGACGAAAAAAAAGAATGTCGTATTCTTTTGGCTCACACAATTATATTATACAATTAATCAAATTTGCAAGAAAGGGGGGGAAAGAAGAAAACATAAACATTCTATCCGACCTCCGTCACTCTCGACAGAACCTTCGCAACCCAAAACGACCCCACTTAAAAGCCAACAAACTTACCCTAAACTTTTTTTTTCCAGAACACTACACCACAAATCCAAACGGGATGAAACAACAACAAACTTACGCAACTCAAAACTCCCTCCTAAGCAACCCCGAAGATTAACTAGCACTAAAAGCCGCACACTAAAACAGCATCGCCAAAACTGAAGTGAAAAAAAAAAGAAAAAAAACAAAACAAAAAAAAGGGTGCAAGAAAATAAACCCGGGTTGCAACCCTACCACTCTCTCCAACAGCAATATGCCGTAAAGCATTATTGATTTCATAATCAAGAGCAGGAGGTAGGTACATCGTGTAAAGTAGCACCTTTTCCACCCTCTCTCCCCTACTTCAGATGTAATAAGGTCCCTCAGGTAAGTCGGCTCGTAATAAAGTTACAGCCATTAAGTCGTAGAAAGTGATTTAAGCCCATACAAGGTCTCCTCCCCGCCGGTTCCTTTAAAGAAGGGCACTGCCTAATCACCGACTAGCACACACATACTACCGATTTTTCCCTTCCTTTCTCGTTTGGAAAATGAAGAAATACGAGACTGGGTGAGCGAATCCCTCGGAGGAAGTTATGTTATTACCGCTTGTGTTAGATGAAGGCTAAAAATAGCCTGGTCTCGAATTTTTGAGGGGTAATTATGACTTATTGACAGGACCGGGTGTTTATTTTTACTCCCATTGAAAGCGTTGTCGTTTGGGTCTGCGTCTGTTGGGCAAAAGCAATTATCGAGTTTTATTTGTTGCCGTAAATGGTTCGCCAATGGGTCTTGCTTGAATTCCTGGCGCCTTTTGGAGGACCGGACCGTGTTTGCTGGTTGAAGCTTTTGTTTGCCACGCTTATCGTTGTTGTTGCAGTTATGGGGAAAAGATAAGTCTCTATCTGGAGAAAGGAAAGACAATAATGAAATTTTAATGTCCTTCAAGGTTTTATTTTATTATAATTTTTTATATAAAAATTCAGTTCAAAATAAAAGTGTACTTATTGTCTTCATCACATGTTTGCAGATAAGCAATTTAACACTTGTAAAAATGCGTGCTAACGACAATAATTTATGTGTCGCAGTACCTCCGGGTTCAAATTAAGAACGGGGTTGGAAAGTTTGACAATATTTTTTGGCACAACTATATTACACTAAGTATTTCAGAAAAAGAAAAGAAAAAAGAGGAATCGTGCGGTTTACCCAAATATAAAATCATTTTTTAATCAACAAATTGCTACATATTCCATGCATTTTATACTTTATTTTGACCCTGAATTAATTTCATTTTTGAAAATTCCAAGCTTGAAGAATAATTTCCGATTGTCTTTTAATCTCATTACTTATTGCCTACAGTATTATCTCTTAAGACTTTTCGAGGCCCTGGGCCCTATGCAAAAGAAGGCACCTTTTGCGACCCCTTTAAGTGGGCAGTATATGACATACATTATCAAATACATATAGAAAAGGTAAACCCTAACAAATACATGTGCGTAATTCACAATTTCTCAAACTTAGGCATAAATTGCCTTTACCGATTGTGGCTTTCATTTAAGTGAGCAATGATTGTATATTGTAGTAGACCTAGAACCAGACACCGACGATGAACTTGGTATAATATTTTAGTCTTGTCTCTGTTGTCAGTTGGCAAATGGTTCGAAATTATCAGTTTTTCGGAGAATATATCTGAGAATAGCATTTGACGATTAAAATTATTTGGATCATGATCTTATCGAGGTCGACTCGAGAACAAGACGAAGCCCTGAGTTCAGGTCCATTTGTCTCATTCCTTGAAAATTTCCTGGTGCTGTAACTTCGTTGGTAGAGTTGAGAGCTCCTTACCGATAGATAGTGGGTTTCGACATCGGAAATTCTAAATGAAGTCCATAGTGTAGAGCAGTGATTCCCAAAGTGGTCTATATAGACCCCCAGGTGTCTGTAACGACCTCCAAGGGGTCCATATCAGCCAAAAATTAATTTGGGAGTCCATGAGGTATAAGTGGGTGTCTCTATGATAGTAGCTCTCATCCAACTAGATCGTGATTTTAATTTTAAAAGAAAATTTAATCAAGTGGAAACCACAAATTTTACCAATTTAATAGATTTATATTTATTAAATTTAATGAAGTTAATTTGCATTTACAAGGTGACAGCATAAATTTTATTAAAACAAGAACCAGTTAAGCTTTTCTTTCCTGAGTTATAAGCTAAAGAAGTATAATACTGGAGGTCCCGAATTTTCTAAATTTGTCATAGACAATCAGTCAGAACGTTTTAACCTACGTTCAACATTTACATGCCTTTTCTCCAGATTTTGAAACCAGGTTTGAGAATGCTTTGACTATGTCAATACCATACTAGGCATTGAATTCATATGGTCATATTAAAAAAAATGCCACATTACAATGGGAACTGATCTTAATAAGCACTAACGAAGATCTTAAGGTTTAGAAATGGGTGTCAGCAATTTTGGCTTTAAAAAGTCAAACGTGTTATTTGTCCCGATTTATGGAATATCGTGAGGGAGTTTTTCATTGCTTTTCCTAGTGTGAAGGAGTTTCAGCGTGGTTACCAATCACCAAAACAAATAAATAAATAAATCAAAAGAAAGAAAAAACTGGACACTACTAACAGAGGAGATTTAACCATACAAGATTGATACACAAAATATTGAGAATTTGATATTGTGGTGCTAGAGATTCATCCCTCCCATTAAAATCATTTGCTTGTTGTTTACTTATTTTATTTAACAGTTCTATTCATTAATTAAATTTTAATTTAATTAATTAACAAGTGCTTTTTAAATTTTAAACACTATACTTCATTGCAGTTAGAAATTTAATTATGTTAAAGTAGTAGTAGTAGAACCAGCTGTCAAAAAGACATTTAAGTTGATAAATGTGCAAAAATTCAATATTAATTAAGCAGGGTTCTACCCCAAACCGAAAAACATGGCAAGGAGTCTATGAGACAAAAGAGTTTGAGAGCCTCTGGTGTAGAGGGTTTGCTAAAATTTAAATATGTCAGGTCTCAAAGCCTTTCTGTTAGAGTACCGTGGAAGTGGAAAGTGGGGTATCTCAGGTGTGGATCTTGTCGTCTAAACGGGGTTTAAAATTGCCAGGCCCTTCGCCAATAGCCCCATGTTGCTTCGAAGTATGATGTCAACAAACGACCAATCACTCGGGGTTAATTCCGTCGAAATAGGGTTAAAATCCCAGAAAAATGGTTATGCACATATTGCTCACTTCAGAAAATATTCCGTTATGTATTGCATGCATTACGCAAATATTTTAGTCTGGAGGAACACAGGTACACACAAGTGATTGAACAATAACAACTATATTTAATTTTAAAATGATTAATCATGGTATTTGATTAGACATAAAAGAAAAGAATATTTATTTAAAATAAATTATAAATTTTTTTGTAAATATTCAAGTTCTAAAAGGAATAACGGCCTGTTAAGTGACAAACCATGATTTACAAAACAACACACAGCAAAGAAAATAGCAAAGATAGAGAGTACCACGATTATAAACAAGTAAGAAAATTGCACATAATGTTGCGCAAACAATTCATAGCTACAAAATACAGTAATGGCGTTTGATGTGCCTTCAAGAAGTATGTGGCAAGAATTCTTAAGAATTTTGTTGCCACTATTTAAAATTATTACACTGACAAATACCGATAAAATCGGATCCACCATTTGCCACCTACAATTATGCAAAAAGACTCGAAACTCTTAAGGGTCCAACAACTTTTGAATTTATATGTTCTCAGTTGACAAAGTTTCCTGAATTATTTATAATAGATTCACACCATCACACTCTGGAACCATACACCTTATTCGTCTTCTGAGTTCTTTAAGGCTGTTTTCGGTTAATGTTCAAGAATAGGACCCGAATTTGGAACATTTTTTCAGATATAAAAGATGAAAAAGTAATATGATATTCTGGCTTCACTATCCTTTAGAAAGCAGCATTTTTTATCATACTTCCCATTTTTAACCGAATTGATTCATTTTTTCTGGTATAAAATGTGTTCCGCATTTTTTCTCCTATACCGTAATGTTAAATGGACTGCCTTCACTATACTATAACACTTAAAAACACTATATTGTTAACAGAGGTACGAATTATAACATTGCAAATTTCCATGGAAAGTGGGTCCTTTTTCTGTCTGAAAATGTGCTTCGCGTTTAGTTAGAGCTCTCGTACTTTTACCGAAAACAGCCTTAATTATGAAGTATTTTTAACGAACCAGTAGTGATGTCTGTCTAGGTAAAGTAGCAAGGCCTAGATGTGTAAGGGGAGTGTTTTCCTTTAATCTTTTCTTGTCAAGGTTTTGTTCTAACTTCTCCTTCTGCCTTGCCAGTTCTCTATTTAAATCTTTCTAGTTTAGATCTAAATACTGTACAAATAAATGCGTATTTGATTTTATAATTTTTGTACATAAATAAATATAAATTCTTACACATCAAAAAGTAAGAGACTAAAAAAAACACCTTAATGCATCTTTTAAAAGCAAAAATTAAAATAAAACACCATGTTATTCTGGAAATTATTATTAGATGACATTTAAAAACGAGTTTTTATATAAGACTCCACATAAAAAAGCAAAATGATTCATCTTGTTCGCAAATTCCTATTAGTTAGGAGCGAAAATAAACGAAACCACAAACGAGGTGTTGACCCGCACTTAAACAATCATCTCCAGCCACCAATTTTTTCCCCCCTTAAAGTCTGTCTTGACATATTACTTATTCACTCCAGAGCGTCGCCTAGACGTAATCCACACTCACAACATTTCAACCAACCAAAGTGGAATTTCAAATTAAGAAAAAAGAACGAAAAAAAAAAATCCCCACTGGTGGAGAAAGAATTCCATCCTAGATCGCCACGAACTTCAAAGTATTCCATCGCCCAGTTTAATTGCCTTTCTTTTAAGTTCTTCCACAACTCCCCAAAGAACAAAAACAACAAAAAATATGTCGGTGTAGTTCTACTAGAAATAAAATTAAAAAGGAAAAGCATCCCCTTCGGATGATGGAAGTAAAATAAATGAATAAATTCCAGCGCAGAAGAAGATTTCCCAGATTCCAGGGAATTGGTGGCTGACATGCTAACACTTCCCCCCTTTTTTTTCTCCAGAACCGTAATCCTGTAGATTCTTTTGGTATCTTGCAATAGGGACGACTCGGCGCCTACCGAAATGGGCTATGTCTTAGAGAACGCTCTTACCATCTAATATTGACTGTGTGGGTTGTTTTAGGAAAGATGGAAGTTGGAATGGACAGAATAGGTTTGCTTTTCTCTCTCAGCTTGTCGTTTTTTCTTCTTTTTTTTCTTTTATGTGTTTGGTTGGTGGTATGGAGAATGGTTTTAGGATCACTTAGCATCGAGTACCGGTGGGAATTGAGGAAATGTGAAGCTGGATGTAAGGAATAATCAAGCTGTTTTAGATTTTGGCTTGAATGGTTTGCAGAAACAAATGAAGTGAAGTAATATTTTTAATATTAACTAGATGGAAGATTATAACTTGACATATTTGCTTTCATTACTGCTGTAGACTCAGTGGCGTACACAGACAGCTTTTATGGAAATGATATTTAAAAACAAAACATAGACGAAAATGCCAAGACATAATCTTCATGTTAAAATCTGAGGGTCTATGTGAGGAGTTTAAGTAATAGACGCCTCCAGGGACGTCTTAAGACATGGGTCAACTGAGCCCGGGCCCAGGGCCTCGCCTTAGGTGGGGGCCTCGTTTCGTTCTCGACTCAGTCTTAATAAGATCTTGATCCGGGTGATTTTAATGGTCAAATATTATTCCCGTACATATTCTCCGAAAAACGGAATTTTAAGCTGCATATCAACTGGCAAAAGTGGCAAGACTATTGTATTATTAGGTGATGGCCGTTGTCCATGTCTAAGTCTAGGCCTAATACCATAAACAATCATTCAACTCATTGAGTCGAAATGCGGCCATCTGTCTAACCAGTTTGTGCCTAGGTTTGGGAGATTGTGGGTAGTACACATTTATCTGTTTCAAATTACCGTTTGTACAAGTATTTGACAACGCATGCTATATACTGTCTACTTTTAAAAACCACAGGTAGAGCCTACTTTTGCATAGGGACCCAGGGTCCCAAACAAGATTTCTCTGGGACCAGGGCCTCAAAAAGTCTTATGACGTCCCCGGACGCCCCTTGTGTATGCCACTGCTTAGAGTTGAGCTGGGCGTACTAAGGACCGTCTAAGATTACACGTTTTTAAAACACTAGTATAGAAATTTTCACTTGTTCTATTCTTTGTATATGTAAAAATTTCATTAATAATTAAAATGTTTGTTTTTTTGGTATATGCGCAATATAGTTCCTAGAATTAACTAAGAAAACAATTTTAAAACGTTCTTATGTGCAAAAAGTGTAACCGATCTTTATCAATTCCCAGAAACTTAATGCCAAGTGTGCAGAAACTAATGCACTGAAACGTCAAAGCTGTCATGTTAGAAACAGACTCACAGTTAAGCGGTTGACTTCATTTCTCCGTATATCCCAAGTCGAACCAGAATTAAGAGAAACTCTTATATATAGAAATTTTTGTATTCACATACACACATACAAACACCTAAAAATTTCTACCCCTCTTTGGTCTGCACTGTCTTTATCTATTCGTAACGGAAACCTTAATTCAGACTGTTTTGGGGATACAAAATGTATTAATTTTAGCATTATATACTTTAATATGTGCAGAGAAACATGTTTCAAGTATTTTGAAACTCATTTTTGAATGAACCAAGCCCTTTTCCCCGTATAAAATGCATTTTATAATTGCATCATTGGGATATATTCTTTATATCATTTAAATTTCTGTTACTTTCTCCCACCTTACCTTAAAATACCTTAAATACCTTTAAATCTATACCTTTAAATCTATATAAATAATCACATTCTCTATATTATCTTCTTCATTATCGCTTATATTGTCCTCATAATCGCTAGAATCATCCGTTTTTAGTATAACTTTTTTTTTTTCCATTCCAACTTTTTTGGTAACGCCATATTATAAAACGGTCTTCGTAATAACAAAATAAATAATGTAAAATAAATGAAAACACTTTTAAAATAATTTATTCCTTATCTCTCAGCGTATATTTGTCGTACTAGAAATAAAAATTACAACTGTGGTGCTTAACAAAATGTTAAATCTTCAAAAAGTAATTAAAAAAAAAAAACTTACACTTACGGTATCATGGGTGGAATATCACTCCAGATCAGTTTTCTTTTCTGTACACCTCATGAAGTACGTAACTAAAGTGAACCTTTTAAAATAACCCGTATCCCTTCTGACGCCGTTAATGAATACAGGAAAAATCAACGTTTCCAGTAATTTGATTTACTTATATTAGAAAAATAGTTCACACATGGGTTAATTTCTCACCCATGACGCCGTTTAAAGGTTGACATAAAATAAAGACAAGGTGAAGTTTCAGGCACATTAAAAGATTTTGAGTATTCCTAATGAACAGAGTGCAAAAAGATGTAGAAAGCAAATTTAAAAAAAAAAAAAATCATTTAACTCCGGAGATATGTTAGGTGGATCTACCTCAAATTCTGCATAAAATAGGTTAATAAATGACATCTAGGAGATAGTGTTTTATGTTTTTTTTCCTTTTGTATTCCATATATGTTAAATTATCAAAAATAACAAAATTATTTGTATTTTGATTTATACTTTAAAGATATTACACGTAAAAAAAGGATTCTAACAATTTTATCTTATTCTGAGATTGCAATTCTTACTCTCTTTTTATAAAGGCAAACCAAAATTAAAACTAATGTTTAACACGAAAATTTCAAACCCAATCTGTTTTGAATCCAATAACTCAGAGTTTCTCAAACTGCGAGGCTCGCCCCCTAGGGGGTCATGATAACTCTGCGACGGGAGCGCGAGCATATCGAAAAGTCGAAAATAAGTTACATATTTACTGAAATGAATCAAAACAAAAATGCATTCAGACACATAATAAAAAAATTAAATATACAATTATACTGATATAATATACCTAAAAATGTATCAGTACTTCACAATGTGTTTGATAACTAATCTCTCAATACTAAGTTAACAACAACTTTAATAATTACTAGTGACTCCCATGGGCTTGTCATATACAAAATTTAATACTTACCTTAATAATTTGTACGATTTATGATTAAAATTGTATTGTAGCTATAACGTCAAAGTACATTATTATTGCATTCAATACATCGTTATTGTATAAGGGGGGGGGGTGCAGTGGTGCACCCAAGGGGGGTCCCCGGGGGGCCGGCCCCCCCCCAAAGCCCTTGATTTTTTTCCGATTGGTTATAATTCTAAGTACATAATACGTAAAATTTAATAAAATATTTGTTATTAATGATTAATTTTATTAATTAATGCTAATTATTTATCCAATACTTAGTTTTTTACTGTGCTTTGCTCCTGAAAATCGATAAAATCAAAAATAGCATGATACAAGAATGGTGAACTTTCAACCCCGGACCCCCCCCTTGAAAAATTCCTGTGCGCGCTACTGGGGGGTGGGGGGTGAGATGAAAATTATGACTGAAAATTGGGTCGCAAATATTGAGAGTTTGAAAATCACTGCAATAACTAAAAAAAAAAGTTTTAAAAGTTTTTAATTTTTTTTTTTTTTTTTTTTTTTTTGAACATTTGAGACCACTAAATTATGCAACCACCTCTTACATCTTGAGCTTATTAAACATGAACGCCACTGCTCCTTTTTTTTAAAAACGAACAATAGTTATTGCACTTTACACACCACCTACTATATCATTTATAAGACTTTAATACCAAATTAACGCACATACCAGCTTTGATTTATCTTTACTATCTAAACCAGAGCTTTGCGTGTAAAAGTTTACTGCTCCAGAAACCTTTAAACCAGTTGATTTATAGAAGACATGATATTACTATACCATCCTCCTCCAGAACTTTTTTTATTCTTATTATTAGGTAACATATCAGTTTATACTGGAATATTCCCTTTTTTTTTTACTTTGCTTCGATTATTTTTCCCTGTGATTAATAACCTCTGCATCAGACACCTTTTGTCCATGGACCGCAGCGCGAATTTACGTTTCCAAAAACCTCTCACTTATTATTATTTTTTTTTTAGCCTTATCCGTTTCATAGAGCGTCGTCGTAAATTAGAAATCCAAGAAGCGAAAACGTCGAACACTGGATAAAACCGATTGAGATTGAGGATTTTATTTTAGTATTTTTTTTCCCCCACTTACTGTCTCTTTGGTGGTGGATGTGATACAGGATGTTGCCATGACTTTATAGTTTTGGCAGAACCTTAAATTGACGCCCTTTTTCAGTTGCACGCGATTTGTTGCCTTGCTTCCTGTTTCGACGCCTATGCAGGTGATATGCTTGTTCATTGCAAAATATCCTGACGGCTTGAATCCAGGGTCGTATGTTGGATTTGATTAGACTCAGGGGCCTGTCTGGGTTTTTCACTTTAAAACATTTCCCCTCTAATGTCCTAATTAACTCTTAAATGAAGAGAAAGGGTTATGATTGATAATAAAAGGCATTTTTGATAATTAAAGGTATTTTTGGAAATTTTCGTAAAATTACCTTAAAATGTTTCTCCTTTTTTTTTAAAACCAAAAGAAATTTTTTTTTTTGGAGAGGGTACTTTGAATGTCATTATGTACAGAAAGATATTATTGTATTTCAGAAGCGCACACTGGGATTTTTCAAGGGAGGGGGAGGGGGTCTAGGATCGAAAGTCTACCCTTCTCGTATCATGCTCCAATACGTCGCCCAGCATATTATTTTGATTTTCTCTATTTTCGGGAACAAAAAACAGTAAAAAAATTAATTCTTGAATAAATAATTAGCATTAATTAATAAAATTAATTATTAATAACAAATACTTAACTAAATTTTACGTACTTTATACATAGGATTAAAATCAATCGAAAAGAAGCAAGGGTTTTGGGGGGGTCCAGCCAACGCCCGCCCCCCGGGGGAGGGGTCATTGAGGTATTTACATGAATCTAACCCACCATCCATTCTAAGCCGCACCTCAAATTCTCAACGCTTTTTTGTGAAAAATGAAAAATAGCGTATTTATCGATATTTACGAAATTTAAAATGAGAACTAATAAGAAGTGAATAATGAATTCATTTTACCTTTACTAAAAATATGTTAATACATACATGAACCTGTAATTGCTCTGATAGTCAGTATATTGTTCAATTTTCCTCACCCAACAATTTTTTTCTCTTTCGGTTCTAAGCCGCACCCAGTTTTTTCAGAAGCAATAACAATGGAAAAAAAGTGCGGCTTAGATTCGGATAAATATGGTAAATTGAATTTACTCTTGAAAATACAATTCAATTAAGGGCCAAATTAAAAGATGAAGATTGTGGAAGAAAATCGAAATGATATTGGAGAAAAAGTATTTTGCTATAAGACAGGGGTGGGTAATTGTTTTAGTTCGAGAGCAGCATAGTGGAAGCGGAGGATACGGGAGGTCCAAACCTTTTTAAAGTCATTGCATTCTTTAGTTAACTTTGCCGCTCAAAAAAGTACAAATTGTACCATAAAAATCAATACATATAAGTTAATAAGTTAGGGGCAGTTTTATTCAATTTATTTGCTAATTTAATATCCATAACTGCAAGTGCATTTAATTTTAGAATCAGTTTGATGAGACAAATGTACCTTATCAATCATACTTTTCTACAATTTTTTGGAAATCAGGAGAGATTGCTCATTGAAATTTTTATCACGAGCAGGCAAATTAATGCCAGCCACTATTTTTACTCTTGTTGACCTTGCAAAAAACACTATGCTCACAACTACAGGGTGTCCGGGCTTAAAGTATCTAAAAATTATGGCTTATTATTAAGGAACTACCCATCAGGATGTAATAAACTATTCATCCGAGGATTGAAAACCCTTCCGAGATTTTTTTGGGTCTAGTCCGATCACAGCGGTACGTGCACGCATTATTCGGCAATCGCAGACGATAAACTTCTTACACTGACTTCATTTGTAAAGATGTGGATGCCACAACATAAGGTGCAGTGCGTACTTTGGTTAACGGAATTTAAATTGGTCACGCGTGTACAGCGACGTTCTCGAATAGAATAGAATATCGTTACAGGCTTGCATAATAGACTTATCAGGACTCCTACAAAATGTATCATGCACACGATCAACAGTACCTTCTATCTGGAAAACTTACTTATACTTGCCAGTTTGAGATACCAAAGTTCCCGTCACCTTTAAATCTTTCCCATTGGTGGATAGATTCTGATGTTGGAAGATCAACATTCCATTCTCTCTCTGTTCGAACACATCGCTGTACACGCGTGACTGATTCAAATTCCATTAACCAAAGTACTGCACTTTTTACTGTGGCGTCTACATCTTTATTAATATAGTCAGTGTAACAAGTTTATCGTCTGCGAGTACCGAATAAAGTGCGCACGTGTGGCCTATCGGACTAGACCCAAAAAAATCTCGGAATGGTTTCCAACCCACGGATGAATAGTTTATTACATTCTGATGGGTAGTTCCGTAATAATAAACCATAAATTTTGAATACCTTAAGCCCGGACACCCTGTATATATGTTGACTCAAATATAGAGAACATTTTCTGTCTATTTGGGTTTCTGACTGTTTTAGCAGGCAGCAAAATAAAAAAAAAAAACTCTTTGCGGACGGCTATTTGCCTACCCCTACTATAAGAGTATACAAATTATATGCAATAAGTAATCAAAAATATTTAATTATGAATGATTTTCTAAACTAAAATTGCTTATGAACAATGCTTAAAAGATGTACTCTTCAAATTGAAAGATAAATTCACATTTGAGGAAGGCGAGAGGAGGGTTTATTCTCAAAGAAGAGAGTGGGCGTATTATTGAGACCATGCAATAAATATTGTCCCTTATAATTTGCTTATGAAAAGCTTTCAATGGCCTAAAATATTTAAAGGTTGGAGTTTCACCGAACCTTAATTGGGATTTGTCTGAATTGCGCACGTTTAACTGAGAAAATGAGTGTTTTATGCACAGATGCCGCTACAGTTGGTAAGAGGGTTCAATTAATTTAACAGCTAGTTCATTATCCTTTTAAGGTTTGCAACTATTAAAAAAACCTTAGCTTATCTTATACAGAATCCTAGTTAAAAACGTCATTTCAAAAACAGGTTAATTGAACCGATAGTAAAATAGCCGGTTCTACCCAATCAGTTCGAACCGGTAGAGTTGTATTACTGTTTTAGAAAGTCCCGATCAAATAAAAAAGCACAAATAAAATAATAAATTATAGTTTAAAAAAACTAAAAAACACACTTTAATTGTTAATGGAACTAAAAAGTAAAAGAATTCACATAAAAAACCCTTTTTTTTTTAATTTGTAGTATTTCTTTTAACCATGAACGTTTTCACTTTAGGGTTGTAACTTAATCTTTCAGTCACCAAATCTGGAATTAATCGCCAAATCTGGAAATGGAAAATCGTTAATCCTGACGATCCTGATCAGAACAATTGAACAAAATTGTTAAATTATTGTATTGTCATCGGTCCTTAACAAGTGCACAAAATTTCGAATTAATCTGATCTTTTAAAGTGGGTAAAAATCGTGTTCAAAAATTCCGTTATATGGAGGTGAAGCTAATAAAAGCGTGTTAAAAATAGGCGTCAAGACAATTCACACAGAAAACAAAAACTATCAAACTGATAATTTTTCCCCCCTTCAAAGGTTGGCTTAGAATATCTAGAGTTCGTGTATTTGTTAGAGATGATTGATTAGTTTTTTAAAATAAATCAATAAATTGATTTAATCGTAGATTATTTTTTGCAAAAAATAGGAGTCTTAAAACTTAATACATTGATAAGAATAATTATGCAAGAGTTTTTTTTTTTTTTTTTTTTTGTTGGAATTATCAATAAACTTTTTTTTAAATAATCTTTATCGTAAAAGTTATTGCAAATTTCTTAAAATACCTTACCTTAGATTTCTATCGTGTGTTCCATTGTATTAAACGGAAACATCAAAGAAAGATATTTTTGATGAGGCTTCTTTTAGTTGGACTAACAAGATAATTCAATCGACTAGGGAAACAAAATTGTGCTTTTATACAATTAGTATAAAAAAAAAAAAATTGATCAGATAACCTATTTAACAAATGCTCATTCAAATATTTTTCATTTTTTTTGAGATTTTTTAATATATTTAAGAAAAAAAATAGAATCATCGCATCCTCTTATAAATAAAACGTGGTTGTGTATGTGTGTGATAGAGAAAAAAAATGGGGAAAAAATAAGAAAAAATGACATAAAAATCTAAAAATTAATAAAATGACATGAAAGATAATATAGAAGACACGGGAAAATAAAACGTATTTAATACCATATGAAAAACTTATTTCAAAATACGCTATTTATAGTTTGTGTAATACGCTTCGTATAGCTAGCATTTTTGAACTCCCTAAAACGTTTGAGATTATTTTTCTTTCTTAAAAAATTAATTTAGCATTTAAGGCAGTGGTTCTCAGAGTAATCCTTACGAACCCCCAGGGGTCCCCAATATTGTTCAGGGCATCTATGGAAAATTTAAATCAATTTGGGGTTCCTGAACAAAGTCAGGGGATCTACACACGGTTTAAAATAAAATTAAAAAAATTTTATATATTTTTATTTTTATGGGAATTTAAATAATTAACAATAATTCACTTGGATATTCCCGACTAGGTGTTGAACCTTTTTGCTCGTGGACAAACTCAGATCCCAAACACAACTGACACCATACTAATACAGGAACATCTTATTGAATTATCCACAAATGAGGGACTTAAGCCAATGTTTGAACAATAATACCACAAATTCTGGTTACAAAAACAGATCCCAATTTTACATCCTGCATTATGGATTATTGGTAGATAAGTTGTTGACTACTTTACCTTCTTCCTATTTAGTGGAACGGGGATTCAGCGCCGTGTTATAAACTTCACCACACACACTCAAACACAAAGAAACCGACTAGAAATTAGTGAACGTGAGGATTTGCAGTTGCTACTCGCAAACATTGAGCCGGACATAAATTCACTTATAACATCTCATCCAGTTCAGCCAAAAGTCAGTAATTTATTTTATTTTAAATAAAAATTATGATTTCAATAAATAATTCTTCAATTTTTTTTTTTAATTTGTAATTTTTATACTATGCATTTATGTATCTTTTTCACTTGGGAGTTTATGGGATTGATTGATTGAATATTAACGTCGCACTGTTCAGCTACACGAGAGCTTTTGGCGACGGACCACGTAATTTTGAACCATGGTCAAGTGACGTGGACGAGACCTGAGCTGGCACCCTCCTCTCCTAACTACCACACCACACCAACGGGAGGACGTTTCAGCTCTCGACAGATTTAACGTGCATCGCTGCCCTACATGGCGGGTCTTTAGTGGCACTGGGCTCGAACTCGTGACAAGGCAAGCCTCGGTCCGATACCTATACCACTCGGCTACCGCGGCCAGGGAGTCCATGGGAAGTTTTGACTTTAAAAAGGAGTCCATGAGCAAGTTTTGACTATAAAAAGAGGCCCATGAGTTAAAAAAGTTTGAGAACCACTGATTTAAGGGCTTTAAAACAAATTTCAAACCATTAAAATATGCTAAATGTCTTTACGTTAATTACAACTTATTTTCATTTCAATTATTCATAAAATTTTGACCTAAATATATCTTTGTATTATTTTCATTTTGCTATTTCTTTCAATGTAGCCTCCTTAAAACCTATTTATTACCTGAAGTCTTATAGGACCATTAGAATATTTGATTTATCTTTCTGTTATCTTAGGAATATCACTTTTCATGAGTGGTTTCAAACAATCATAAATTCATTTAGAAAGTTTCATTCTTATCTATCATAAAAAGGAATACTTTAAATTTTAAAACAACTGTGCATTTTTTACATAGACCATTAAGGCTATAAAACAAAATGCAGGCTGGATTTGAAGCAAGATTGAATTATTACTTAAAATAATTGATTTCATATTCTGTGATCTATATGTTAAAAGCCAATTTTTTTTAAAGTTTTTACGTGAGTAAGGTAACCGAATACGTTCGGAACCATGATTTTAAAAAAGCGCATAAATGGATAGTTTTCGTGATATTTAGTGTCACTTAGATTAGAATACATGTATAAAATTGTTTTAAGGACATTTTGACAAAAAAAAATTATTTAAATACAATATTTCGGCAAAAAATTAACTTAGAATAACCTTTTTCAAAGTGTTCTCCTTTTAGAAAAAATGTTTCCAAAATAATAATATTTTGTGTGTGTGTGTGTGTTTATATAAAGCAAGGACTTCTCCAGAGAGTTTGAACTATTTTTTTTTTGAAAAATTCACATTATTTGCAGAGTTACAACCCATTGAAATAATAATCGGCGTTTTTTTCTTAAAATTTCTCCCCTCTGTTGTCGTAAAACATGGATAAACCCACTTCTATGTTATATATTTTAAAAATCTAGTTGAGCCTCTGTACAAAGGTCTAAGCTATATACAGGCAAAATATGATTATAATAGAAACATTTTTCACGAAAAGAGAATATTTTGAAAATGGGTCATTCTCTGTTCAATTTTTGTCAAAATATTGTACTTAAATAATTTTTTTACTGTAATAATATTCTTAAAACAATTTTATGTACATTTTCTAATCTAAGTGACACTAAATATCATAAATATTATCCATTTATCCGCTTTTGAAAAACCACGGTTCCGAACGTAGTCGGATACCTTAAATAAATCACATTAGAAAAATATAGAAACTTTGTAAAATTCAGTATTATTGGGGTTATTTATTTAACGAAGTATTTTAAACAGAGTTATTTTCTTATCTTTTATTTATAAATATATTTAGCGTTCTCTGATGTTTATTTTCGGAATCTCAAAAGCTAAAACCAGAGTATTTATTGGGTTTATATAAGTATATTTTATTCAATCGGAAAATCTTCCTCCTAAATGGCTGTTTGGTTTTAAAAAAAATTGGCAACATTCTCCTAAAAAAAGGAATAATTTATAAGTGTACAATTTCTGACGCATCCCAACTTCTCGTGTTTTATTATCCATATAACTTCTTTCAGAACAAAAAAAGCAAAAAAAGACATACCAAACTGTAACGGTTCATTCACGACGCTATAATTTAGACTTTTTATCAACAATAAATACAATCATTACAATCTCCTCTCACAGCTCACTTTTATCTCTCTTCCGCCATTTTTCACAAAAGTAACAGTCTGGATTTAATGACCCTCCTCTTCATTCTCTCCACACTTAAAACTCTCGGATTTAAAAAAAAAAAACACCATTAAAAAAAGAGGGAAAATCCCGGAAATTTAACCAGGATACCTTAAAATTCTCCTGCTTCCTTTTACATCCACACCTTTCCTTAAAAAAAAAAAGGGGGGGGGGCAACGAAACAAAAACGAAATAAATAAAAATACAGCTCCTCTGTCAATAGAGGCCCTGCACAAAGTCGGGATCTTAAAATTCCGCAAATAACCTACGAAGTTATAAAAGACAGAGGAGGCAATACACACACACACGCGTGCGCGCGTAGCATTTTACCGTGCCCTTTCTCTCTTCCCTACACACATCATTGCTTCCGTTTTTTTCCTGTACACAAACATATATACATACGTATGTGTAAGTATAAAAGAAAAGGGGAAAAAAACGGGGTTTGGAAGAAGGAAGAAGAAAAACTATAAAATGGGGCGATAAAATTTAGTGTTTTTTTTGCCACTCTCAAAGGTTATATCGCGTCTCGTTGCCTCCACCTGCTCTGAATTTTAGACGGCACAGTCTGTTCTGGAGGAAAAGGTCATCTTTGCCAGCACTGTGTTCGCCCAGCACCATCTTTTATTCACAGGTGAGCCTGGCAATAGATTAGGGGGACCCACCCCAAATTGAGTTTCTGGAAGCCAGTTTTTTTCTGTACGTGTGTGCATAGCTGTTTGGAGGAGTGCCGTTAAAACGATTCCGTTCCGGAAGTTTGTTTCTTTTTAAGGTTGCCCTTTTTTCCCCTCCCCTTTCTGTGGAGTGATATATATCACCCACCAGACTGGAAATGTGTATTCATTTTATGTTTCATATTTCATGAGGCCTTTTTTTATATAGGAATTCATTGCTTTGTTTATAAATTGAATTTTTTTTTCTTTTTATTATTATTTCGAATTTTCGGTTATACATCGGGGTGTTGAAATGTGACTTTTTTTATGCTTTTGGGTATTTCGTAACGCTGCACGTCGAATGGGAGTGCTTTTGATGAAGTAATACTAAAAGGTTATGAAAGAACATCTCTCAAAATAAGTAGATCTAAGTTAAAATAAATATCCTTGTAAACCATAGGTATGCAACTATTTTGGCTCGCCCACATTGTGGAAGCGGGGGATACAAGATGCCTGCACGTATTTAAAACGATTGCATTTGTTAGTTAACCTTGCATGTCAGAAAAGGTATAAATTATACCATAAAAATCAATAAATGTGTTAAATATAATAGTGGCACTTTTATTCAATTTATTTATTGTTCTAATTTCATATAATCTATAGTTGCAAACACATTTAATTTAGGAACCAGTTTCATGAGAGAAATGTGCATCCTACCGCACAATTCTACAATTTTTTTTAAATCAAGAATGAGATTTCACCTTGAAATTCTCATCACAGTTATAGAGACAAGTTAATGCCAACGAAGCTACATCTATATTTGCTTTTTTTTATCTTACAACACAAATTTGCTCACAAATATATGTTGACCCGAAAATCGAGAACAATTTCTGTCTATTTGTTTCCGTGACTGTTTCGGCGGGATGTACAAAAATTCTTTGCGGGCCGTTATTTTCCCATCCCTGTACTTAACTTGTAATTCCTATTTTTTTAAAGCAATACCAGTACACACGTTTCTCTACTTTTTCTCTTCTCCTTTTGTGAAAAATGCTT
This sequence comes from Trichonephila inaurata madagascariensis, assembly GCA_019973955.1. Lineage (NCBI taxonomy): Eukaryota > Metazoa > Arthropoda > Arachnida > Araneae > Nephilidae > Trichonephila > Trichonephila inaurata. The sequence goes on along the minus strand of BMAV01005633.1, from coordinate 324,610 downwards.
CTATTATAATAATATTTGGCCTGTATATAGCTCAGACCTCTGTACAGAGACTCAAGTATGATTTTTGAAAAATTCACTTTATTTTCAGACTTATAACCCATTGAAATAATTATCGGTGTTTTTTTCTTAAAATTTCTCCCCTCTGTTGTCGTAAAACATGGATAAACCCACTTCTAAGTTATATATTTCAAAAATTCTAGTTGAGCCTCTGTACACAGGTCTGACCTATATACTGGCAAAATATTATTATAATAGAAGCATTTTTCGTAAAAGGAAAATATTTTGAAAATGGGTCATTCTATGTTCATTTCTTGTCAAAATATTGTACTTAAATAATTTTTATTGTAATACTATTCTTAAAACAATTTTATATACATTTTCTAATCTAAGTGACACTAAATATCATAAATATTATCCATTTATACGCTTTTTTCAAAATCACGGTTCCGGACGTAGTCGGATACCTTAAATACCGAAACGGTAATTAACATTAAAAATTGGAACCATCCCATCGATTATAAGCACAATGGTCAGCACCTCCAACTAGAGTCAGAATTGGGAGAGAGAAACTGAATAGGAGAGAAATGCGAGCCCAGAGGGAAACCGGTCACCACAGCAACGACCACTGCATCCCTTTACCTATTGGGGGAATCGCGGAGGAAAAGAGTTCCTAAGGCTAACTGATGCCGATAACGGAGAGAAAGGATGATGATGGGGATGCCCGGGAGCAATAAGGGGAAATTTCTTGTTCAAAAATGATGAGAGATGGTCAGGCCCGAAACTTGGACGCTTTCTACATACATTACTTATTGTGTGGATGATCAGGGCAAAAATTTTTATCAGCCAAGGATATGGAACGAGTTTTAGATGATGGTACTTCCAATTTTGCTCCTGGCCACAAATAATACTTTGAGATTTTATTTGATACAGAAATAACTCCAGTGGAAAATGTTTGTATCTGTATAACAAATCTAGTTTGGGTTGGTTGAAAATTTAATGTTGCGCTGCCTTTTTTTAGAGTCATAACGTTATCATAGACTTTTGATTGGGGGAAGAGAGGTATATTTTACTCTCAAGTAGCCAAACTGTGAAATTCTTTCAAAAAAAGAAGTGCATATTGTGATATGGGTTTTAGATAAAGAAGTATGTAGATATATAAAGTTGAAATTTATAGCTCTGCAAGTCTATTATTAGATTGAGTTCTCTTTATAGTACGTTGATACATAAATACATATATATATATGTATATATATACATACATTTTTTTTAACTTTTATTATTATTATTCCTCTCCTTGAAACATTCATTATTGTTCTGTTTTCTTAGCTTCATTTTAATATATTATCAGGTTTTTCTTCCACGTGTTGTATTAGGCTTAACTTTTCAACTTGGGCTCCCCCCCCCCTATTATGTCGAAAGTTTCTGCTGTACGGGGAAGGTTGGATCTATAAAGCATTGCTAACCCTAATTCGCTGGCCTAATTCAGCAACAGCTTTAGAAATCATAATAGGTCTCCAGTTTAGTCCAAAGAATTTTTTGTATCTACATTTGTTGTGTCTGGTGAATTCCAATTTCTTCCTGTTTTAGCACTGTAGGTTTTAGTACTTCTTCACTTTTATTTTATATTACAATATATATATATATATATATTTAAAATGCTCTATATTTACTAATAATAAACCTTATATGCTTATATCTCAAATATTTATTTGTAATTTGAATCCAAATTACAAATTTTTTGTTGATAAATGAGGCTGAATGAATAAATATTAACGGAAATGTTTAACATTGAAATCAAACAAAAATGTTTATAAAAAATTCATGTCACGTAGTTTGAATTATAAGTAAATAAATGCTTTTTTTAAATAATTTAATTTTCCTTTTGTTCTTGAAACAAATCCATGGATTCTATTTCATCTTCAATTTATCTTAATGTTTTATTGAAAACTTTTTGAAATTATTTAATTTCTATTACTAATTTCAATCACAAATATATAAGACTTAGAGAATCCTTATACGTTAATAAAGAGTTAAGCATTATTTTAACGCTGTCTTTATTTTTATTCTTTTTTTAGTAAAATTACAAATTTTAATTCATTATCTTCAAAGGGCTTAGATGTATATATAAGCTATTTTCATAGAATTAATTTCAACCCCTTTTTTAATTTTTTTTAACGCGTGCGCAGAAAGCAGAGGTCTTTGGTAGTGGTTCTGGTCATTAGTTGAGATTAAATTAAAATTTTAAATAACATTTAAATAAAGTTTTTACAGAAAAAATTTTCATTCCTTTCAAAAAAATATGATAACTTGGAAAATGTTTTAATTTCTACGGCTCACACACACAATGCAAGAACAACCGATATCAAAATGTCAAAATGTTTAACAGTGGCATAACTTTCAATTCTTTTGAAAAAAATTCCGTATCAATACCGAAACAGCTTTATTTCTGAATTTCAACGTTTGTACTAATAATTAAAATTAATTTAGGTTGCTGTTCTTGCTCATAAAAATCATTTCAAAGTCATTTTTTTTTCATTAACTTTTAAGCATGTCCTAAAGTACGCGGAATGTGTTTTTATCACTTCTATTTGGTGTTTATGTGTATCTCTTGACCTTTCATGGGTGTAAACGAAAACCATGTATGCAAATAAATAAACACTGATGGAATGCCCTTTGAGGAGTGGCTTGGTAGTATTTTTACCAATTAACTGGACCTTTACCAGTGGCGTAATGATGAATATGAGGTTCCAGGCCTTGGGGCGATGGTGGATCTTACAAAAGTTACATACTTGGCATCAGCCAGACTTTGGGTCCCCTAGAATCCTGCCCCCCCCCGATGTGGAGGTTCGCGGGGTGTAAGTTACGCCACTGACTTTTACCACTACATAATACAGTCTCAAGCCTAAGTCTTGAAATATATATACAAAAAATTTTCAATAATTATAAATTATAAAGAGAACGGAAAATAATTTTTAAGTTAGACATGATTAGTTTTTAAAATAATACACAGTGACCGAAGTATTTAAAGAGCTACGGTGTGCCGACCCTAGATTAGAACAAAACCTCTGAGCTGGAACCCCACTTTGTGAACTTCCCCACTTCTGAGGACTTTGAGTCTCATCAGATTTAACGACCCCGGGGTACCCCAGTGATCCTTCTCGATTTTCGACCCTCCATCTTGTCATCCAATTTCTTCTTTTCCCGTCCAGACCACAGACCTATGAATGTTTGGCGCAGTATAGCCAAAACTGGCTCTTGAGCCATAAAACACCAAACTCAACTCAACTCAACTCATCAGATTTAAAGTGCATCAGGTTCTGCAAGTGGCGAGTTTTCAGAGGCACCAGGACTCGAACTCATGAGTTGCTGACCACACAGTGGCGTAATGGAGAATGTTAGGGCCCCCTACAAAGTCAGGTTTTGGGCCCTAAGACTGATCTCGCGGAGAATTCCAAAACCATAACATATCATAGGCTTTGGGCCCCTTACACTCCTGGAACCCCCGGCGATGCGTAATTTGCGGGGTGTACGTTACATCACCGCGGCCACAACTTCGTAACTCTAACCACTTGGCTACCGTGACACCCCCCATGAGTTCGCGACCATGACCACTTGGATACTGTGGCCATTATGGATAACAGGATACATGGATATTCTCATCTTAAAGCAGTGCTTCTCAAAGTTTCAATATTTGCGACCCAATATTCAATCATAATTTTTATAGTGCCCCCCCCTCCATACAATAACAACTAATTTAATTCAATAATACACTTTGACACTAAAGCTACAATTTATTTTTACTTCTCA
>BMAV01005633.1:297206-315803 GCA_019973955.1 Trichonephila inaurata madagascariensis | reverse complement strand
ATAAGCCATTTCTGTTTGCGTGTCTGCTTGGGTTCTGCCTACTATTATTCTACCTACTATTAAGAAACCCAAATCGAAACCACCCAGAACTTCTGCCATTTCTTTTTTCGGTATCCCTCTTTACCAACATTTCTTTTTTTTAATTGTTGTCTGAAACGATTTCCGGTCATATATTTTTTCTTCTTCTTACAAATCTTTTATAATTCTAGGGTTTTTTCTTTTCAACGCCATTTTTACTACGCCCCTTTAAGTACTTTTTACGTTTTAATGGCGGTTTTCATGTCAGCAAGACCGTTCAGGACTCAAGCACCTTCTTGCCATACGAGCTTAAGTTCGCCTCTGAAATTAACCACGCCAAAGATCGAATTATAATTGCTGTCTATTGTTCGTGTCATTGTTGATGGCTTCCTTTATTATTATTACTTTGGTCGGGTTTTTAATTGATTCCCTTGGCGAAGGTTTTGGCGTGAAAAAAAAATGTGTGTGTGCTACTTTCGCGAGCGTCTTACATTGTGTTTGTGTTTAAAAGAGACGCGTTGAGTCATCGGATTTGATGAAACAATTTTTGATTCTTTTTCTATGTAGACAATGCGTGTGTGAAGAGAAAAAATGAATCGTGTAGAAGAAACATAATTATCTTTAGCACGTGATATATATTTACATATTTGATTTGGGTGCGTATGCAAGGTTTAAAATTCGATGCTATCAAATATAGGTTACGTGAAGTGAAAAACCATTTTGTATGATGATGTTGAACATCCACAAAAGATTATTTAGATTAAATTACATAGTAATATATATATATATTTGTAAAACTATTGACCAAAGGTAGATATCAAAGTTATTAAGGCAGATAAGATCAGTTGAAAAACGAAAACAAAACGTTTGTATTTCTAATATAATTGATTTACTAATTTTTCTTCTTTCGATGGTATTTATATGTTCATAATATCTTCTGAAAATAATTACGAAGAATCATTAACTCACTTATTTGAATTTTTAATTCTTTTTACCATTTGATCTATGTGACACATAATATAGGTAACCAAAAATCAATAATTGGCAAACTGTCCTTTTTTTGTATGAAATTTTCCAATATGAGAACAAAATAGTCATCTTAGGAAAATCCAGTTTTATTACAATTATGTGTCATACATTCAGGATTTCCCAAGTTTGATCCCTCATTTTTTTCCCTAGTGAAGAACTTTTCTTATATTTATGTTGAACATTCGATAACTTTACGTGTAAGTTTCTAATTCATTGATTTTATTTATTACTATGTTAAGGTGACTAAGTTCAGGATTGGATTTTAAAAAAAAGTATAAATGTATCTTTTGATATACCGCGCCAGTTGAATTAGAATATACATACACAAATTTGCTTTAAAAATATTATTACAAAAAAAAAAAAAAATGTTTAAAAGCATTTTTTAGCAAAAATTGCAGAAAAAATAACATATTTTCGAAGTATTCTCTTTTTATGAAAAATGCTTCTATAATAATAACATAAACTCAAACTCAGTTGCGAAACAGCCCATGAGGGCCAGGGTCTTCTGTGTCCATCCCAGTATACGTGACCATTGGGCACTGAGGTGCATGAGCATATGTCCCGATTAGGTGGTTGGTCTGAAGCGAGACCCCATTTCTTAAGTCCCCAAGAAAGCTTGGCACTCATTTATCGATCCAATGCAGTAGGGATGAAAGGCTGAGTGGGCCTTGCCCAGCCCAGGAATAGAACCTGGGCATGTAATGTGGAAGAGCGATACGCTACCACTCGACCACTGGCCTACAATAATAACATATTTTGCCTACAATAATAACATATTTTGCCTATAATAATAACATATTTGGCTTATAATAATAACATATTTGGCCTATAATAATAACATATTTGGCCTATAATAACATATTTGGCCTATATATAGCTAGGACTATACAGAGCCTGAACAAGGATGCTTGAAAAATTAACATTAATTTAAGTCATTAATTTAATCATACTATCAATTAAAATAATAACAAGTATTTTTTTTTTTTTGTTAAAATTCTCTATTCTGATGTATTAAAATAAGATTAAATCCACTTCTAAATTATATATTTTAAAAACTCTAGTTCAGACCCTGTACAGAAGTCTTAGCTAGGCAAAACATTATTATTATAGAAGCATTTTTCGTAAAAGGAGAATGTTTGAAAATATGTCATTTTTTCTCCATTTCTTGCCAAAAAATTGCATTCAAATAACTTTTTGAATGTAATAATACCCTTAAAATAATTTTATAGGTATATTCTAATTCAGGTGACACTAATTAATAAAGAAAATATTCATTTAAGGTATCCGAACAGATTCGGAGTACTTTTTAACAAAACAACACATTTAAACATTATAAATGCTCTTTTAGGACTCACATTCCAATAAATACTACTATTTAACTAACAATATTTAAAATAAATTACCTGAATTTTACAAAAAATGCAATTAAAAGGGAAATTTTAGCAATATTTTTGAAAAAACTTCAAAGAAGTTAGAGAAAAAAGTAATAAACATATATTAGTAAAAGTATTACTAAAATAAGTTAGATGCTTTTATCTAGAAATTGTACTAAATGTTTAATTAAAATTTGACAAGTTTAGAGCTGATTGAGTAAACATTATAAGAAGTGTGACATTCTTTATGAGACCATTTTTTAAATAACAAGCCATAACTCAAAAAGTATTCATACAATGAGAAATATTTTAGAACATTCTCTAGAAAATACCATAAATATCGGGCTCAAAAGGTTTTATAGAAATACATTCGTAACATTTTGAGTTTTCAGACTCGCCATGATAGATTTTGAGCAATTTGAATGCCTACGTCTAGTAGATCAAAGACCCACTCTTCCGGTTTTTCTAACTTTATAAAATTGATTTTAACTTAGCCTTTAGGTAGCGTAGAAACAAAACAAAGTATGTTTCGTAAAGTCAAAAGATAGTTGTATTCAATAAAATAAAAAAACAAAAATATCTGTCTGGACCGAATTTGGTCATTTTCAACGTGTTCAGTCGCCTTAAATAGTATCGATCACAGAGCAATCGTAAACTTTTAAGTAAATGCAGACTTTTTTTTTTTCGAAAAACAAAAATTTTCATTGAATACTTTTGAATGATTTTTCATTTTTAAATAGCAATGAAAACAGATGACACTGATTCAAAAAAAAAAAAAAACTGCCATATATTTATGAATTTATTCTTATTTGTAAATGCCTATTCAGTAAAACAGATCCTTAATTTACTCAATGCATTAATTTACTTAAGGTTATTTACGTACTTTTTTCTTGACAACAGTATGTAATATTACTAAGCAGTAGTTTATTAATTAAGTTTACTTTTTCCCTATCATTCGTTTTTTTTTTTACATTATTTTCCCTTTGCCATGCGCAAGAGATTTTAATCTTTTAAATCTGGGTGCTTTGAATGCATTTATATTTCAAAAGAAGAAAAAAAGTCGCATAAATCCTCCTAAGTCAGAGTCAAAATCAAATTTCCGAATAATTCGTAGAATTCACATGCACTCTTTGGATTATCTGAATGCCTATGATCCTCATGCATCGAATTTTCCTCCAGAGCATAATGTATAGGTCCACAATAACGTGCCGTAAATGAATTTTTTTTCCCATGCATTTCACAAACAAATAAAAATGACGCACAAAATATTTTCATGCACAGATATTAAAATATAATTAATTCATTTTAAAAATCATCGAGCTTCTTATAGGGATATCATATACACAAACAATGTCGATGGCATTTTATTTTATAGAGTTTTGATTGGAAAATATTCCACCTATTTCACTCACTTGGCAACATTTTAAGATTCCGTGGCGACATGTTTGAAAATTACAGGATTTTTTTTTTATTTGGCATACTTACGAATTTTGGGTAATTTTTTAAAAGAAAAACGCACTGTCGGCTTATACAAGGTTTGGCTTACGTTTGGAAATACATGGCGATAATAAAAAATAATAATACACTTTTCAACTGTCTTATGAAACTGGGTCTCTAATCCTCGTTAATGATCAATGAACAACTCAAGTAAGACGTTAATTAAAACTAAAATCAATTACCCAGAATCCACTATTTTAAATATTCACACCCGTAGCAAAAAACATACATTATGTACATAGAAACGTCCTTGAATAAAATATTCGACTTTCTTCAGTTGAAAACATCTCTGCAAGACACTTTTTAGGTTGATTAAATATTTTGAATATCCTGAGTCTTGTATGAAATTGGCAAGCATTCAAATTTCAATGTAATGCATTACATTAATGAACAATGTCGTTTATTTTTTATTGGCACCATATTACATACTGTAAGCTTTTTGGTTGTCCCAATAATTTTACTTCAGCCCATATCTGTCTTTGTCAAATATTTGATTTCGACATCATAAAGCTATTCATATTTTAAAGCCTTCTTCTTTTAGAAGATAAATCATTTTTAAGTCGACAAATTTTGTAACATTTTCAAACCTCGTTGCAGACTTTTCTCAGATCGTAAGTTGGGAAGATTCACAGCACTTTGTATGAGTTATGTAAGTTAAACCACATTATATATTTCGTAACATTTTATAGATTTCTTTATTTTTATATAAGTCGATTGTTTATAAATGTCCCCTTTTGAAGCTAAACATGGAGAATCCTAGCAGTCTTCGTAATTTGAAACTGCAGTTAAGTGACGCGATACCTGAGTTGGTCTTCTAACTTGTACACTGTATTATCTCCCTATAGTTGAATTACACATTAAACTTATTTACCGGATTTACCGTTTTATTATTTTCTTCAAAGCACATCACTATATTTACAACCCTATTTACAATTATAAATTGCATAGGGAACTACAGACATCTTCCTCCATTTTCAGGTTCGAGAGTACCTTCTTCTCTCCTTCCCGCTCAACGGCCAAAACAGTTCACAGCAGCGCCCTCTTTCTAGCCTATCGTGCGCTATGTGCCAAGTCGTTACAACATTAAGCCCTGTTAAAAACTTGAAGCATCGACAGATCTACCACCATATTCAACATTTACTGAACCGGCAGTCAAAGGAAGAAACCGTTGTGTTTCGCCTAAGTTCATTTTACCGACGTAGGTTTATTTTCTAACTCTGGTTCTGGTTAGGAAATTTTGACCGGGCTCAAAATTGTATTAGATTTAACAGCTCTTGCTCAGTAAGCGATTTTTCAGATGTTTACACAACATTATATTTTTGACAATATTTCAAGCTCTTACGATGGATAAAATTTAAAGTAAATTAATTTATATATTTGAAACTCTCTCACAGATAATAGTAATAAAAGAGAATAAACTTATTTTTCTGTTATTAAGAAATCACGAGTGTTTTCGCACGAGCAATATCTCATTTCTGTAGAAATAAGTTGATAGGGGATCTCTCTGTAATTATTTAGACCAGTCATACTCAACCTACGGCCTTTTCTAAGTGGCCTAGTCATGGACCATTGCACTAAGAAATTCAATTACTTAAGAACAAAATTTAGCTGGAAATTCTACCAATCAAGCAATCACATACATCAATTTTGCTATTGATATGCTTTTTTCTTATAGTAGAATGTAAATAAAGGGTTTTGTCAGTGATGAAAGGAAATCAAAATTACGATATAACTCAGTAAAAAACGCATTTAAAAGCAAATATTTGGGTGTGTGTGTTTGATAGAGAAATAAATTTAGTATTAAAATAAAAACCAAAAAAAAGGGGGGGTGTAACATTTTTATCAATTTAACTGTGTCCAATGCTGCTTTGGTCTTATAGTGTTTTCTTCCCATTATCCTCATTTGCAGCCTGCGTGAAATACCTTTTATATATATGTAGCCCGGCGGGAATAAAGGTTGAGTATCTCTGATATAGACTATTTACAGCTATTCTATGATCAGTTTTAACGTAAAATCAGTAAAAGGAAATATTCTATTTCATTAACATCTCATTGAAGTTTTCCCACAGGCTATTGCCAACATATTTCGTAATTTTAAAAAATGTTTGAGACATGAGCAGGATAGTTAAGTTGGCATTTGCTCAATAAACTAATGCATTTGATATCATTCTATGATATATCTGAATTTTAAAACTTAGTTGTGTTTAAAATACAGTATACCTACTATTCTACATTCTAATCTACTATTCTATTTCTTACTATTAAATCGCAAATTTGAATCTTAAACCAACAATAAACATTTGGATTCTTTTTTTGCAATCAGTCTTTTTTTTTTTTTTTTTTTTTTTCATAACTTGAGCAAAAGTGTTGTTCTCCCCAACGCTCGTTAAGCATCTAAACTTCATCGTCATCCAGCAGTTACCATGTCTGTTGATTTATTAATCAGACTAAATTTATTACAAAATCTTTCCTACAAAATTCGTTCCTTCCGCATCAATGAATAAGCAAGAACTACTTGTCCGATGTTGAAATTATAAGTGGACGAGTGCCCTTAGTATGCATTTCATATCGGACTATATTTAAAGTTCCAATGAGCAATGTAACTTTAACCGAATAGAATGTCCCAAAAGCTAAAGAGAAGTAAATTTAATTCTTTAAGTAAAACTTTCCTTAAGAACATTTACAACAGAATATTTTGTAACCACAAAGATTTTGTGAAATAATTCAATCAAATCAAACTTGTAGAGCGTTAGCCGTTAAAAGATTAAAACTAAATGAAGTATATTCGGGGTTGGGTCCTCAATGGAGTCTCCTTTAGTGTAAGAAATATATATATTTTTTAGGTTAGGTTACACACACGGGCAACAAATAACTTAACACAAATTAAGGTCAAAGAACATCATAGCAGCTTTTCACAGCAGCCTCCACACAACTTCAGTACTGGCACCAAGTGAAGGACTGCAGTCGATGCTATGAAAAGCCGTTCATGTACTTTGTCCTTAATTTTTGTTGTAATATTTTTTACCCTTGTGTAAGCGACCGCATTCCTTTCTCACTTGGCTCTCACTGAAGTTGAGTGGTCGCTAGAGGGAGCCTCTGCACTTTGGAACAGTCAGTTAACCTCCATATTCATTGTTAACTGGATCGAGGGACAAAGGAAGAAAACTGGGGTCTCGCCGTGAATTAGTTTCCCCCAAACGCAAATTCATTCTCTAATTTTGGAGGTATCGGATCATGGCAGGCATGTCATGAGTTTGAGCCCAGTACCACAAAAGACTCGCCGTGTAGGGCAGCGATGCACGTTAAATCTGTCGAGAGCTGAAACGTCTTCCCGTTGGTGTGGTGTGGTAGGAGAGGGGGGGGGCAGCTCAGATGTCGTCCACGTCACTTGACCATGGTTCAAAATTACGCCAAAAAACCTCGTGTAGCTGAACAGTGCGACGTATAATATTCACTCACTCACTCACTCTCTAATTTCGGTTCTACTTAAAAAAATTTGACCGGGCTCAAAGCTCGGTTAGATTTAACCGTGCTCGCTCAGTAAGAGCAGTCACGGGATCTATTTTGACCAATGAGGAGGCAAACTCTTAGTTGAGTAAATGGAGTAAAGAAAATAGTGGTGAAGTGAGGTTTTAACCGGTGTGGTTTGCTTTAACTTAACATCAGTTACGTAACTCCAGGTTTTAGTTAACAGTGAATACTTCGGTCAGAGAGATATTACGACAGGAGCGGTTACAAACTTACTTACACTAATTTAAACGCTGTCTTCAAAGAATAGTAAAAAATAGGATTGAAATTTCGAATACTTTTCCCTTGGAGTAAAATGTTGCAATAAATTTTTCCCATTTCAATCTTCATAGAATAGAGAGAATTACTTTTGAGCAGGAATGCACATTAGTCTACGTCTTACTGTATACCAGGGGTGTCAAACTCGCGAACCGCATGTAGCCCACAACGAACATTTTTGCGGCCCGTTCAATATATCGGCTCACAATAATATACAACTAAATGAACAAATTTCTCCCGAAATAGGAAAGGTAGCAACAGAGAAGATATATCAAGTGTCAGGATGTAAACAATAACATTTTCAGTTAAAGCGTAGAATAGGGGGAATTTTGGCGAAGTCAAGTTTTTGAGGACCTGAATCAGTCGCCAAATTACCTATATGGAGTGATAAGTGTTCCGACAGTAATGAAGCGACGCCGAAGTTATGAAGAACCGAATTCATTCTGGTATCTAGATAAACATCGCCAAATCCTAGGGGCCCCAATTCTACACTTTAACCAATTTTTCTTGTTCTTTTATATGTGTTTATTATAATGTATTATTCGAAATAAACCCCTACGCTTCATGACTATTGATTTTTTCTGTGACCCACCTAAAGTTAAACCTTGTTTGTTTGGTCCTATTTAGTCTTTGAGTTTGACACACTTGTTATATATATACACTATATCAGTGATTCCCAAAGTAGTCTATATAGACCCCATGGGTCTATAACGACCTGCAAGGCGTCCACGTCAGCGAAAAAATAATTTGGGGGTCCGTGAGGTGTAAATGGGGTCTACGATGGTGGCTCTCATTAAATCAAACCATGATTTTAATTTTAAAAGAAAATTTGGTCAAGTGGAAACCAGATTTTATCTATTTAATAGATTTATTTACTAATTTTAATGAGGTTAGTTTGCAGTTACAAGGTGACAGCATAAATTTTATTGAAACAAGAGCTATGTCCGTGATTTGGGCTTTAAAAAGATATACCTGTTATTTATCGGGAATTATGGAACATCGTGAGAAAAATTTTAATTACTTTTCCTAGTGAGAAGGAGTGTCAGCGCGTGCGCCGTTGCCAATCTCCGAAACAAAAAAAGAAAGGGGAGGGGCGAGAAATAAGGTATGGACTAACTGAGGAGATTTAGGGTTAAACTTGACACGATTGATTCCAAATGTTGAAAAATTGTTATTGAAGCACCAGATTTACTCCTCCCTTTAAAAGCATTTGATTGTTGCTCAGTTATTTTATGTATTAATTAAATTTTAAATTAATTAACATTCTTTTCTTAAGTTTTAAACACCATGCTTCAAATTCACCATTTAAATCATTTAAAGTAAGTAGCTCTATACCAGCTGTCAAAAAATCATTTAAACTGTTAAATTTTCAAAAATTCAATAATAGATAGGCAGGGGTCTACCCCAAACCGAAAAACATGGCAAGGGTCTACGAGACAAAAAATTTTGGGGACCTCTGCACTATATGTTCGATATTTCATTTTTTTCCCCCGTATTTTATTGTTAATTTTTAAATGCTTAAGTAAAAATCATGTATTTACTGAAAATTTCTAATTTTTTTTAAAAAGTATTATTTTTTTTTAAAAAAAAGATACTTATTTTTGAACTAAACTAACGATTATAAAACCTTTTTCAGTTTTATTTATTTGGAAAAACATTTTGAGTTTGGAAGTCCTTTTTTATCATTAAATGAATATCTCTGAAAATACAATGCTTAAGAAAACATCCTTTTCCTATCCCTTGCGTTATAGTTCTGGCGGCTCCTTACGCATTTACAAACCTCCTTAGGGAAAACTAAAATATTTCATTTCCATTGAAAACATCCTCTTCCAAGACTTACCCAACACCCCTGGCATTGAAAAGCGAGCAGGCGATGAGGCAAGAGTTACCACTTTGATTAAATATTTTGAGTGATCATTAATCGGAAGCTTTAGGACCTCGTGGAAAACCTTTGTTTTCGCCAAGGCGCCCGTGAGTTGTGAAATATGCATCTGAGAAATTTCGGCGAGGAAGGCCATGACTCCATTCATAGCACCGCGTAATTCTGTTTTCGACTTTTCGGGTCATTTAGCCAACAATAAATCAAGACGCAGGGAGGGTGCAAAGCCACCACTTCGCATTGTGTTGTGCCTCTTCTTCTTCTCCCTTTTTTATTTATTTATTTATTTTTATTTTTACTTCTTCTTATCCGACTGCAGATCCATTACAAGTATAAGAATGCCTCCATGCACCCATTCTTAAGAGACATATTCTTTTTCACTTTTCCTTCCTCTAGTTTTATAGGCGACTGTTTTGTTCTGCTGCGTTCGAAAAGAGTAAACTGCATTGTCGGATAATCATCTGATGAGATTTTCGAGGAGTGGATGGAAAACACAGGAGGCTCTCACAACAATGGGTGTTTTATTACCAGCTAAAAAGAGGTTCTACAACTTTTCTTGGAGGAATGCAAAGCGCGCGTGTTTATGAAATGATGTTACGTATGCGCGCGCTTGTGCGAAGCCTTCTCTTCGATTGGGTTGGATTCAGTTTACTTTTAAAAGAATGTACCTATGCGTTAAAATTTATCTTCGTAAAAGAAGCGTTCTGATGTATTAGCACATACCTGTAACGTGAGTGTGCTATGATGCATGATGCCTTGTTGTTCCTGAAGTATTGGCCACAAAATAGATATCGGTTTACACGAAGAAATATAAATATGCTCTGTATAAGAATTTCCATACTTGAGGAAGATCTTTGTTGTGAAAATAAAGTATACGTTTCACACAAAAACGAATTTCAGTCGGGGGGAAGGGGGTAGTCTATTTTAGTTTTAATTACCGTGAAAATGTGACCCAGTTTTTGTTCAAGGTTATCTTAGTTGTTTAGTCTTTCTCTGGTAGACGTAAACAACTGTAAATATAGGTTAAATTGATATAAAATGACAGAATAACTGTTTTTTCAGTCTTGAGAGATTTGGATGTAGTTTCCAAAGTTTATAAAATATGCACGTTTTTCAACATTTTGACGATTTATACCTGTGGTTTTCAACCATGTCGCCTAAAATGTTAACGCCATTCGTATAATCACTTTCGAGGGGGAAAAAAAATCGAATTATTTCTAAAAAAATTCCGATGCATTATATAGATATCTCTTTATCAATATTAAATCAATTTTTAAGTGGCAAAAAGAATATTCTATTACTATTATAACAATAAATAAATGCTTGCGTGTAATGAAAAAAATATGTTCAAGCACAAGCAAAAATATGTATATAAGCATACCATTGAGATTTTTTAATTAATATTATTATTTTGATTTTTGAAAATTCAATTCGAATATCTTTATGTCAAACGCAAATTGTTTGAAAATAGAGGCTAGTACAAGTTGAATTTAGCGTGCACCCAAGTTTTCATGTAAGAATAGTGTGGCGTGGGATGCCAACCCAGGTGTTGACTTCATCCCGTTATCGAAGCTCAAAATTACGAGGCCTATTGGCAATTTTAAAAGATCTTCGAGTTGAGCTAAATTATTAATCGAAAGCGATATTGAAGCCAAATATAATGCCCTTAAAAAGTTTTTGGAATAAACCGTTTTACTTTATGAATTTCACTTTTTTTTTCCGAAAAATTTATTGGATGAATTATATTTTGAAAAATTTTATTTGATTTCCTAAAATAACTTCCTCGATTTCAAACAATTTGATGCAACATAGTAATCTATTTTTTTTTTAGATAATCTGTTTAGTACAACTTAAATACTCGAATAAATTGGTTCAAATTTATTCTACAAAGTGAACATTTTAATGACTCGTTTATTTTTCTAAAGATAAATTCTCTGCGAGTAAAATAAAAGACAATAACACAGAAATCCTCCCTACCAATCTATCCACAATTCCACTTCACCGTGACTTATTCATCTTTTTCTGATATGTTTTTGAGCAGAAAATGGATTTAAATTAATATAATTTGCATTCAGAAAACAAAGGTACTAAGCATTGAAATTATCTCATCATACTAAGTCATTAATTTTTATTATTATTAATTTAATGCTGACATTATTAACCTGAGTGCTGGGGTTAATAGTTTAGTCAGCGCAAACGCATTTAGTTTTTATCTAAAAGTAAGAGAAAATGCGCGCGAGAACAAAATCGCAATGCAGAAAATACAAGTTCTTACTCTCTTATTTTAGGTACACAACACTTTATACTTTCGACTAAATGGCATGTATTTTTCATGACGATCGATTTTTCGGAAGAGAAAACGTATAAACCAACCATTTGTAGTTTCCTCAAAACCCCTTCTTTAAAATTTGTGAAACATAAACCTGATTTTTCCTTCAGTTTGTCTTTGCATAATTTTAATAATCAAATGATCTACAAAAATACAATTAAAAGAATTTTAATTTAAAATTTTCCCTGCATTAACATATAAAATTATGTTATTGCGAAATATATACCAATTTTCAATATTACCTTTGTACTAACATGTAACTTTGAAAGACAGTATTGCATCACAGAATAAAAGAAGGGGAAAGAATGCAATTTAAGCAGGAAGAAGCGAATCTATACAAAAATAAATGCATGATATTCAAAACTGTGCAATTTTTTGGGATCAGTTGAGTTAAATATTGTACCGCAGAATTTTTATTACTATATAGATCAGACAAATAAAGATTACAGTAGCTAATCACATTCTGAAACTTCTATCGATTCAAAGTGAAGAATATAAAGTGCTAAAAATTTTCCACATTTTTAGGAAGTTCTCGAAATTAAACAGTACAACTCTAAGGAAAATCTCGGATAAACAATTTTACTTATGTTACTTTCACTTATATTCGATTTCAGTGCAGCAGGTAGCTTACAGCTAAGCTGCCACGGACTACGTAACAATTTCACTACAGTATGATACGTTATCATTAGTTTTTATTTTACCCTAAAGTTATTTAAAGTGACTGTTTAACATTGGAGAACAAACCATCTTAAAAAACAGGGGAGGATATAAGTCATTCGTCTCTGTTAGGGGTGCATTTAATCGATATTTAAAATGTAGATTTACTTTTTTTATTTTTTCGCTCAGCTATAATAGTTTGAAAATGCAAAGAAATTGAAAGAAAATTTTCAAACTAAATTTCTTACTTAAAGTTATTTTTAATACGAAGTTATCGCGGGTAAGAAATTTACAGTTCTGATATATAATATTGTAGAAATAAATTTAATTACTTATGATATAAGACTAGTCCTCAAACTCCCTCGTGGCCGTGGATGTGAGTTCTTTTGGGGTAAGTAAAGCGGTAACAAATTATTTGGTGGTTTAAATGAAATTTAGAATTCATGAATTTTGTACATTATTTGCAGACGATTATAACTGTGACTTATGGAATGGTTCTCCCATTATCGGGCTGATCGTTAAGAAATTTTCTTGGTTTTTCCCTCTAGTCTCCCAATTGATAGCTAGCAAAAATTTCCAGGAAGTTCTCTATCTCTTTTATTCCATTGTTTAGAATCATTTTCTTTGCGACATATTTCAGACTGGCGCCAATAGGCTGTGATGTAACTCGTATTGCGTTGCAAACTTATGAAATTCAATTCATCGGTAAAATTAAGAAAATTTTTCTTTGGGAAAAACATCGTAGTTAAACTTTTAATTGTCTACTTTAATACATATAATTGGATAAAAAATACATGTTATTCTTTTAGAGCTTGATCTCTTTGTCATCATCTTCTTCGAAAAAGTTTGTAAGTTTTTTTTAGAAAATAATTATCAAATTCGATAAATTTTAAGCTATTCTTTCGAGTAATAATAAATTAAATCTTTTGAAACATAATTTGAAAGAGTTGAGCAACAAGATTATTCAAATAAATACTTAGCAAATTTCTTGATAAATATGTTTTTTTTTAATTCTAATTTCTTAAATAATTGTTTCGATAACCGATTTCGAATTGTTTTCTGGAGCTAACAAATTTGGAAATCTAACAGAGTAGTTAATTTATCTTTTCATTCTTAAAACTTTATTCTAAATTATTTCTGAAAAAATTGTCAAGTCTTTATTGTAAAATATTTTTTTTCTAAAATTGAAATGTTAAATGCCAAAAACTGAATTTATTTACGTATTGCAAATTTGAAACTACTAATGATACATTTCACTATTTTTTCAATGTTCCATTTAATTACTTAAAAAAGGGGATTTTTTTTCTTTAAAAAGACACTTAAAAACATTAATAATAATATTAAACTTACTACATCAGGAATCTATCTATTCAACTAATAAAATAAGATTCCTTTTTCTGCTCCCTAAAGAAAATTCTTATATTGATCATCATAGTAAAGGGGAAAACTGGAAAGAAATATCTTCTCTTTTTTAAAACCATATTAAAAAGATCTTTTGCTTGTTTATTAAAGCAAAAAATTTCAAAAAAATTCAAAATTTTCTCTTTTTTTTCTCTAGAATCATTATCTCGCTCTATTCTGGCACTTATTCTCTTGAATAGAATGTTCCAGAATCATCGCGAATGATATAGCACAAAATCCAATCAAATACATCAATCGATATCTCTATTTTTTTTATTACAAAAAATGAAGTCCGCACCCAACTTACGAGCAATAGTAATTCAATTCATCGTAACAAATAAAACTAAATAAAAAAGTGACATTTAGATTTCTGGAATCTTCATTGATCACAATTTTTACTAAATAGGTTCAACGGCTCATACAAACCCAAACAAACCAAAAAAAGAATGAAAATAAAAAAAAAGAACAAAAAAGTTGTCGGGAAAATATTTTTGTGAATGAATATATAAACCCTGACGCAGCAGCTCGGCGAGAAATTCTCTCTTCATATAGGGAATTTCCACTGCCGAACGTAGGGGGAAAAACTTGATAAAGATAGTTTCACAACCGCTGTACTTCTGGGCAGAACTGCGTTTGAAGCTGTAGTGCGCAAGTGTTGGTGCGAAATCTTCGAGCTCCTGAAGAAACTACGCAATAGTAATCAGTACAATAAAAACAACAATGAACGCACATGTCAGGAGCGATCAGTGATTGTCAACGGAAAATGGCAAGGCGACGTTCTGGTTCCGTTAAAATAAATTGCGAAATTGAATTCGTCTTCGAATACGAATTACGGAAGCTTTCGAATTCTTTTGTATTCTTCTTTTTCCCCCCTTCGAACTGCGTAATCGAAGAATTCTACAGCTTTAATTTATTATAAAAAATTTTGCTTATTTTTTAATTAAGCATTCTGATATAAATGATGTCTTTCTGTTTTATTTTTAATTAGAATATACCTTAAAAAAAGTTAGTTTTTTTTTAATAATATTTTTAGAGAATGTCTTTCATAACTGCGTAATAATACATTTCATCTTCATTTTTTTTTAAAAAAAACCAAACGATCTAGAACGTGACCTGATTTTTGAATAAGAAACAAAATTTTATGGAAACAAAATCGTCTGATTCTTTCGAAGATTTTTTTTTTTTCGAATTCGAATTTCGATTGTTTCTCCACAAAATGCGTATGGATGAATCGGACATTGTATTTTGAAATGTTTTGAGATGTGATGAGTGACTCAGTATAATGCTTTTTTCTTAGATTTCGGAACATTACAATTTTGAAATGCAATTGTTAAAATGATCGTAGAATTTTGTGTAAACAAGACTGTTCTTTAACTTCTCTCGATTGCATCAGCAGGCAAAATTACCAACTGCGCAATTTGGATCTTAAACCTTAGAAATGCTAAGAGAAGGATGGTGTTTGCAGAGGTAAGTTATTCCTCTCTCTCTCTTTTTATTTTCATTTTCTGTTATCTGTTTTGTTCTATACTTTTTCGAAGCAATTTATTAATACAACTTAGATTTTATGATAACATTCTACACAATGACGCAATGCTGCAAAATAATATTTAATGAACATGAATCAACCCAAATTTTATGAGCTAAGTAATATTATAATAAAACTTAAGATTGCTTGCCTTACTTGTTTAAATATGTGAATAAAGTTGTAGATACATCTTAAATTTGATCTGCGTACATATTTTGTATCGCCGACATGATTTTTTAAAATTTAATACTAATCCGTGTGTATAATACGAATCATGTTTAAGGACTTAATACTGAATATAACATTTAAAATTTCAAAAGTGTATAACACTGATATAATAAAAAATATAATAAATATTTTTTGAACACGGTATCGGTACAATGGTTTAAAGTTTTAAGATTAATATAGATAAAATTGGAAATATTTTGGTAATTGCGCTAGAGAGGGTACTTTATTTCCGCTTTGAGTATGTTAAGCTTCAATTCATTTGATTGTATTGTCTATGGTAATCATAATTTATCATATATTTTATTAATGATAATTTGTGTGTGACGCAAGTTATATTTTTAAATTTTATTTAAACTGTTGAAAATACGAAAATTTGTTGTTTTCTTAACAAATATTGTATGAGTGATTTTAAATAAAACACAGAAAGTAATTAACTATTTAACTTATATTATTAAATTAAATGATCAATAATTATAAAAAAAATAAAGACTATATATTGTGTTTACTCTTAATTATTGATTTTTTTTATAAGAAGCGACGGAAAATGTTATGTTTTCAGCATGCTTATTAAAATTTTGACAAGAAATTAAATGTGTTACAATTTAAAAATATTTTACTCAGAAAATGATAAAAATATGATGAATGGTTCTTTACACATGTTTAATAATAGTTGTAAAATTTTGAGAATCTTGTTACTAACAGTTATGTATTATATTTCCTTAAATATCTTCGCATATTATAACTTTTCTTGATAAATACGTAACATTACTGAATTTTTTTGAAAGTGAATTTTTGCGAAATTTGCTTATTAGATGTTTTACGTTTTTCTGGTTCTGAAGTTTTTACAAATTATCTTGTTTCTTAGAATCTTGAAATAAAACTGTTATGTTCGTAGATTAAATAAATGTTCACCTAATTATAAAAGTTAGTAATTTTTACAGTAAAATTATTTTTAAGAACGAAATCTCCTTTCTAATGCATTAGGTATTTTGAAAATTCTTTTGATAAACTAATAAAACTATTGTTAATTTGTTATTTACAATGCGAAAGTGTGATGGTAAAAAAAAAACAGAACCATTACTAAAAGTTTCATAAATAAAAAGAAATTAATTAAACTTGTGAATTTTTGTTTTAAAATAAATATAAAAACATTGTTTATATATATATATATATATATATATATATATAGTTTTTTGAGAAAATAAATATTAATAGTATAAAAAATAGTTTGAAAAAATTAAGAAAATAAATTAATTTTAATAAGTAATTTTTAAAAAGAAATAAAAAGGAAACTGCCTTAATTTTATGCGATAACCCCCCCCCCTCCCTTGATAGATTATGTTCTAAGCGCAAAACATTTAAATTCCTAATTTTCCTTACTGTTCTTTTCTTTTTTTCCCTCTCTTTTTATTTTTATTTTTCATTTAAGATAATCGCGCAACTCATGTCAAATATTACAAATAATATTCAGAATTGTAGGAATAATTTGAACAAAAAGCGTAACTGTAGATGCAATCAGTCTTGCATTACGATAAAATATATAAGTAGGCAAGAATACGTGGATGAAAGATTATAAAAATTAATTATTTCAATCAGATACATGTGTTTAAATGACTTCAAATGTGTGTCCCCAAATCATATACTTTTTTTTTTTTCGTTATCTTTCCTTTCCTTTAATTTACAAATGCTTAAATTTTTTAATATGTGCATTAACAAATTTAAGTGTGCATTAACAAATGCTTAATTTGTATATTTTTATTAAATTATTTCTATTAATTGTTTTAAATACTAATGAAAGCAATAATTAATTCTTGTTGCTTTATTTTTCTTCGTCATTTAACATGGAAGTTTTAATTTGTATTAATAAATGAAAGCATTTGGGAGAATCGCCAAAAATATTCAAATCATTTTATATGAACTAAATGATATTATTTTTAAATTGACTTTCTAATAGGGAATGTTTTTTTCAATCAATAATAGTTTTAATTATTTTAATCTGTAATAAAAAAATATTTCTTTATCACATTCTTCATTAAACTTTAAGAGAAAATATAATTATAATTTCCCAATTACATTGTAGAATTTTAAGCAATTTTGAAATTTTTAATTTATTTTTGTATTTCGTATGTTTAATTAATAATTTAGGATTTTCTTAGAAATACATGTGATAAATTGTTTGATAAAAATAAACGTAATACCTCTTAGAATTATAAAAAAGGCAAGTTGTACAAAATTATTCATGACTTTTGAGCTTTCCAATATTTACACCCCCATGTTTGAAATTAGTATGCAAATATGGTTTAGAGTTTATGAAAGAGAGAGAAAGGTAGTTCCTTTATTTAAAAAAATCTTTTTTTTCAGTAAAAAACATTTATGTAATATTATTGGATGACACTTCTATTCTTTGTAAAGTATTTTTTGGAAAAAAAAGTCAAAAATTATGTACAGTTGACGTTTTTATTTATCATTATTTATTATTTGATGAGAACATACATATTCTTAAAAAATTAAATATCATGAAAACAAAAAATCAGTTTTGTTTTCATGATATTTAATTTTATAATACTTTTCTACTTGTAATGGATCCTCGTAATGGATCTAAAAATGAACGAATTGCATGATTTTTGGATCTGAATTAAATGAATATCTATATAAAAAGTAATATAAAAAAATTATTTTTAGGTCAACTCCTACTTTGGTCAACAAAGAAATTTTTTATTTTAGTTAATTAAATTTAATTAATTAACTAATATTTGAAAAAAAAAACTGTATTAACATATCACGTGTCATCCACTAGAAGTTTTAAAAAATGTATTTGAACAAGTACTATATATATATATATATATATATATATATAGGGAGAGAGTGAACTAAT
>BMAV01005633.1:284842-295433 GCA_019973955.1 Trichonephila inaurata madagascariensis | reverse complement strand
ATTACAAGTAGAAAAGTATTATAAAATTAAATATCATGAAAACAAAACTGATTTTTTGTTTTCATGATATTTAATTTTATAATACTTTTCTACTTGTAATGGATCCTCGTAATGGATCTAAAAATGAACGAATTGCATGATTTTTGGATCTGAATTAAATGAATATCTATATAAAAAGTAATATAAAAAAATTATTTTTAGGTCAACTCCTACTTTGGTCAACAAAGAAATTTTTTATTTTAGTTAATTAAATTTAATTAATTAACTAATATTTGAAAAAAAAAACTGTATTAACATATCACGTGTCATCCACTAGAAGTTTTAAAAAATGTATTTGAACAAGTACTATATATATATATATATATATATATATATATAGGGAGAGAGTGAACTAATAGTAGAGGAATTCAAAACAAGATTAAAGAAAGAGACTTATTAATGAATTAAATTACGAATCCAAATTTCATTTGAAATTTCATTTGGCTCCACATACCGAAAATACAGCAGTAGTATGTACTTGCTTTTTATGTGATTTTTGAGTCATAAAAAGTTATTTTTTAACTTATTTTTTTTAAAAAAAATCACTTGAAACATAAGAGTTTCGCGAATATATTAAATTCCCTGAGAGAGCCTTTGTCTATAATCTTTCTTTAAAATGAGCAACTATTATCTACATCAACTCGTTTATATTGAAACTATCATTGTCGCAACAGACCCAGAAGAATAGAGGGGAAAAAACCCCTAAAGATATGTTAACAACAACAAAAGAAACATCTTTCTAGAACAATCATTGCTCATGTTTAACGGCGAATGAAAAAAATTATTTTCCGAACACAGCATGGATAAAAAGAAAATAATTGACGAATTTGAAGAAGATCTTTACAAATTTCGTTCTATTCATTTATTTTTAATTGGATGTTGTTGCCTATTTTCCATTGTTTAATTTAAATGCATGCATTTTGGGCCTTTTTAAAAGCTGTTCATTGAATTGAATATCTTCATTTAAAAAATACGAAATACGCATTCTCATTTTAGCGAGTGAATAGTTGTTTAAAGAGAAAAGAGAAATTCGATTTTCAGTATATATATTTTTTTAAAAAAAGGAAAGTTGTAATGTTCTAAATATTTCCATTTTAAATGTGTTAATTATATAACAATTTGCATTTGGAAGGAACAATACAATCTTTTTAAAAATTGTAGCGAAATAATTTTTTATCACTTCTTTTTGCTTTGAACGTTTAATGTTAGTATCATATTATTTATTTGAAATATGTAACATTTTATTAATAAGAGCATCATCATAGCTCTATTATAATTATTTAATATTTTATTACTTCTTTTAAGATGTAAGTTTTAAATTTAATACATACGGTACTTAATTTCTGAAAGATTGTTGTTACTGAAGAAGATATTATTTGCCAATAATATCTGAATTTTTGTATACATATATATATTTTTATGTAATTTATTTTCCATTTGAAACATGACAATCCTATTTTAGAAAGACTCATACATTAGTTTTATCAATTTTTGAAGATTGGAATGAGACTATTGTGTGTGTTAACTTTTAATCATTGTTTTGTTTGACCTGGGACATAGACAAACTTTTCTTATAAAGAGGGGAGTTATATTCTAAGAAAAATGTAGACGAGAGTATGTCGAGGGGTAATTTCTATGATAAAAGTTAAATCTATTGGTCTATGGAGGGGGATAGAACCTCCAACCCCCACCCCTTGTCTGAGCCACTTGACAAGAACTGCAACAGACGAAATTAGAAGAATAGGGGAAAAGAAACTTTAATTTAATTTAATTTTATTTTATTTTAACAGTTGAGTTTGACATTCAAATAAAGCCCTCGTGTAGCTGAACAGTGCGACGTTAATATTCACACACTCACTTGCCATTTAAATTTTTGTGTGTATTCTACAACTTCAAATTCACACATACTAAAATCTATTTTTCCCTCTAAATACACAAATTAACGCGATCCAGTTTGAGAGATAAAATTAAAGTAAATCCCAGTTGTAATCAAGTAGAGTATTTCCGCAACTTACCGAGAAAATGGTAAGATAATACAGGTTTAAACTACCGGAGACTAACAAATTATCATAAAGTATTCGGAATCTAAAATCGAATTATCCAGATTGAAATATGATACAACTGCTACAAGGCTTTTAGAGATAATCCTTTTTAGTGAACAGAGCAGCAATTCTAAGTATTGATCTTCATCTCGTCTTTTTCTAAGAGCGTTGTGAAGCAGTTATATATGAAACTGTAGCCTTTTGCGGAACTATGAAAAAATGAGGAAACTGAATTTTAGGAAACTATTTACTGTCTCCCTTTTCGTAAGCAATTTCGTGATAGCAGCAAAATAAAATTACACTTAAAAAATGAAATAATTACAAATAAGAGTGAACCCCTATATAACATCTAAATATATGAGTCTAGTCTTGTACAGGACACCTTTACAGTCCTCAAGCTCCAGAGCTGGCCTTGCTTGTTATTGGGGCTTTTGGACCAATATAGAAATGCACTAAATCTATAGACAAGACAAATGGATGTCTAGTCAAGGGCGTAGCTACGGCCGTATTAGCCATATAAATGATACAGGGCCCTGAACTACAAAGACCCCAACATATGTAAATACAAAATCGTAAAATGCTATCAATAGTCTCTTTACGAAACTCCCATTTCCAATAAGGAGCCCCAAACAATTTTGACACAGAGCCCACTCAGGATTAGTTACGCCAGTGAGTTTAGTATACTAATAGTCTTTTTTGATATTCCAGTATATCTCCCCTTTAGTCTCCCCCATGCTAGTGTAAGTTTGGAACAATTTTTTCCTTGTCTGCAAAAATTTAAAAGAAAAGGACCAACAATGAAGTATATTTTCTCATTTATTTCTGGTATTGCTTTTAAGGAACAGTTTTTCGTCCCGTCTAAAACTTAAGACACATCACTACAAGCATTCTCTGTGCTTAGTAAATAAAAATAATCGATACTCCTGCGAAAGGAGGGAAAAAAAGAGGTGAATCTTCTAGTATCTACCTTCGTCTATATCCATTCCTTTCCGAGGTAAATAAATTGCGCAGGGAGAGACCCTAATATCTGCGCAAACTCTTCTCCGTTCTAGTGACCTTTCCGGTTGTCCGTGCGCACCCTCAGAAGATTCTTTCTCGCCCCCTCCCCGTCTTTTTTGTTCTTTTTTTATTTATTTATTCATTCTTTTCTTGTGAGCGTCCGCTTTTTATCCTCATCTACCCTTTTCTTGGCACAATCGATCTGTAGGGGGGAGGGAATTGTTCCCGAACTAGGGAAGGCGCGTGCCTGTTTGTTTGGGTGAGGGTTTGGATCGTTTGGTTGAAGGGATGGAGAATTGTTGCATCGTATTCTTCGAATGATGCAAGGGTGGAGTAGTACTATCCCTGAACATGATGCGAGTCTGGGATGGTGTACGAATCCGTATTTGTGGAACATAAATCAGGGTTGCTTGAAGCTGCCTTTGCATGTTGCTGAAGAAAAAATCCAGGAATAATTTTTTAACAGCAAAATATTCTAATATTAATATTATATTTGATCGTATTGATGCATAAAGTAGGAGATAAAGAAACTGCATCTTTTTAATACCCCGTGCAGTTTATTACGACATCAAATGCAGCTTTCTGATTTGCAAAACAAGTTGCAAAGTTTTGCAAAATATGCAATGTTTTTGCAAAATGAATTATTTAATGTTTATTTCTTTTACATTTATTTTTGTCTTTTGAGGCCTTTATGTTGATATTTAAAGTAATATGTTTTAAACATCAACGAGTTAAGAATTTATTGTTAAAAAAAAATATAAAAAATACTGAGTGACTGAAGTATTTTGTGGTGTTCATTTGCTCAAATACAATATGTTCAAGATTCGAGCAACAAGAAAAATGCCTCACAAGAAAAATTAAGCACACACATGCATTACTTCTTTCAATTTAATCAAACTAAATGACAAACTCTCAGTTTGAAAGTTACTCTCGGAGACTGGAGTACACAAGGCAGGGTTTTAGGGTTCCTTTCCCATAGACCAGTAGGCCAGACTAAATTTTTCAGCATGAAGATTACGCCTCGAAGCTTCCGCGTATGCTTTTTTTTAAAGAATATAACATGTTTTTTTACGCATGTTTACCCCCACCCCCCTCTTCTCCTTCCGTAAAGGAAGCCTGTGTATGTCACTACTCTCAGAACTAAAGTGATTCAGTATTCAGAAGTGAAATTTGTCAATTAGGCAAAACTAGGAAGAATAAATGCAGTTTGCATTTTAGATTAAAGCTAATTTCAGACTCGACTTTACGTAATTAAATCACAATCAGGTACTGTACGAGGAAATACAGTTAAATATCCTGCTCACGGGATATAAGCTCAACTTATGTTTCATCTTCTCTCTCCTTGATTGCTTCTTGATAGCATTGTATACAGAAGCTGGAAAAGGCAATTCACTTCAGTTTTTGCGTATTTACAAAAGCCAACAGAAAAATAGACGTAATTTCTCTAGAAGAGGAATTAAAATAAAATTATTGTGAAGGAATACATCAACCCAGGGGCGTAGCTACCGCCGTATCAATGATACGGGTCCCCCAAGCTACATGGGCCCCAACATGTGTAACTACAGTACCACTAACAGGGCTTTCTTTTCTATAAAAGAGCCCCCGAAGAAGTTTTGATACGGGGCCCACTCAGAACAAGCTACGCCAGTGTATCTACCACAAGAAAATTCCAGTAAAATTTTCAAATAACTGCAAAAATAAAAACATAAGGATTGTTTCATAATATCTCGTGCTCCTTTTTTTTTTTTTTTTTTTTTTTGTTTAATAGGCAAGAGTTAACGTTTCCTATACCAGAAATTATCAAATTTATTAGCTAGAGCGAAAAACAATTTCTTTTTTTTTAATTATTTGATCTAAGTTATATTTTTACAATAGAATGTTTTTTCATACAAGTGAACATATAAAAGAAAAATGAACTTAGAGATCAAAGAATTTTTTTTAAAAAAAAAGAAGAAAAGAATTTAATCTTTTTTTATTGCACGGGCACAATTAACCTTTTGTGATGTTATTTTATTGTATTTAAATGCAATCTGTTTAACGTGACTTTTCAACCTTAAGATGTTACTTGTGTCTTACATTAAATGTAAAATAGTTCTATGCAATATTTATTTAATTGGATTGCTTAGATCAGTTCATCCCCCTGTTTATAATACTTCTTATATTTCCATAAAAAAAGATTTCTAAATATTTATATTATAACATACATGTAGTATTTTATATATTTAATATTTTTAATGTTTTAAATTACTATTTATTTATCCTTAGGACATATTGACGGTCTCTTTTGTATAATAATAACACAATAGTAATAAGAAAAACTACGGAATGAATAGAAATTTTGGCCTTTGTAACACTCAGTTGATATAAAATTACACTTAAAATCCTATTTATTCATTAACGGAAACAATTTTGGACAAATATCTTGTAAATCTTTCCTTTTTTTTTAAGCAAAAACTTTTTGTGGAACTGTAAAAAAAAATGGTAAATATTAAGGAGAATTCATTGCAATATCACAATTGTTTGACCCACTAACATACCAAGATGAGAGCCAAATTAAGAAATAATGTATGGGTCTCGAGAAAAAATGACTACTTTATGATTGTCTTAATATTTTAAATAATTTGGAGCTATTTGCAATCATACCATCTTTAACTTATGATAATATGTAAATTATAAATTATTACTGTAATCTCTCTCTGTAATAGTTAAAAATAATACGTATTTTTAACTCAATTCAATAAGAACTTTAAGGGAAATTAAATTCATTACAGATGAAAGCCAGCTTATATAAGTGATGTAACAAATAAACTTTTAATTTTACATATTAGAAAGAGAGAGAGACAAGAAATATAAAAAAAATGTAAAGCATTCTGCAGCCTGAAAGAAAGTTGAGGTTCAAGTTATCTAATGAAATTCAATGCCTTAGAAACTAGTAAATCGTATATCCATGCTTAAATCACATATTTAAAATCATTATTGATTAAGAAATATTACAGAAGTAGATTTTATTTCTTGTACATGCTAATTAAAAAATAATGCTTGAATTTGGATCAAGGGTTAAACATCAACTCTATAGAAACATTGAAATGAATTCTAGAATATACATATATGTTCGTTTAAAGTTTCCAAAAAATCTTTTATTGTAGTACGAACGAAAAAAAAAACTGTGTATTATACAATGAAACTAATCAGTTAGACAAAAAGATGATTTTTTTAAAATTTTCCTTTTCTTTCTTTTTTTATTGTAAGCAAAATGCTTCAAAATGTTTGTTACTTCATATATTTCCTTCTGGAATGGGGTTTTTTTTTGTATATAAATATTGTTGAATTCATTTTTGGTTGAAGTTGAAAAGTTTGAACACATGATTTTTTGAATGCAGGTAACCCAGACCCGTATCCTGTACGCAAGCTCCAGTTAGCCTAGTTGATGAATTTAATATATCCACTTCAACACCGGATGAATTTATTACATTAAAATATATTAACATAAAAATAATTACATCAGTAGAATTGATAAGAAATAAATATGCACAAGAATAGGAGCAATACATAGCAATAAATTATGCGAAGAATTTTATACACGAGAAAATAATACAGTCCCTAACAAAGAGCCCCTGGGAGCAAAAATCAGTATAAAACCGTTTTATTTGAGTGGAAAAGTAGTACTTAACGACGTGACCATAACATAAACTTAACAAGCAAAAAAAATTCATTACTAACTTAATGCGATTAAGTAAAAACAAAATCCCCAAAACCTTTACAAAAGTGCTTTTCCAACATTGTCCTTGGAAGCAGAATAAATAATACGTAATAATGTAGTGCAAAAGTGTGCTGGTTTTTTGAGGTAATGACTGTTGTGAAAAATGAATGGTATCTAGTTCATTGAAAATCTGGAGCATCAGCTCTAGAGGATCTAGCCCAAAATCCGTCTATCAATCGAGCTCTACCTAGGCCCAGGTATGCTGGGTATCTAGGGTGTCCACACAGCTGTGTTTGATACCGAACACGATTACGCTTTTCGACCTCGTCTTCCGTTTATTGTGAATTCCAGCCTCGAAATCGAGTCTGCGACCGAATAATGAATTATTATCCTGATCGTGTGATGGGATAACGGTAAAAGTTGAGTGGGAGGGTTGCTGCTGTGAAAGTAAATTAAGATGAAGTAATGTATTTTTGTAGATGATTACATTTAGTAATGTATTAGTAACCTAATATTTACTTGGATTATTAAAAGAAAACAATTTTCAGTCGCATGTTAGTAGAAATTCAGAAAAGTGGAATAAATAAATAAAAATCATTCCATAAATGAGAAATCCCGAAGGGAAAAGTCAAATCCAATGAATTTTAGCATGAATTTTAAATAGCTTGCCTAAGTTTAGAACTGAACAGCAGGACTAAATATGTTTAAAAGAAACCATCAATATTTTTCTCTTTTTGCTCTCTCTCTCTCTCTCTAAATACATACAATGAAAATCGTTTAACACGAAACTGAGGGGACTGAAATAATTTTTCGTGTTAAAAGATATTAAAAAAAACCCATATATTTAACAAAATTAAGCTTATTGTACATTTTATTTACATAGATATGTATATATAATGTATTTAATAAATGCTTATTTTTATGCACTGAATAGAATGTTTTAGAAGAATTTTTTAAAAAAACTACTCCCCAATATTATATTTGTATGGAGTTTTTTTAACGCATCAACGTTAGATAAACGAATTGACATTTTTCTAAAATGTATATGTACCTCTTTTGGAACCATTTCCTGGCGGAAAATATTACCAAAAACATATAAACATTTTGAAGTATTTCCTACGATATATGGCCCCCCCCCCCCTCCTTCTAGTTCAATATTTGTTTTGTTCGAGAGATATCTGATATTATTCCTTTCAAGTTTAATATTTCCACGAACCCTTTATTTTTGTTTGAACTCAATTTCTAAGCCCATCCTATCTACCTCAGTTAAATTCAGTTCGACTTATACTCCAACCAAACTTTCTCCATTCTAACTTAATCAGGTTGCCCCTGGCAACAATGAATACGAACGTAGGAGTTCACTTTCGATTTGTAATTCCGTTCCTCCTGTTCTATTTCGCGAATAACAATACATGCGATTTCTAAGAACACATTCTTACAATCCCCCGGTATATATTTTCCAGAAAAAACCAGAACCGTCACCGTCATAAGCCCCCCGCGTCAACGATTTTCCATCTCATTTTGCTGAAGATGGCACAAGTACTTTACCGAGATTTACCCTTAGATTACGATGGGCGTGTCTGTTTTAGCCATTTTTTTTCTTCGTAGATATATATTCTTGTATCTCTTTTCCGCTTGCAATTACGAGGGGAAAAATTAGCCCAAAATGCATTATCCTTCTACGCCCTATTGTGTTCTTGCAGTACGTCCATGTCCTCCAGAACACCGTGGCCCACAGCCAGGAACACACATCTCGTTCGCGTTCGAAACCGTTTAATGACATATTAATGGCTTTATTTGTCTCCCGTTTTGTGACTGCCTTAGCAATGCTTACGACACAATAATTGTTATTTTATAGATGTTTTCTGTAGACAATAAAGTCGAATGTTGTTTGCGGAGGCCGCCTCGCTTGGAGAGAGGTCTTGTTGGCATGGTCTGGTTTCTAAATCTTCTTTTTTGATTGAGGATGTGAAAAATCGTTTAAGGAAGGAGAAATGGTAACTATCAACCGAGGTTATTTCGGCTTTGAACATGGCAACAAGTTTTGCGTATTGTACTAGATTATGTATTTAACTACCCTGCAAGGCAATGAAATGTAAATACTGAGAGAGGTGCCATGATTTAATTACCGTAAAATCCGGCGTATAACGCGCATTTTTAAGGTATCCGACTACATTCGGAACCGTGATTTTTCAAATGCGTACAAAGGAATATTTTTTTAATATTTGGGGTTAATTAGGTTAGAATACACGTAT
Organism: Trichonephila inaurata madagascariensis; assembly: GCA_019973955.1. Lineage (NCBI taxonomy): Eukaryota > Metazoa > Arthropoda > Arachnida > Araneae > Nephilidae > Trichonephila > Trichonephila inaurata. The sequence continues at coordinate 286,398 of BMAV01005633.1, read as the reverse complement.
GAAATTGTTTTAAGAATATTATTACAATTAAAAATGATTTAAATGCAATATTTTGGCAAACATAGTTATTTTTTTTTCCAAATGATCTTCTTTTATGGAAAGTGGTTCTGTAATAATAATATTTTGTCTATATATAGCTCAGACCTCTGTACAGAGCCTGAACTAGGATTTTGGAAATATATAATTTAGAAGTGGGGAAATATATCAGAAACTTATATCAGAGTGGGGAAATTTTAACAGAAAAACACTGATAATTACTTGAATTGGTAGTATCTCTGAAAATAATGTGAATATTTCAAAACTCCTAGTTCAGGATCTCTGGAGAATTCTTAGCTATATATAAGCAAAATATTATTATTATAGAAGCATGTTTCATAAGAGGAGACAGTTTGAAAAAAAAAGGAATTCTAAGTTCATTTTTTCCAAAATATTGCATTTAAATCATTTTCTACTGTAATAATATTTTTAAAACAATTTTATACGTGTATTCTAATCTAAGTGACATTAAATATTAAAAAAAAATATTCGTTTGTATGCTTTTGCAAAATCACGGTTCCGAACGTAGTCGGATACCTTAACACAAAAAATAAGATCGAAATATACAGGTGCGCATTTTTTGCAGATCATACAAATGAGAGCTTTAAAGAATTATTAAAGAGATGAGCATAAAAAGAAATTAGGCTTCTACATATATCGAAACACTGCTTATTTAAAAGAAATGACATTCCTAATGAACTTAGAGGGCTGTAGTTCTAGAAGTATATTATTCTTCAAAAGCTTGGGATAATACTTCGAAAAAATGACTTCAAAACAAAGAGTATTGCACACATATATTCCAGGTTTCTTCCTAAAAGATGGGGTGCGCGCTATACGGCGAATATACCTAAAAATTAAAAATTGCACCTTGAAAGTATAGGTGCGCGTTATACGCAGGATTTTACGGTACCTTTTATTTGTTACGATGTTGGAGAGAACCGTATTATAATCTAACATTATAATAAGCTTTTACATTTAAGTGTACTAAGTGTTGATCAGTGACGCACACAAGGGGGGAGGGAACGGGTCCAGACCACCCCCATAGCCCTTAATATTTTTTTTGATTGATGATAATCCTATGTATATAGTACGTAAAATTTAATTGTTTGTTATTAACAACTTATTTTATTAATTAATGCTAATTAATTCAATAATTTATTTTTTACTATATTTTGTTCCCCAAATTCACGAAATCAAAAGACAATGTTTTGAGGCATATTGAGGTAGAATACGAGAATGTTGAACTTTCAGCTCTGATTTGATTAGCTCTGTCCCTCCCCTTGAAAATTTTTTTGTGCGCCACTGGTGTTGATAGTTATTGGTAATGTTGATTGTTGTACATCAAAAATAAAAACTAAAGTTACAAATCAATACGTTTTTGTACATTACGATTAGATAAAAAAATAGATAAGAAGAAATTTTAAAAAATGATCAAACATACATCTTTTTCAAACTAATATTTCAATCGTGAGCTAGAGTGGTGTACAAAAAATGGGATTTGAGGTTTGAACCCTCATAAA
>BMAV01005633.1:270512-284832 GCA_019973955.1 Trichonephila inaurata madagascariensis | reverse complement strand
TAGAGTGGTGTACAAAAAATGGGATTTGAGGTTTGAACCCTCATAAACTAACAGATTTTTTTTTTAGTTTTTTATTTTTAGCATAGTCTTGGCACTTATATCTACACATTTCCTTTTTTGCCCCTCCCCTCCTCCTCTATAAAAGTAGTGTACGTTTGCCCCTGAAGTGCTATAATATTCTTTAAAATTCAAATGATTTAATTTTTTATTCTGTGTGTGAAAATTTTTTAAAAATTTGATTCTATTTAGTAAAACAGGTCTCCCATTTATAAATGTGCTGCTTATTATTTTAAAAAATCACGCGATAATGAACAAAGATTAGTGCACAATTTCAGTGGCATATGCTGACCTCTCTTTTGGGGGGAAGGGTTTACCGTCCAAAAAACATGTATACGTAAGCGCTGAGGGGTAGATATTAAAGAATGGTAGATATTAAAAAATCTTTTTGTCTATGGGGGGGGGGTACACCTCCACCCCCCTTTTGAACGCTACTGTACTTGATCAAATCCCTGTGATCTGTAATCCCATTAATGCATAATTATCAACTTTCTATAATAATTATTCTAACTATTGGTTCATAAGTAACAACTGTTTGAGAATTCCCGGGTTAAAAAACCCTCAAAACTCAAGTTCTGTGAATTTTGTTTTTTGAAATAATTTTTATTTATAGAAGAATTATATTTCATTTGTATTTGGTAGACACGTATCACATCCAGCTCTCTGCTCTTCGTTTGCTCTCAGAAATTATCCAGGTTACTACGAATCAATACCCTCTCCTACCCCAAAACTCGGCGCATATAAACTCATTAAACTTTAGTTTTTCACTTAATCTTATAAGAAACTTTACTTTCGTTAAAACTTCTCTCCATTGCCCCGAACTCGGTAAAAGATTTTCAAACCCTTCTACGCATCACTTGACTTCCTCTCCAAAAAACTCCCATCTTAAAAACCTCCGCGGCACTGACACATCACATCTTCTGCCTCACCGACAAACAAGAACCAAAAGCGCATCGGGGGAAAATCTTAAAACCGTATCGATATTTAATTGACAAGACACATTCCCGGTATTATTTCTCTTTCCATAAACCGAGGAAAGACTCATTCCTCACTTCATCCTCTAGGGAGGGAGGGTGGAAAAAGAACGAAAAAGATTTTCCATCATTCGCGCTCACCCAATAGAAAGAAGTCCTCATTAAATGGGCCCAGATCTTTACTTCTTCATTATACTCGTCAACTGAAGCATAGTGCTTGTTGGTGGATTTTTTTGCCTGGCAACACACACCATTGTGAAGTTTGGGGGTGGCATGCAGGAGACAACACCCTGTGACGACCCCCCTCCCCACAGGGACATTCTTAAAAGGGTCGAAGCCTCATTCCTAAGCGGATCCTGGTTTATTGTCAATGCATGGCTGAGTATAGCATGCTCGTAAAGAACCGTACTTGCATTTTTTTCTCCTCTCTATCTCTTTCGAATTGTACGCATATATTTATTTTTTTTTTTTTTTGAAGAGACTACTGTATTTATTTTATTCGGAATTTTTGGGCGTTCGTTTCGTTGTGTGGTGTATGAATATTTTATCCTTTTCAATTTGCTTAGGAAGAGTTGCAGCGAATTAATGCAAAGCGAATATAAATTTCTTTGTAAGGTTCACGGAATGTTATGGTGGTGGTGTGTGTGTGCCACTGCAGCGTAAAATAGCAGCAAAAATGTCAGGTTAGAAAGGCGGTAATTTTGTTGTTGTTTATTTATTTATTTATTTTTAGAAGGAAAAATGCCTTTTGAACAGTTTTTTGTTCTGAAATCTGATGTAATAACGTTACGTCACTGAGCGCATTTTGTTTTTCCCTATCTTGAATTTTCCCCCCGCTCAATACGAGTACAAATATAATACGATTTCTTATATTAAGCATTGAAATACTTTGATTTGCTGAGTACCATTTTAACATGATTATTTTTTATGTTCCTGCCCGATAATATTGACAGCATTATGCTCACAAAAGAAAAAAATTCCATTTAAAATAAAATTTATTAAAAAACCTTTAGTAATTAAAATAATGCTCATGCAAAATTATTATTTAACTTATCGATCGATATGTGTATAATTCTAATCATGCAAATAACTGTGAAAACTGAGTCAGTTTAGGGACTTCTTTCGATAATGGTTTTCCTCAATCTTCAAAATATTCTTTTTATCTTGGTTATCTTCTTTGCATACTTTAAAAGAGAAATTTCAAGAGAGCATTTATATTGCTATTTTGGTTTTGAGCTTAATGATTTATTTAATCTTTCTTTTTTTATCGAAAGGCCTTAAAATTATATGAACCCAAAAGGTTAAAACATGTTCCATGCTAGGCTATCATATAAAAGATCCCAATTTTTTTAATGTTTAGAGAGGAAGGTCCTTAAAAATTTTAAATTCCTGAAACATATCATCCCAACATGGCAACAACCCCATGTAGTTATTATTGTAATTTATTAAAAATAAATTTTAATTGTATATAAAAAAATGTAAAATTAATAAGTTAATTTTAACATACTAGTGATTTTATCAATCGGATACTGTGTGTATGCGGGAACTATTGTATTTCATCCCCATTATGCTACTATGGCTAGAACACCGGTTAAAACTGAAAACAATTAACCGAATTTTTCCGAAAAACCAACCATAAGTTAATCTTATATTTTTTTTCAACTGATAAATAACAATTTTTCTGCTGTTATTCATGAGTAATCATATTGTTATTTATTTAACTTTATATTTAAAAAGGAAAAGTATACTATGGGAATGAAAGAGTAATGTTTGAATATAGTAAATAAAAAATATAGCGAATTAAAAAAGTGACATTTGAGTGTCAAATTTAAAGACAGGAGAAAAAAAAATATTTTTTCATCGTGTACAGATATTGTGTTATAACAACTGGTACATATTAAATTTCCTTAATAAATATCTTGTGCATATAATGCACTATATAATGTGAATTTCAAGTAAGTTTTGCTTGTGCACGTGATCGATTGACCTTGAGATAGTTTCTTCGATCGGCGGTAATTTCTTAACTAAATTATTCTCATCCTTGGAATACAACCTGCGCTAGACGCATTAGTTTTCCTCAATTATTATTTTATTAAAAATAATATTGAAAAGTGATGTTTTATGTTATTTTATATTTTTCTTAAATATAATTTGTCATTATATTAAATTTTGTGGTGTATGTTCTATTTATTTCCTTTGATAGCTCCGCTATGTCTAAAATATGTTTTATTGTATATTTAAAGTAATAGACTATTTATTTTTATATTTTACTAAAAAAAAGTGTCTAAAAACCGGTTAACTGGTTTTCCACTTTATGCAAAACCGAAAACCAGGTTCTGAAATCTTAGCGGGTTTTTGAAAGCCTTATATGGTAGCCTTAAAAAATACACGCTGCAAACATTTAAGTAGTTATTATGGAATAGTTAGTAATACTTTCTGTTTATAAGAGGATTTAGAAATCTCTTGAAAATATCGATTCAATTCGATACTCTTGCAAAAATTGTAAACGTGGCCTTCTTCCTTTCCAAAGTCATCTAGGAATCACATATCATCTGGTGGACCACTTTAAGCTCATTTCGGGCCCTGGGCGCAAGAAGATCTACAGGCTCCTTTAGCACTGAAGATCGAAATTTATAACTAGAAAAGTTGGTTAAGCCCATGTTACTCTGGCTTTTCCAAGCGTCCAATGGATAAACCGGCACTGCTTGAGATTCATTTTGGCTGATTACAAAATATCAATGAAATATTATTGCAGTGTTTGCAGTTGAAGGAAAATCTGTTGTTTTAAACTGTGTTTTCCTTTTAAAAAAAACCTTTTCGAAGTTATTATAATAATTTTTCAAATAATTATAACACTTTATACAAGTTGCTTATTCACTTTATCATCGACATTAAAATAAATTATTTGGCATTTAAAGAACTAAGTCAATTGATTCGGTCTCCTTTATTAGTTGGTTATGTGCGACTACTCATGTGTTTGGAATCGATTATTCCTTAAATGCATATTGATGCAAGTGAGTTTAATTATGAAAATACTTTTGGCATATTCTCTCTCATAATCTTGTTCAACCAAAATTTATCTTCATAAATATTCATGTTTGTAAAGCTTCATCATTTTCTCAGCTTCAGTAATTAACTCCGTTAATAATGAGAATAAAGTGAGGAAAAATAGGATGCCTTTTGTGTAAAATTTTATGATAAACTAGTTTACGTTTCATTGCTGCGTTGTTTATGTATTTTTCTAGCATGCAAATGCTTTGAAATTATTTTCCCAAAAAATATTTGAGTTATTGTATAGATTTAACTCTTAATATATTAATTGCCCTGTCTGCATAGGCTTGTGTTCCGAAATGCTGCCCAATTGGAAAAAAATATATGTTTTACAGAGGAAATATTATGAAACATATTATTTGCTATTTAAAACATAAAATAATTATAAGTCTTTCTCTCTCTCTAGTTCTTCTACAAAACAGATATGCGTCATTTCGATGAATTTTCTGCCAGTTTCTTAGTTCTATCATTAACCAACATGACATATACTGACAATGGTGTACACTAGGAGGAATTTGAGGGGGGGGGGTGATCCCTCCCCATACACTAACAGATTTTTAATTTTTACTGTAGAGATTACACCTCGGCACTGTCGTCTACCTGTTTTTCAGAATTGTAAATTTCCTCATATGTACACTACTGTATATTAAGTTCATATTATTAAAAAATTTTTTAGTAAATAATGGAGAGTACAATCTTTTTTTTCCCGACGATAATTAGTTTGCAAGATCTGAGTCACTGCTCAAATCCTCGAAGCATTTTCTTAAAATTATTCTTACGATGTTTATTATTATTTATGCTCACACACACACAAAACCCTTTGATATCTCGTTACGAAAATTTAAATTCAACCAAAAATTTATTTACTATTATTACTGACTTCATTTTTTGGTAACAAATATCATCCAAATTAAAGAGTGATACTTTTTTGGATAGAAAATCCTAAAGTAACAGTGTATTAATCTCTGTTTTGTGTCTGTATGTGGCATTCTTCATATTGTGTTCTATAAGTTACTATATAAAGCATTTTAAAAAACAGTTTTGAATTATAGTGAAAAATCGAACATTTATTGAATGTTCCCAATTTTTTTTTAAAAAACTGTACAATGAAATGTATATTATAAGGCGAGAGCAATTAAGTGAAGGTGTTCCTTTGCTGTTATGCATTAATCTCCCCATTATAGCTATTTAAATCAATTTATTCAAAAAAAACCTGTTAAAGTTGCTTAATTAGAGAAAATGTTAAATTTTGAAAATTAAAAGCTGATATAAAATTAATTTAGAGACAGAGCTGCATAATTTGTGCTCTGGTAGAAGCGAGCTACCCAAATTACTTTGCTGGATGAGACAGCTGGAAAGCTAGTAATCTGATTGGCTGAGCGATTAAATTATTACCACAAGCCTTATATCTATATTGAGCATTAATTTGAAAGAAAAAGGGAATTTAGTCATTATTTTGTTCCTTGAAGTGGAACAAATTTATGTTTTACGTGATTAGTACAATTAAGGTAATAAGATTTCTTTTTTTTTAATTACATTTGTATACTTCGTAACTCTTTTAAAAGATTGCTGTAACTCACAGGTGGGTTTTGTCGCCCTGTCAATGCAGTCAGAAAATCAAATTGACAGAAAATGTTCTATATATTTGACTCAATATATATTTGTGAACAAAGTTTTTTTTTCTTGCGCGAAGATTAATAAGAGTAAATATATAGTTGCAAGTTGGCTGTGTGTGTGCGTGACACATTAGCTTGCAGCCTGTGATGAGATTCCACCAAGTAATTTCACTCGTGATTTAAAAAAAAATTGCAGAAGAGTGTGATGGGGTACATTTGTACAATTAAACTGATTCTAAAACTAAATGTGCTTGCAGCTATACGTATAAAATTAACACAATAAATAAATTGAAAAAAAAACTACCTTTATTTTATTTAACTTAAATTTTTGACTTCTATATAGTACACTTTATACCTTTTCTGAGATGCAAAGCTAACTATTAAATGCAATCATTTTAAAAAGGTGCAGCCTTTCGGTATCCTAAGCATCCATAATGTGTCAAAACAATTGCCTAGCCCTGCTTTTTTTTCCCTTCAATATTTTATCTTTTATTTACGTTTAAAAAAAATCCCCAAAGCCCTTACATACAAGCTGAGTAAATACAGAACGAACTAAAAAAAATTTACAGATCGACCTAAATTTGTCGGGTGTTGAAAACCTCAACACATTCCTCGCACCCAAACAATCACTTAATCAAACGGGATTAGAATTTTGTAAAAACCTTTATCCTCGTTCTCTGCCATCAAATTCAATTGAGCAAATGGACTATAAAATCTCTCAAAAGACCACACAACAAGAAAACATTCACACAGCGCCACGATAAAGGACCGCAGACGGTCTTCGTTCAAAGTCACTTCTCCGCTAATCCGTTGCTGTGTAAATAACAATGTATTCTTGAATGCCCCATTATCTTTTCTCTCTCCGATTTGGGAAAACCGAATAAAATGCCTCTTTGAAGAGATTGGCAAAAGGGGGGATGTTCTGGAGTGCGGGTGGGGGTGTATCACTCTCGGTCAATTGAAGAGGATTTCATTCAGAAAATTCGATAGTGTGTGTTGTATCGGCCCGAAGGTACTCATTGGGGAAATTGCTTTCGGCGAGAGGGAAAAAGTTGGTTGGGCTGTGTAGCGAGAAAGAACCGTCCTGATTGGTTGATGTTTTTAAACAGTAAGTTTTGTAGTTGAGAGTTTGATGTGGAATCGAGTGATAATGTTATTCTTTAAGGTTGTCTTCATCTTAAGGAATAGGACGAAAGCGGGGAACATTGCTCCATTGCTAAGTTGGAACAGTGCTCCAATATTAATAATCCTTTTATTTTTTTTATTTTTTTAATCTTATATCCTTTGGAGAGTTGCATATTTTGTGATATGACCCATTTCTATTTGAATCTATTTTGCTGGTTGAAAATGTTTCATATTTTGATTCCTATGTTGAAATGCTGAACTGATATTTAACTGTCCCCGTCAAAATTAGGAATATCATATTAATATTAAAACATTTTATAGTCTGAAAGAATATTCTGAGTGCGCTGCATTTATTTTTTACTCTTAGACGAAAGTGAATTTAAAAGAGTAATTAAATCATGGATAATCTCTTTGAGCGGAAAGGTTATAATTGTAATTCAATTCGAAATGTTGTCCTGAAAAAATGCTTTGCTATATCTGAGTTAATGTTAGAAAATTACATATGTTTAAATAAGCACATTATTGTTATATATTTTTAAAACTAACATAATAAAAATTATTTCTGTATAAGTTTTTCTTTCTGAAAACCATTCACGTTGCACATAAAATAAACGGCAGGTTTTATTTTCATATGTTTAGAAAATGTGCCTCAGATTAACGTCTTTCCCTAGACCAGTGGTTCGTAAACTTTCGATCACCACGGCCCCCTTTTAATCATTAGCCTGACGTCGCGGACCCCCTAAGATTTTGAACACATCTCCCTGAATTAATATTCTTGATCAAAATATTCATGTTCTAATTGTTTTCCGTCGGCGGCTATTTAGTGATCTAGTCTAGGATGGCACACCTTTCAATTTATCCACGAGGTTTTTTTTTTTTTTGAATCTGTAAAAAGAGGGAAATTTTAACATTAAATGAAAGACCTTCGCGGTCCCTCTAGAAGAGCGTTGGGCGTGGACCACAGTTTAAGAACCGCTGCCCTAGACTAAAATAAGTGATTCCTGGAATAAAATGATGCGATGTTTTTGTTTCAACATTCCATGGTGAGTACGAAAAATGGAATAAACATAATCTTTTTAAACTGTACTTATTATCTTAAAAGTGAAATCAAATGTTTGTGTATTTTTCATTTTGTACTGCCATATTTTTATTGGCCTAAACAAATACACATGCTATGACAAATATATGCTGTACAATAATTATATCGATACGTTTTCTACAACAGATTAGTGAAAATAAATTAAAATGGGGGCAGACCCTTAGAGAGAGAGAGAGAGAGAGCTAGAAAAAAACTTCTTGTGTTCCAAAAACTATGATTAAGAAGAAAAATTATTAAAAACAATCAGCCTCTTTAAACATTATGTTGATAGTAAATTTTTGTTTCGTAACTTTTTTTTACTTTTTATGTTAGACATTTTAACATATTATCATATTTTTGCATTATGATTATTAGGTTGTTAAATTAACAAAATATTACGCTTTAAATTACAAATGCCAAAAAAATAATGGGTTTTTTTTAATCTCTATTTCACAAAAATATATCCTTACTTTTCTTTACTTTTAAAAAATTTGATTGTTAATTGTTTTGATATTATAGCTTTAAATTCAAATCAGAAACTTTGTATCGCTAGAGGAATACATTTCTTTATCTTTTCTTTTTCTAGAATTTTTTTTTTCAAACTCTTTACTACTTCATAAAAAGTTGCCACATTTTAGAGAATAATGAATGAAAGAAATTTTCGAAGGAAAAGCTCTAAATTGGTGGAAATATCATTAGAAGAAAAGATTACCCACAAAAATATACCTCTCTCTCAAGCATACATTTATATTGTAAATAATAATGTAATATATATATATGTAAGAAACACTTTTAGTAACAATTATTCACAACCCTGCTCATATCCACGTGACTTAAGACTACTTTTCACCGCCACATCCAGTAATCTCATTCACACACTACTCACTCAGCGCAAAACCCATTCCTTAACTTTCCAAGCCGCATATCAATTAAGAATTCATAGCAGGTATCAAAGAACTCGTCGTCTTACAAACACCATCTCCAAAATAGCTACGGGTTATGACCAGGTCTTCCATTTTTGTCAAAATCTTCACGATTACGACCATCCATTCTTCCCTCTTTCTTTTTTGAATTGTTTACAAAATCCGACAAGTTATGACTGGCTCTTAGCAACGCTCATTCAAGGAAAATCCGGGCTCTGAGTGTGAAAGAGCCACTTTTCGGGTCCATAGCATATCCTCTGGTTCTCATCGTGATGCGTGATACGGCACATAAATGTCTTCCTCAGAAGACTTAAAGTGAAGTGAAGAGAAGTGTGATACTGAAGACGACATGCAGTATATCGCTTGGCTGTAATCTTTATTGTCTTCCTTCACATCATGTTTTGTTCTAACAGCCTTTTCTTTGGCTTTTTGAGATTGTTATTGTGCTTTTTAGTTGTCTTTTTATGTTTTGTGGCAGACTTTTTTCTTTTTTTAGGAACAGTTGATGCATTTTTAAGTTACTTTCGTCATAAATACCTCGCTTATAGAATAAATGAAAAATTGGTAAGCGGTTTTATCTTATTAATGCATTTCTTAGTCGCATTTACTTTATGAATGTATGGTAAACTCATTAGATATATTGTATCGTAGATGATATTTGAGGAATGATGGGGTTTTTTAAGGGTCAGGACTGTTTTTCGGTATTTTTTTTTTAACAAAACATTGTTTGGATATAAATAATTCATTTCGGAGTTTTTCTGCTTAAAGAAACATAACACGTGCCACAGCTAAAGGCATATGAGAAGTTCGTCATAATGGATATTTTCAATGTTAGCGCAAAACACGTAAATTAATAAAATGGTACCTATCTATGTAGTTTTATGAAAACGTGTGTATTAATTTTTCTTACTTTTAGAAAACAAAGATAAAGAGGTTAGAAAGGATAGGGTAAAGGTAGCGAGAAGAATAATTACAAATCGATATAGTTCTTGAAAATCGATTGAAATGTATTTCCTTTCAAAGAAAAACAGCATTGAGAAGTGAAAAATAAAAAGATTATTGCTGCTTTCAGCCGATTTTTAAATTGTGTCTTATGTAATTAAAGAAAAAATACCAGCAACATTACAATTTAAAATGTTCAGTAATATTCTTTTTCACACAAAAAAAAAAAAAAAACTTTTAAAGTTTGTTTACGTTACTTATAAAATAAGTTAAGGTATTAAGTTATACTTACAAGTTACTTATTTTATTTTGTTTCTCATAAATATATATTTAGATGTTTTCTTATTTATCTTTCCTTGATTTGATTTATTTTTTAAGGGTCATAGCAATATTTGCGCAGTAATATATAGTAATAGTTAATATTTATTAATAATTTCGTATAATAATTTTAACTTTACTTACCAGAAAATGCTCGTATTTGAACATTTAATTGTAAAAATGTTTCCTTCTTCATGTGTTTTAAATAATACTTCATACTTCAAAATAAATGGATTTTAAAGTTTAAAAAACTTGTTTTCTTTTCTTAAGAAAATTCTTTTTTGTGTAACTGGAAATTATTTAAGAAACTTTTTTTTGGAAATGCATGAACTCTTAAAATTCTTTTGATGAAGACATTTATGATTTATTCTGTGAAAAAATTTATTTGACTTTTTCATAACAAGTAAAAAAAAAAATCTTCACTTAATCTCATTTTAAATTGCGTAAAAGTAAAACTTGGCATTAATCTAATACATTCCTTCCCTCTGACTGTTTTGTTCATTACAAAAAAATACAATTAACTCACCAATAATGTTTCTTTCTTTCTTTAAAAAAATAAACATATATTTCTGAATAGTAAAAAATAATAATTATTAATATTGGGTTTGAGAATAATATAAAATAATATAAATATAAATAATACAATAATAATACAATAATACAATAATAATATATAATACAATAGAATATAAAAGTTTTTAATAAGGTTTAAAATTTTATTTTACTTGCACAAAAAGCCAAACTATCTTAAATGAGTCTTTGATTTTTATATTTTCATTGCAACTCAACTGAGAATAAAATAATAAAAATAAGTTTAAAGTAATAATAATAATAATTCGAAATAAGTGTTGGTCACGAACCAACTTTGTTCAAATATTCGAATGGTGGCGCAGAAAAATGGAGGTTGGAACATGTTAAGACTCCCATTACCAAATGTAATAGAGCCTGGATAAACACAGAGCACATTTTCAGGCAGAAAAATTTTTCAATTTTAATGACAATATGCAGTGCTGTTATTCATACATCTTTTTGTGATACAGTGTTACCAAAATTTGAAAACTTTCTCTATACAAGCAATTTTTTTCTTTAACTCTAGAACGTCCATCAGTAAGTCGATCGCGTGCTACTGATGGCTTGCCGTGACATTTTCGGTAAATCACACTGTGGAGCTGTAACTAATTGAATCACAAAAGGATTAATCTGCAAAACCGCTTTCTTCAAGCTCTGAAATTATTTGGCTCTTGTTCCTGAAGAAAAATACCCAATTTTGGCCCAGATTTATTCCTAAGTGAAGACAATGTTCAATTCTACATATCTGTGTGAGATTTCTGTTTCCAGTAAGAGGTTTATCAAAAATTACGGATACAGACTCATTGATGAACATTTGGGTAAACTTTATTCGAATGGCTGCTGTTACCTACTCTCGCAACATTAAAAAACTTGTTGACGACAAAAAAAAAAGTTCCATCTTTTTTTTATTGAAGTTAATTAGTCTGATAAAACTCTGGTTATTACATTTGTGTTATTTATTATTAGCTATTCTTCAATTTTTTCCCCTTATGTACAATTTAACTTTAGTTTCTTTTAGTTACAAGTAGTTAAATTAAAACTGATTTCATATTCACTAGAAATGTAAGTTTATAGGCAAATGTAACGCTTTCCCGTCACACAGCTGAAAAGTCGGCTTCTTTTTGTGGATAGGATAACCCTGTTCCTATGCACACGTACACCCTTAAAATATTGCGATGTCTTGTCTTTGGTCATCACTCCGGCAACATTTGAAACCGTGAGAAACTCCCTAGATCGCCCACGAGCCGGATGTAATTCGAGGATAAAGAGGCCGACCGCTACCATCCCGAGACCCTAGAGAGGGCAGAGGAAAGTCCGTTGGAAAATTTCGAACAGAACTGAGATGTAATCTCCTCTCTCATAAACAACAGAATTTGGACTCTAATGAACTAACCAATCTTAATAACTTCAATGTACCTATATACTTTAATTAATAGCTGTGACGTAAATAAATCTGATAATTAGATTAATAAATATCACGCTACCATTATTTTCTCAAACGTCAGAGCAATAAACAAATGCAAGATATTTTAAATAAAGTTAGTAATTCTTTTGGCTTGTAGCTCACAAGTGGATTTTAAAACGGTTCGGTAGCTCTGAAACTTCATAAGTTTGGAGATCACTGGTTTAGAGCAATTAAATATATTGCTGTTCAAAGTCGTAAAATGGGGTCCCAGATCAGTTACCGACCTCGTCATCTCAGGTGTTCTTTGTTAATCTTTTTACATTATGCAAAGGCAGCCTTAAATGAAACTGATCCTCAAGGTTCTCATGCGTTGTGATGTGAAATAAGATACAGTAATTACGAGTTTTGACGTCAATAGCCCTCATGCAGTTTCTAGTGCGCCGTTAATTCAAAACCAATTCAAAATTGTGAAATTTTTCCTTGCCTAACATTGATATGAATAAAATTTAAAAGACTGATTAATCAGTGGAAATGCAACACTGATGCAACCAGTTTTCGTAGTTTAAACCAAACACTTATCAAATTAAAAGACTTCGTGTAGAGAAGATATATCCTTTGATTCAGCACCAGAAAAATCCAGTTCGTTGTTGAAAGCATCGATTGAAAAGATAATTCTTTGCTTAAAATAGTTACATTGTAAAGACCCCCACAGTTTGTTTCGAGTTAACAAAAAGAGCCATCTCCGATTGTGACAATTTTGAACAGAAAGGGTGATTTATTAATGAATGTTTGTTTATGCTGTTCTGCCTATTTGCTTCTAACTTTCAAACAAGCCAGTCGCTCGATAAATAGAAATTATGCAAATTTGGTGTACTCCAGAGAAAGAAGGTATTGCTCGAGTTAATCCTGCTTGAGACAGATTGGATGAGCATTTTGGTTTCAAGAAGATGCATTAATATTTGAATTAGGAAAATGGGCATTTTAAGTTCTGTGTTGCGAATAAATATTTATTTATTGGTATATTGTGCTTTGGCTTGTTTGAATTACTGTGCGGTGAAAAATTCTTTAGAATTAATAGATTTAAAACTGGAGGGAATTTATTGGTTCTGTGTATAGGCAGCTTGTTATGTAAACTGAAGAAAAGCATTTATGTAGGAAACGGGGATTGAAAATTAAATCCTTTTCCAGAGATATATCTAAAAAGTTAATTTCGGGAAATGAATCTTGCTTGAATTTACAGTAAAAATTACTATAATAATTATTATATATCTATCTAACTAATAACATTTCTGATTGTTATATAAGGTATTTGCATATTATATCGTTGGTCAATTTCTCCAATTCCAATTCCATCGCCAAATACTGTCATCATTATTATTGTTGTTGTTGAAGCCGGAACATAGTTACCACCGTATTAGTCGCATCAATGATATGGGGCCCCAAAATACAAGGGCCCCAACATATGTAAAAAAAAAATTCGTAACATGTTAAGGGGGTTCAAAATAGGGTGCCCAAGAAATTTTGATACAGGGAACCCACTCAGAACTAACTACGCCAGTGTCTTTTCAAGATAATCAGGGACGGGTTTTTTTTCCCTAACGGCTGCATATCACGACATTTGATGGCATCTTTTGATACGACGTGATTGGTCGACGGTATAATACGTAACTGCCTTGCATATATTAATTAGTTGCAAGTGCATGCAATTAAAACTTTTAGTCTCTTTTTCATTTAATAAATTGATGCTTTATCTTTTATTATAATAAACAGAGCTATTCATGCTTCCCTCCCGAGTTTCGAAGCGGTGTAGTATAAAAATTAAGACGAATACAGCAAAAAAGACCATTTGAGAGAATATAGAAATAATTCAATTTTATTTGCATACTTTACAAGAGTTCTAATTGTGACACCTTTATAACTCGGCTTACATCAATGTAATAATCCATCCCGTGCTATTTTCTGCTCAACGAGGTACTGCTATCGCGACGTTATTGAGAGCCCGTGTTATTATGTCATGCAGTACAGTTACATTACATGGTGTGACGTTTGAGATAAATAACGGCAGCGTGATATTGATTAATTTCAACATTTAGTTTATTTACGTTACAGCTATTAGTTACAGATTATACATTGAAGTTATTAAGCTTATTAAAAGATTATTAGAGTTCAAATGATGTGGTTTGTGAGAGGGGAGTTCTCTTTCGGCATCCGCTCACTTCGAAGGTTCAAAACATTTCTCTCTCTCTGCTTTGGGAATCAGG
>BMAV01005633.1:212992-261975 GCA_019973955.1 Trichonephila inaurata madagascariensis | reverse complement strand
ACGTACCGGATATCTTGATTATGCAGATTTCTCGAAAGATAAAGTCTTATAAAATATTTTCATAAATAGAATATCATTGTTCTGTAAACTTGAGCATAATAACTGTCTTCTTTGTGTGTGTGTGTGTGTGATCACAATACAATGGGTTAAAATCCAACGAGAACAACTTTGTCAAAATAATTAAGAACTGCATATCTATGTGATAATTAAAATTATTTTTTGTTATTCATGATTTTTCAGATCTACAGAAAAGTTATCCAAACGCTTATTGTTTTCAGAAATGTAGCTTACAAATTTTCTTATGTAAAATTCTTTTTTGAAATAGTTCGTGTGAAAAATCAGAATTAATTTCCATCGATGCAAATATTGCTTTTTTTTATTTAAAATTGTATTCTAAAATGCAAGCAAAATCCAAATGTAACTGCAGCAAAATACATATATTCTGAAGATATAGTTCACGATGCACTAATTAAAACTTTAGAAGCAGGGCTCCGAGCCGTAGTTTTTTTTTTTTTTTTGGTTCTCGTTCAACTAAAAAAATACATATCGGTTCCGTTCCGGTTTTTGTTCCGCCCAAAATAACGGTTTTCCGTTTATTTTATGTTCATTCTT
Source organism: Trichonephila inaurata madagascariensis (assembly GCA_019973955.1). Taxonomy (NCBI): domain Eukaryota; kingdom Metazoa; phylum Arthropoda; class Arachnida; order Araneae; family Nephilidae; genus Trichonephila; species Trichonephila inaurata. The sequence goes on along the minus strand of BMAV01005633.1, from coordinate 261,363 downwards.
ATTTGTACTAAAAACATAATTCTATCATAAGCAAAAAAATGTAATTCTATCAAAATTTAGAAGATTTTTTTTCTTTTGTTGAATGGTAGAGTATGTGCCTGCTCACATCCTCGAATGCCTAGGGCTCACCAAGCAGGATTTAGCAGACGATCCCTTGCTGGTGTTGGATTTTTCGAAAGTGTACGATGTCATGGATCTGGTCTAGCACTGCTGACCAATGGGGGCGTACAACAACAACAGAGTATGTCAATTGATACAATTAACCAGAATGTATGATACGAGCAGTGAGGAGAAAACGGTGAACATTGGCATCATTATCCATTATCGAAATCACATTTGGCAATTAGGTTGATAATAATATGGATTATGTGTACTCTCATTATTCGACGCTCACTTGGCCTCGGAACAATTATGAAAAAAAAAATGTTTATCTATTTCTGTAACAAATGGAAATTGCTGAATTGAAATAAACAGACATGTTTTTTTTCGGTTCAGTTCCGGTTTTCGTTCCGACTTCAATAACGGTTTTTTTTTTTTTTTTAGTTTTCGGTTCAGTTCCTGATTAGAAGGGAATCCTGACAAATTTACCACGCACTTTACTGGAGAGTATGCAGTCTAATTTGAAACTACGTAAACAATGAATAAACAGAACTAGTGCATGTAAAATAGCATACTGGATTAAAAAATTATTTTAAGGTATCCGACTACGTTTGGAACCGTGATTTTAAAAAAACGCATAAATGTATAATTTTCATGATATTTAGTGTCCACTTAGATTAGAATACATGTATAAAATTGTTTTAATGACATTATGACAAAAAAATATTATTTAAGTACAATATTTTGGCAAAAAATTAACTTACAATAACCTTTTTTCCAAATGTTCTCCTTTTGTGAAAAATGCTTCTATTGTATTAATATTTTGCCTGTATATAGCTCAGACCTCTGTTCAGAGACTCAACTATGGTTTTTGAAAAATTCATATTATTTTCAGAGTTACAACCATTTGAAATAATTATCGACATATTTTCTTAAAATTTCTCCCTTCTGTTTTCGTAAAACATGGATAACCCGACTTCCAAGTTATGCGTTTCAAAAAATTCTAGTTGAGCCTCTGTACAGAGATCTGAGCTATAGACAGGCAAAATATTAATACAATAGAAGCATTTCTTACAAAAGGAGAACATTTAGAAAAAATGTTATTCTAAGTTAATTTTTTGTCAAAATATTGTATTTAAATAATTTTTTATTGTAATACTATTCTTAACCCAATTTTATATACATTGTCTAATCTAAGTTATGCTAAACATCAAATATTATCCATTTACACGCTTTTGCAAAATAACGGTTCTGAACGTAGTCGGATACCTTAAGCTTTATAGCTTAAATATGTGTGTGAGGTAATAAAAATGTATTCTGTTCGTTACGTTTGAAATTTGTATATTTGAAATACATAAATACTGTTCCTTTTAATTTAATAAAATCCACACAAATTAAGATACGTAATCAATTTCCATGAAGAACTAAAAATTACTCTTTAGTTGGTGCATATTAATATAATACATACCGTTAACACCTGTGTATAACGTGCACTTTGAACACAAAAAATAAGATCGAAATTTACGGGTGAGCGTTATATTACGGGTGTAAAACTGATAGCTTTTTAAAAAAAGAGAGAAGCATAGGAAAAAAATAGGACTTTTACACAAATCGTAAAGCTGCTTATTTAAAAGAAATGACATTTTTTTTTATGAACTTAAAAGAGTTACAGTTCTAGAAGTATACTATTTTTTCAAAAGTCCGGGTTGATACCACAAATAAATGTCTTCAAAACATAAGAGCATTACATACGTACAATTCAGGTTTCTTCGTAAGAATTAATGGTACGCGTTATGTGACGAATATACCTAAATATTAAAGAATGCAGCTTGAAAGTATAAATGAACGTTACACGCCGGATTTTTCATTATTATTAATTTGAAGCTTTTATCCATATGAAATACGATTTTAATTGTTTTAGAATAAATTGTTTAATAAAAATAATTCAGTTATTCTTAAAAAAATTAACAATATGCGTGTACATAATGCAACCAAAAAATGCTTATAATATTAAAATTACATACAACCATACGTGACAAAGCGTATATGGAATATTCTCTAGACTTGAAGTAAAAGCTATAACAAACGCCTTTCACATTAGAATTAAATGAAGTCGATTCAAACTCTATCAACAGACATATCAGAATGTCCTTAAGGAAATAATTTTGAAGTTCTTCTTTACTTGGTCAATTTAGAAAAATACCTGACGGAAAAGCAATATAAATTTTTCCCCCCATATAACTGTGGGAAAAATAAATCGCGAAAGTCATCTTCTCTTACTTTAGTGGTTTGTTTAATCGACCGGAGACAAATCTCTTCACTAATCTTCTCTGGAAAAATAAATCACTAATTTCTTTCTTTCCCTCGACTTATTCCCCTGGGGATTTTTAACTTTTCTCCAAGATTAAGAAAGAGGAAGTTCGTAAGATAAGTAGAAAATCGCGTATAATAGATATCTTTTTTCGTCTCCTGCAGTGGGAAAAATTCTTAAGCCTAAACGTTGGTCACTAGATTTATATTAAATATTAGTGAATATTTTGACACGTTTGATCGTTTGCGAGTGAAAATAGTTAGCACGTGAAAATTATTTTTTGATTTTAATCGTTTATCTTTCTACGGATTTTTTTTATAAACGTTAAAATCAGCTTAAATATTTTGATATCTAACAAGAGAGACTGTTTGTTTAAAAGGAATTATTTTTACAATATATTAAGGCTACACAATACTCTTTTCCAAAAAATAGTTTTGGAGACAGTTACATTAAATGTAATTTATGTTTTATGCTTAGATCATATTATTAATCTGATTCTGTAAGTAAAAAGTCAGTTTTAACAGCCATTATTTTACAATTTTAAAAAATTAGGAATTTTTGAAGTTTTTTCAAACTCTTATAAAATACTCAATTTTTAAAATTTTTCAGTCACTTTAAGTTATTTATATTTCTTAGATTATTGCAAACAAAAGTTGCTATGAATTTGAAAATCTATTCCTTCGTAGATTTTTAGTAATTATTTGCCTAGAAAAACCTGGAAAAAACACAAACATTTTTAAAATATGAAATTTAGCATTTTAAAAAAAATAACTAGAGATCTCAGCCCCGTAAATTCATACTAACTTTTATAGAACATACGCTTAGAAGTATATACAAAAAATTTCAAGGCTCTATCATGAACAGAAAAAAAGCCTTATGAATTAGAAAACATTTATACCTTCAAGATTGAATGTCTGAGAAAAACGCATTTAAAGTTTGTAAAGGCATAAAACAAAAACTTATAATGCCCGTAAAGCTCTAATTTTTCAATATGTTATTATTTTCCAATGTATGCTCTACATTAAAACACTATTTTAATTAAATAAGACTGAAAATAATGTTTTTAATTCAAAATATCTTTTTGTATAATATTGATAGCATATGTTTTAAGACGACAGTTTATTCACCTTAATCTTAACCTAATATTTTCACAATAGTTTTGAAACACAAAGTATTTATGTACAAAATAACAATGATACTAACTTAAGCTAAAAACAAAATAATAATGATACTAACTTAAGCTAAAAATAGCATGCTTTGTTCCTAAAATTTAATTTCTTTCAGTTTTAAATTGAAGCAGCTTAGAAAGTTTTAGCTCTTATCGTATGATTTAAAATTACTAAAATATAGTACTACAATATGTTTAGTATAATGTAGTTTGGTACATCAAGGAAATATTCATTTATATCTGCAACATTTGAATTCAGAATACTTGTATTCGGAAGTCTAATTGCAGTATCAGCTGACGACTCCTTTTTATATCATCGTTTTCAGTAGTACTTCATCTCTTCGAAATATTTGTTTCTTATAGCAACCTGAGAACACTTTGGTCATGGCATTTTCTCTACAGTTAAAAATTAATGATAAAGCTTTTATGTTATATAAACTATTTTTAAAGCAAAAATTGGCCATAAAATTAATCTTAATTATTTAGTTATGAGAACTCAAGAAACTCAAAACATAATCTAGCAGAAATGATTTTAGTAAGGAAAATTGGAGTTAATAACCACATTTCAAACAGTTGACTGTTCTCAAATTGAATTAATTAAAAATATTTTTAAGGATTGAAAAATGCTTTAAAATGAAACCGAAATCAACACAATAGCTCATAAAACTTCAAATATCTTAAAAACTAATTTGCCAATAGATCTGAAATTTGGTGGCAAGCTTGTCTGTGATATGGGCCAATAGAAAATGCATAATAATAATAACAAATAAAAAAATCGGTATTTATGACACTTTTAGGGTACTGTGCAGCCTTAGTTTTTTCTTCTGACTTTAACATGGAAATGAATAAATCCAAGCTAATAAAATGTTTATGAGACGAGTAAGTCTTGTTGCTTTGGCAACTTATAAATATTTTTGATTGATTTCGCAAGGAAATTTATGATATTTATTGCAAACATCCTTAAAACTAGATTTCGTTAATATTTCCAAAAAAGTTGCCAATCCCACGGAAAATAATAAATCTAATACAAATCTGTAGAACGTATCGACTTAGCAATTACAATTGATCTTTTTCAATTCCTACTCTCTATTAGGTCACTCTTTCCCTATATATCTTATTTAAATTTTCAATTGTTAATAAAATACTTTTTATTCATCCATGTAAGTTCAAATGCACTTTTTAAACTTGTAGTGGATGACACTGGATGTTAATACAGTTTTTTCAAATATTAATTCATATTAATCAAATTTTATTTTTTTAACTTTAAATTTATCCTGTGTTATTTTTGCCGTAGTTACAACTAGCCGCAACAGATAGTGCCAGTACGTTTTTCTAACGAAGTAGGAATTGACTTTAAAAAATTATATTGCTTGTTAAAGATAAAACAACAAATTTAGAACCGGTTGAGTAGAGTTGAGTTGTACAATGGCCACTGTCTTGCAGAATAGAAATAAATATTTTCTTGTGACATATTTAACATACTTCCACATTTGATTTCGTCCTAAAATCAAACTCTTACGACAAATTTTAAAACCTAAATCTGATACAATCCCCCCCCCCCATTTTGAATAATACCAATCTATAAATTAAAATAAAATATAGTCGTAAAGATCAAATCTCTGAGGTTTCTTTACATGTCGTCGTCTGCGTGTATAATATATATATAAATTTATCCATGTCTTTAAAGATTTTAGCTTCTCTTTTTGATAGTTATCTTCATTTGATGACAGATGCCTGTGGCTCTGGGTACGACCACCAGTGTCCAAATTTCTCTCGGATATCGAGGAGGAAACTATGTTGCCATTGAAGAATTGCAGTTCAATAAGGGAAAGTTCCGGGTGATGCAATCTTTGAAGTGGTCGAATTATGTCACTACTTCCTGCGTTCACTTCTGCTACTCTTTGCTTCGAGTCTTTGGGACACACTAAGGCCAATTTATCCGTTTTGTATTGTCTGATACAACAAAGACTGTATCACCAACCTTAATCAAATTTCTTCTGCGCTCAGCTTTAGGATATTTGACTAGTTCAGTTAAACACTTCCTTTGAAACCTTAATTAGGTAATCTTCCCGTTAGCGGTTTCCATATCGTCAAAAGTTTGTATCTCTCATTTCCTTTCTGTTAGGAATTTTGAGTGAAAATGTTAACTTATCTTAGAATAATTTATTCTAAGCGTTTAAAAAGAAGAATGAAAGAGACAGTAAATGTATTGGATACACAAGAATGCTTGAATTAATTTATAATAAATTTATGTGAGACGACCAGTATCTTAAGGAAACAAATTAAATCCTAAAAGTTCCAATATTACAAAATATAGCAGCATATACCGATATAGCAACCGCAACATAAATAAAAGGAATTATCGTTCACTAAATTGCATGGCCAACTAAGACCCCACACTAGGGTTCTTCAACCTTTCACGAAGGCCAAATTAATAAATTGACAAAGACCCACGGGCCACAAACATTGATGACTCTTACACCAAGTGCAACCTCATTGGAATCACTGAGAGCGATACGAGAGTCAACATTGGTGACTTATCCCCAAATATGTACATGCTCTCCTACTAATTTTATTAACACCACGCACATAGCTGAGAAACGAGCAACCATGAGATCTCTCTGTCGACACAGTAGTTATTACTTCATAAAATCTTTACTTTTTTTATATTAAAAATATGTTCATTATAAGACAAAAGTAAAAATAAGAAGAAAAATGATAAAACACGTTTACATGGACGAAAATTTCCGGCAAAATATCGGCATTGATCCTATCAGGATTCGTTTACACGACGATCTAGTATTATACCGGTTTGAAAAGCGGGTTTGATTTTTGTACAAGCTTTGGAGCTGGGTAAATGAGAAGAAAAGCGAGTTCTTTTTCAAATTTTCCCTTGGTACATTACGACCGAGATTCATTTATTCAAAGATGGCTGCTGTTATTGATTGTGTACGTTGGCGCTCGGAAGAAATAAGAGCTTTAATTAGCATCTGGGGAGATCAAGAAATACAACAAAAATTTGATGGAACTGTCCGGGATTCGGAAGTGCATAAAAGAATTTGTGACGAATTCCAAAAAAATTAGATATGTTTGGACAGTTCCATAAATTCGTAGCTAAATAAAAACTTTGAAACGGGAGCTTTTCAGTGTTAATTTCATACGGGAGTGCTACGCGCTAAGTTGTTGTTTATGTTCACCAAGGTGGACAATAATATTACAATGTGGTTACCTCGATATTTCTATCGTTAGGTAAAGGGGTTGCTAAAGGAATGATGTTTATTATAGTTAACTTTTATTGGTTTCTTTTTTTCGTGGTAACCATTGTATTATCACGTGAATCTATCATTCAATGACCAGATTCTCATGTAATCGAGCTGAAAAAAATACCAGTAAAAAGCTGGCTTTTCTCCTCAACCCCAATTCGCCGGCAATTTGTAGGTTTGCATGTAAACGGGCCAAGGAGACTTGCTCAACGCTTCATGACTTTTGAACCACACCACATTTAATTGTTCTGCACTAAGTTTTGCAAATAACAGTTTAAGCCCTCAAGGGGCAATTTTATTTTTTAAAAAAAGTATTTCAATAGAATAAAATATTTACAATAAATTCATCATTTGTATAATATACCCTTAAATTAAGCTCATTAGTGGTGAAATCAGGTAGAAATATTGGGATTAATAAAATTGAAAAGTGATGAGTCAAAGTGAAAATTTATCCATCAAAAGAACTATTAAATGTAGTTCCCTTCGAGGATAATTGAAAGGGTTTGTTTTGTTCGAATTCATTGAAGAAGGTTGCTTTCGGCAGCCTAGATTACCAAATATGGTTTTAAGACTACACCCTACCAATTTCAAAAATATCGAAGAATATTCTTTTGTCTTCTCTTTTGGCCCATATTATTGGGAAACTTCCCACAAATTTCAGATTTGTTAAATTAGTTTTTAAGATATTTGAAGTTTTCTAAGTTTAGGTTTCATTTTAAAGCATTTTCTCCCTTTGAAAAAAATTGAATTAAATAAAAATATTTTTGAGCACAATCATATCTTTCAGTGTGAAATAATTATTAAATTAAATTTTCATTAATAAAATCATTTCTGTTTGCTTATGTTTTGAGTTTTTTGAGTTCCCATAGTTACTTAATTAAGATGCCGCCCATCCGGTATAGTGGTTAGTGAAGCTGACTGTGGTGTCTACGCTTGAATCCCGGAGAAGACATGGATGTTTGTAAATGTACAGTGCCTTCGCGTCAGGGGGTATTCTAGCCATGGAGCCCTAAATAGCCATCGAGTGGCAAGTCCTCTCGTGAGGCTGGTGGAAGGGAAAGAGAGGTAGGAGGCCTCTGACCCCTTCCAGGGTGTTTTCTCTCAAAATTGGGGTGGAACCGAGAAAATTCGTACTGTCACCTGCATGGTGCTCAAAGCTAAGACTAACGACAGGCGTACAAATACTTACTAGTCCTTAGCCGCGATGAATTTCCTGGGCCTTGATATGATGTTACTGTCGATCAGGTGACATAAGTAACAACAACAACGCTTAATTAAGATTGATTTCAAGGACAGTTTTTGCTTTAAAACTAGTTTAAAATTATCTAGAAGCTTCGTAATTATTCTTTCCTGTTGAAAAAATTTTATGACCAAATCGTTCTCGGGTTGCTTTGAGAAACAATATTTTGAAGAGGCGGAATATAATTGAAAATGACGAATCAGCTTTCAGCTGATTCTGCAACTGGGCTTCCGAATACAAGTATTCTAAATTCAAGTATTCCAGATAAAACTGAATATTTTTATGATGTACCAAACTGCATTATAGTAAATATACTGTAGTGCTATATATAAGTATTTTAATATTACGCAACAGAAACTCAAACTTGCTAAAATGCCCCAGTTTAAAACTGAATAAAATTAAATTTTATGTACAAACTAGACGATTTTTAGATTAATTTAGTATCCTTATTGTTTTGTACACAAATGCTTTGTGTTTCCAAAACATTTGTGAAAATATTTTGTTCATAATTATGCTGAATAACCTCTCATTGTAACAAATACTATCAATATTATGCAAAAATATAAATTTTAAATTTGAGTTTAAAAAAATATTTTCAGTCATACTTAATTATAGAAGTATTTTAATGTAGAATTTAAGTTGAAAAAAAGCATATCTAAACTAGAGCTTCATATGCATTATTAGATTTTCCATTATGACTTTACACACTTTAAATGTGTTTTTCTAAGACTTAATTTTGAAGATATAAGTGTTTTCTAGACCCTAAGGCTTCTTTTCTGTTTAAGATAGAATCTTGATTTTTTTTTTTTTTTTTTTTTTTTTTTTTGTAAAAAATCCTGAACGTATGCTCTACAAACATTAGTATGGATTTAGGTCTGTGAGCTCCCTTTATTGTTTTTAAAAAATGCTAAAGTTTATATTTTAAAGATTTTCGTGTTTTTTTCAGGATTAGCTAGAAAAATAATTATCAAAAATCAACAAGGAAACAGATTTTAAAATCCATACTAACTTTTATTCACAATAGGAAATACAAATAGCTTAAAAGAACTACAAAAACTTTTGAAAATTCAACATTATATTAGAATTGAAAAAACAAAAATTCTGTAAAGTAATGGCTTGTCAAACTGGCTTTTTACCTCCAGCGAATCAACTTAATATAATCTGAAAAGGTACAACATAACATATTTTTACTGTTACTGCCTCCAAAAAAAAAAAAGGTTTTTGACAAGGCACTGTGTAGCTTTAAAGGCAACAGTTTATCCCTGATCTAGATACCTATAGAGATTCATAATTCGAGATCTAATACAATTTGAACATAAGCAACAAAAAACAAAACAATATTCCCCAATCTCGCATTTACATCCTTTTTGTAATTTTCCACAATTCAAGAGCATTTTCTTATCTTACCAAAATTTAAAATGGGGAAGCCAAAACGTTCCAGAAAAATCTTTTTGAGAGAATCTTATCCTAAAGGGTTCAAAATCGATAGAAATGTGTTTTATGCTCAATTTCCTGCAAAATATTAGTTTCAAAGATGGTAGGGATAAAATTCAGTCCGCTCGCTTTAATCCCAGAGAGGATACATCTATCGCTGGAACTGTTATGTTTATTCTCATGTTTCGTTCGAATGTCTATTCGTTTTGTGACAGGGACAATTTTGTGTCCAGGGTCTGTCTCCCAATTGAAAAACGTTCATTACTCTGGTCTGGATACACATACCTTTCCAATTAACCTTTCTACAGAACTATTTTGTGTTCCAAAAACATTATTTATATTTTTAGAATTTGCTTTAATATTACTTGCTATTTTGAATAAAAAAATAGTGATATATCCACAGGTACAATGTAATTTAAAACTTGTTGCTACAATAAATACAATCCAATTCGAATTTTTTTAAAAATATTATTGCCACGTAGGGCAAAAAAATTTGAAAGGTCCGGGATTTTCAGTCACCCTGGATATTTTTATGACATTTTCAGATTGTCTCTAGAATTGAACATACCACAAAGTTTTTTGAATTGATCTGGAAAATTTTCAGATAGCGAATACGAATTATTATTACTTATATTCTTGTTGGTGCTGAGATTTTATATTCAAACGTGGTTTTCAATAACGGAAGTTTTCAATAGGAATGTTTATTATCACATAACTGGTGAAAGCAGACATTTTAAAAAATTCTCATTACTTTGATTACTAATTCTCATTTTTAGATAGGTACTATTGTTTTTGTAGGAACAATTCACGTTCCAAGACCTTTAACTTGTATATTTTTGAATCAGACTGTTTGTGAAACAATCGCAAGAGGTTATGAGGAGTATAATTTCTTCAAATTCTTTAACTTGTTTCTACATTGCATGAAGTATTTAATTGTCCCTTTAATAAGAGACTTTCTGAATAAAATTGTGACACGCATGTACTAAAAAAAAAGACGTACTATTATCTTTTCGTAAGCCGCGTAAAGCCTTAACGAATAAACCATTTACGTGTACCAGGGCATGCTCGTAAAAGTAAATTGCAAAAATAAGATTTTGTTTACGGGGTATATATCTTTAAAAATTTCCAATAGAACTTACATTTTTTTTGTGATCTTTTCATAAAGATATTTTAATCATTATGTAGAAATACAAAATAATTTTTTTGTTAAAATTTTTATTTCTGTTTAATTAATGTTGGACATAATTTTGAAAATCTCATAATAAATTCTTATGTTTAGGTACCATTTTTTAAAACAGTATCACTTAAATATGTAAAGTATTTTTTGCACATATATAAAACAATACACAAAATACAGTGAACCTATTTTTTAGTAAAATATTAAGATAGTTTCCTTAAAAAAATTATAAAACTTTGTAATTTTGAAAATGTCTATGCCTTCCCCCTTTTTTACACATAAAACTTTTTTTCAAAAAGCTATGCACTACTTTCACTAAAAAGAACAGGTTCACTATATGAACAGGCATCATGTGTATAGAAGTGTATAAAGATTTGGAACCATATAAAACAGTAGTGTTTTTTAAAAGTATACCTAAAGTAAAAAATTATACTTTGGGAAAAAAAGTGAAAAAACTAAACATTTGTTTACATTTTTGTCAATTTTTTGTTTTTGTTTTTTAAGATTATTTTATCAACGGAGATATAAGTGTTATATATTTTTAGATTCAGAAAAATATGTTCTCTTTTTTAATACTAAAAATGGAAAATCAATTTTTTTGAATGTGTTTGATGTCCTGGTGCTCTTAATGGCATTAAGGTATCCGACTACGTTCGGAATCGTGATTTTTCAAAACCGTATAAATGGATAATATTTATGATATTTAGTGTCACTTAGATTAGAAAATGTATATAAAATTGTTTTAATAATAGTATTACAATAAAAAATTATTTAAGTACAATATTTCGGCAAAAAATTAAAATAACTTTTCAAAATATTCTCCTTTTGTCAAAAATGCTTCTATTATAATACTTTGCCTGTGTAGCTCAGACCTCTGTACAGAGGCTAAACTAGAATTTTTGAAATATATAACTTAGAAGTGGGTTTATACATGTTTTACGACAACAGAGGGAAGAAATTTTAAGAAAAAATCGCCGATAATTAATTGAATTGGTTGTAACTCTGAAAATAATGTGAATTCTTCAAAAATCATAGTTGAGCCTATGTACAGAGGTTTGAGCTATATACAGGCAAAATATTATTATAATGGAAGCATTTTTCACAAAACGAGAACATTTTGAAAAAAGGTTATTCTAAGTTAATTTTTTGCCGAAATATTGTATTTAAATAATTCTTTTTGCCCAAATGTCCTTAAAAGAATTTTATAAATGTATTCTAATCCAAGTAACAATAAATATAATGAAAATTATCCATTTATGCGTCTTTTTAAAATCTCGATTCCGAACGTAGTCGGATACCTTAAGTGTTTGGTCATATTTTAAAAACAAATTTTTGTGGTGTATGCCGAAAGAATGGTCTAGATCAATTTTAATATGCTTTAACAATTTTAATCTTTTCAATGAGCCTGTGTTTTCATTTTCAGAAGTTATGTATTTAAATGTCCAATGAATAGAAGGTAATTGTTTGTTTGGTAATTTTTAATAATACAAAAACGCCAGATTTGACCACAGCATACCAATAGTTAATTTAAGGGAAAGAAACATATTTGTTATCCAGACAAAACTCTGCAAATGTAAGATAGAAAAAATTTGGTTATGCAATGAAAAAGGTTAGGAAATGGCTAAGAGATAACAGTCTATCTCTATTTGGAAGTAAGATGCTCATAGATAATGATTTGATTTCATATTTTAAATTTTCATTGCCCTGTGAAGCAAATAAGAGGATTATTGGGAACGGAACTCGTAATTTTGAACTGCAGTTAAGTGACGAAAACGTGACCATAGTTGTGTGTGTGGCAACCTTCTCTCAAAAACTTCTCCACCACGACAACAAGAGGACATAAGCCACGGCAGATTTAACGAGCATGAGCTCCCTTATATAAAGGGTCTGCAGGAGCATTAGGTTTCGAACTTGTGACTCTCTCTCTCTCTTTTCCCAACCATGATCACTATAGGTTAGCCTGGCCACCAGATTTAATAAAATTAATCCACTCTAAAGTTTTTGTAATGATTAAATTTGGGAATTAATTTATTTGCCTTTATTTTTCTTCATAATATTCTTAAGTTTTTCTTGTTTGATTCTTATTTTGTGAGCTTTATTTTTATTATATCTCTAAAATAAAAGTTTAAATAATTTAGGTAAATATATATGTAACACCTTTTTTTTTGTTTCTGTCTTGAGTCCCTAGATCATTGAAGACTCTGGAATTATTTTTATCTCATTCTCATCATTCAAATTTAATTAAATTAACCCCCCTAAGCGTTCAATTTTTTGTCCGAAATTTAAAAAAAAAAGACATTTATATTGCATATAACTAAGCATAATACTTAACTGAATGTGAAAATGGAAGAATTTTATTTAAATTTTCACTTTTAAGGGGACGGAGGACCATTAAAACTAATTTCTTAAATTGTTATCTTAATCAACTAAAAATGGAATCAATATTGTAAATGATTATTATCTTTCAATATTTGATTATACTTTTTTTTATAAAAACTATTATATAAACTGATTTTTTTAAAAAAATATTAAATTTTTTAAAATTGTTTTTAAAAATGTTCCTTGCGCTTTAGTTTTTAAGATACGTACATATAATTTTTGTTTTATATATAAATGGACTACAACAAAATATATTTGTGCATGTATTCTAAATTCAGAATAAAATTTGATGAAAAAAAGTTGAATTTTCTATATTATATGAAATATTTCACCAGTTATCACATTGAAGGTATTCAAAACAACACAAAAAATAGGGCCCGTTTAATTCTTTAGAAAACTAATGCACAAATTTGTTAATTACATCATCATATTTTAAGTTGTGAAAATTTCGAAGAGATATGACGTAATTTGAAACGCAAGGAGCATTTTACGTAACAATGAAAAGGGAAAATTTTTAAACTAAAAAAAAACAGCATTTTAAACATTTATTTGAGTAAAATAAAAAAAAACAATTAGTATTTACAAATTAAATTGACAAAGTATTTGACAGAATTATTCTATTAATTATAAGGAATATATTATTAGTATACAAAATCAAAATCGCAATTTTGACCAAAATTTGACATTTTGAAGGTCCACCATCCCTTTAAATTTTTCACACTATTTTTTTGTTTTAGAATCGGGGAACGCAACCCTCTCTAAATGTTTGCCATTTATAAGTACACTCAACATACTATGAAAAATGTTTCACGTATTTTAAAAGAATTTTTCCCTTTTACAACAACATTTCATGTTCGTTCCTTCTTTTTTAAGCGATTGAGGATTTTGCGTGTGTGCATGTATATATATGCACACACAATTTGACGCATGTAATCAAAGATATAAGGGCAGAGATAATAACGGATTTTTTAGATTTTCTTTCCATTTTCATTTCTTCTGAAGCAACAAATTGCCGATTGCCTTGCCCATCCCTGTTCTTATCGAATATTTTCAAGAATCTAAATTCCTCCCTTCACCACAAAAAAAAATCCCAAATGAGAAGTATTTTAGTATCACGGACAAACTGCATCTGTTAAAAACCCTAGAGTTAATAATCTTACTATAAGAATTATAAAAATATGTTCAAATCAAAGATATAAAGAAGAAAATATCAGGGCCCGTACGGTATACGGGCAAACTGGTTTTGGCCAACTTTTCGTAGCTAGTATGGTGTACGGAAAACCAGTTAAAGCAGTACTTCTCAAACTGTGGGGTGCGCCCCCCTAAGAGGGCGTGATAACTCTATAAGGTGTGGGGCGCAAGCATATTAAAAAGTAGAAAACAAAATATTGTTTAAAAAATTATTAATTTGCTGAAAGTAAACAAACAAAATACATTCTAACATAATAAAAAATAAAATACACATTTATAAATGTATTAGTACTTCACAATGTATTTTATAATTATTTGAACAATATTAAGTTAAAAGCAAGTTTAATAGTTACCAGTGACTCCATGGGTTTGTCATATATCCAATTATATACAAAAATTAACTCTTTTGATAATTTGTACGGTTTATAATTAATCCTTTAACTGTTGAGATAAAAATGTATACGATTCACTCCCCAATGTCACTGTTTTTTCATGTAGGTACGCGTATGAGATGTATTGGGAGGGGGGAGGGGAGGAGAAAAAGAATAAGTTAGCAAAAATCCTCTGAAATAAGTAAATCCTTCGAAAACACTGTCAAGGTCCTTTTATTGCATTCGTAATAATTTTATGGATAACAGTGTACAGAAAAGATTTAACTTCGGAAAGACGTATATATACGTCCGGACCAATTAATGCATTGGCTGACCAAGGCGTTTTAATACGTCGGTGGGACTCTTGAGAGGTTAAAGTCGTATTGTAGCTTTAGCATTAAAGCATAGTATTATTGAATTCAATACACTGTTATTGTTTGGAGAAAGGAGGGGGGGCGATGGAAATTATGACTGAAAATTGGGTCACAAGAATCGAAAGTTTGAGAAGCACTGAGTTAAGGGGTTCAACCATTATACTTTTTAACCTTTACATTACATTCCTAGGGAACAAAAAATTAATTAGTTGCTTACATTACAGAGGAAAAACAATGTGTTTTTGAAGGAATATTCATGAGACCAATACTTTCAGCCTTTGCATGACTAAAAAAAATTACCCCCGAAAATAAAATAACCGCACAAGGTTGGCAATACTAAAGCAGTCCAACTGTTTGAATGATCCACGAGTCCTTGCACATAAAAAAAATTAGTCTATTTCCCATATAGAGTTCCCAGGAACCCCTTTCCACTTAATAATTTAGCACTGGTCATTTTGGTGTTAGGGAATGAGACCTCTGTTTCTGCAGTTACCGATAAACTTCTGGTGATTTTTATGAGAGTTTGTATGATACCAGTCGTAAAAAGGACCATTTCATCCGGAACTAAGTGTCTTTAAGCTTGGCAAATGGTTTTTGAGATTCCTCTGGTGGAAAACGTTGGATTTGCAGAAGTTTTTCTTAGTAATGTTTTCATTGCCTTCTTGGGAACACTTTTTCTTTTTTTGTAGTCGTTTTTTACTTAGAATAAAATGGAAAAGCGCTATCATTTAATTTTTAACGCTTCAATTTGCTCAGTTATTTCCAGAAACAATATAAGGATTAATACAGAAAATGCTAATGAGAGCTGAAAATATCTATAATATAAGAAAGTTTTTGGTTTTTTTAGTAGCTGATTTGTTACTCGTCCCCTAAAATTATCTCGTCTTGAGATATACACTACAAAAGAGTTATCTGGAAAGTTTTTTCTTCTTGAAATTACCCTGGAGTTTCCTTTTATATTATTGCAAGTGTTAACATTTACAAGATCAAAAGGTTGATAAGGGGAAATATAAATTTTTAATGTTTATTTTAGCTTCTTTAGACGTAAAATAAATAAAATTCATTAAAAAAAAAATATACTAATGTGTAGTTTTCTTGGATCAATGTTTCTATTTAGTTTAAATCAATATGAATTTTTATTAGCCTCTGTTTTCTTGTCTCTCAAATATACTTTTTTTATTGCACACAATTATACGAACCTAATAATATAGAACTTAAGAGCTTTCTTCTGAGTTTTGATTAACGTCGCTTTCTAAGGCAACATGAGGGCTATTGGCGATGGACCTCGTAATTTTGAACCTCGGATAAATAACGATGATGACATCTGAGCTGGCACCCCTCTTCAAACTACCACACGTCACCAGGATTTTGAGCATCTAACAGATTTAATAAGCAACTGTCCCTCTACACTGCGGGTTTTTAATGACACCATTCTAAAGCACGACTCGTCAGTTTAACGAACTTTTGACAAATTCTAGAACCCTAGAGGGCAACAAGACTGACACTAGGTACTGCGCTTGTGCGTGTACCACACCACGGTTTTCCGTGTGTACCTCAACGAAAGAGTTTGGTGAGCTACGCCAGCGAGCTAAGTGCAAAGATTTAGGTGCCATCCAGGTCCATCTATTGCTTTTTTCTAAAAAAATCAAAAAAAAAAAAAAAAAACTCGGGAGATTTATTTTTACCTAAAACATGTACAAAGTGTGATGTAATTTTGTGCTGTGAATGAACGTGACCCAATAAACCACTAAAGCATCATTGGAGCTGCATCATTGAAAAACACACTACACTACACTACACTAGTCATGATTTCGTGAACATGACCACTCGTCTTCGGTGACCGTATAAAACATGTGCATATTATTCCCCGAGACAAGCTGAAATAAGTAATAAAGATAAGAATACAACCCACGAATATTTCATTATTGACGCCAATAGATTTGAGTTCTTGTTTCTTTTCTAAACGTTCCCTTCTACATAATTGCGTTTGGCATACGTTCTACTTTGTGACATTATAAACAAAACTCTAGAGTAAGCTGTAATACAACAGTCACCAATTTTAACCACTTGCACTGGAAAGACGTGCCACGCAGTCATAATTCTTTTGTCACAGAATCGCCGATGACGTGGTATGTACGTCGTCATGGAATTGTTACAGAAACAAAAACGACGTGCGTGGCACGTCAGGTGGAATTGTTGTCAGAATACAGATCATCAGTGCAATTCATAGCGTACAGTTATAAATATTTAACCCACATTCTAAAATGGAAAGTAAAAGTGACGTTAACGACATCATTTCGAAAAATAGAAAACGAAAACACGATGGTAGTGATAGTGACTTTGATGAAATAATTTTTCCACTCCGAAACCGACTATAAAAAGTTCTAGGTTAACAATAAACTAGTTTAGAAAGTATAAATCTTTTTCCGATTTCTGTGAGGCATCGCACACTGCGTGACGCCTCCCATCGAGTTATACTGGGCCGTTATGGTACACGCGTCAGTGATTTTTTTTTTTTTTTGCCAGTGCAAGTGGTTAAGATAGGAAAGAATGCTTCTCTTAGTCTTGAAAGTTATAATTGCCAAATTAATGCGGAAGAAACATTGAGAAAGAATTAGTTAGTTGGTGGAAGAGTACTGAATTCGGTTGTTATTCATAGCGGAAAGACTGACAGTTACTCAACAATTCGTCATCTTGCAGTACTGAGGATAGTATCTGGAAATAACCTAGAAGAATGCTTCTAGCGGTAAACTATATTAAACATTTAAAGTGTCTGGAGGATCATCTACTATTCAGCTCGTCTTCATCCCTGTTTGTTTTTGAGAGGTAAGTAATCATTTTTTATTATAGTTTAATGGACTCATTTAAGAACGATAACATGATAAAGGAAATCACGTGTTCACGACATAATTCAAAAAATTGACATTACATAATAGTACAGGAAGTGGTGATGAAACATTGCTGTATTTTCGAATGAACCTTTTCATTAATACAATGCTCATTTTAAGATAAACCTATCTCCATTATAGTATATTTTTGAAAATTAAGCTCATTATTGGCAAAAGCAGGTATTTGAAAAAGGGCCAGGCACAATTTATTGTTAACTAAAATAATTTTCCCTTCGAGGCCAAATCCTGAATGTTTATAATCTGAAGGAGTTCGATGTTACTAAGATTTCGGTAACAGAGGAATTTGAGAATATCTAGTATTCCCAAATCCCTTCGAGAAATTCTAGATTCGAAGAAAGACGAAATCTCGAGTTTTCTAAGCAAGTTAAATAGTCTATGTCCTGAAAACTCCTACGCGGTCACAATTTTTAGGCTATACGACTGCATTTTTCAAACTATTTGGGGGAGGGGGAGAACGATCATATCGAAAACAAGATTATTTTTTTTAAAAAATGTTAATTTACCGAAAGGAAGCAAAACAAAATACATCCTGACATAATAAAAAATAAAATACATATTTACTCTGATATAATACTTATAAATGTATCAGTACTTTTGAATGTATTTGATAATTAATTTAACAATAATAAGTTAAGAACAAGTTTAATAATTACCAGTGACCTCCCCCCCACACAGATGTGCTTGTCATATATGAAATTATGCACAAAATTTAATACTCATTTTGATCATTTGTACTTTTTCTAATTAAAGTCTTCGAGTTAATGCCTTTACGTTAAAGTATATATTATTGAATTCAATACATTGCTATGGTATGGAAGGGGAGCGATAAAAATTCTGATAGAAAATTTGGTCGTAAATAATGAAAGCTTGAGAAGCAATGTTATATACGGTCTTTTGGGAAAAGTAAGGCGAAAAGAAATCTTCAAAAAAAACCCTCTGCACAAATAGTTCAAAAATAGTACTCAATGATTTTAAAATTTTCCTAATTATGGAATAGGAACATCATTTTAATTGATCAATTACATGTGGATACTTGATTCATTCTAATAATTAATTTCTGTCGGAAAAAAAATGTGACGTTCTTTCATTCGAATACAAACCTTAATGAAGGAGGTATTTGGAAAAATTAATTGTGAGTCGTATATTTTGTATTTCATCCACACAAAAGATTATTCATAACATTTTTCTCTTGTTCCTTAACATCACATAATGATTAGACCGAAAATTAGGATTTGTAAACTAGCCAGCAGTTCTTTAAACTCAAGGATGACTGATTTTAAGATTTGGCCAATAAAATTTCCTACACTACAGGAGAAACTAGCAAGAAATATTGGATTTACAGGCTTTATTTTGCGAGAAGTCCAACTATGTAAAATTAATTCTACCTTCGCTTCTCTTTTAGATTCAATTTCAGTTTTCAATTTGAATTCCAATTTCCACTTGTCCTATTTTCTTTTTATTTAATAATTCGTATTTTTAATAATAATCAAACTTTGCCAACGTTTGGAGTTAGAAACTTTGTTGATTTCGAGTGAAATATTTTTTATATAGCCAAATGTTTAACTCTTATTTAATATTAGAGGATTTATTTTTTTACCCCCTCCGCATAACTCAGAATCTAAAATTTACGAAAATTAAAATGTAGACTAACTTACAAATTGCAATTAGAATACCGTGGGGGGGAGGGAGGATAAATTTGATTTGAATTTTTTATTATTGTCATACTTTAAAGCTGCAATAAGGCTATTGGCATCTCGTACTAGTGAATTCAGGTCAAGTGATGAGGACACATGAGCTAGAAATGTCCACTCTCCAAATTTCCAAACAATTATAGCTTGAATAATTTGAGCCAAGGTGGATTTATTGTGCACCAGCGCCTACATATTGAGGGTCCTCAGTGGATTTCATAAAGGAAAATTTTTGTGTCTCTCTCTTAGATCTTATTTAAGATGATTAATTCTCACTTTTAACATCATTAAGCTTGAGCCATTAGCATTGATATGAATTTTTCTGAGGTAGAAGAAAATATGAAGATTAAATCTTTAAGAATGACTTTTTTGGAACACATTATTCTGCATAAGCAAACTATGTTTTTCCACGCAAATTCAGGCGCTGTCGATTTTCCGGAAGATCCTGCCAAGATGTGTGGAGAAATTAATATACAAAAGCGTCATTTCTGTAAAAAAAATATTAACCCCTTCAGGACCAGCGGAAGGAGAAAAAAGCGTTTCCCCAGGCCCGTACGTTCGGAGAGGATACGCACGCACGGGATCCTGCTAAGCCTAATTTCCTTTAAAAATTCATATTAAGTTTTAAATGCAATCAAATACGCTAAAACTTGCAATTTACTATCATTGATAATATCTGAACATAAAGTACAAAAATATTCGCTAGATTTAAAAAAAAAATTTTCAATTTAAAAAAAAAAATGTTTTTATTTTAATTAAAAAAAATATGTATTCACTTCCAAAAAAAAAAAATTGACAAAAATCCCATACATTTGCATACGAATATAGAAAATATTAGAAAACTAAACCAACTTCTTTAAAATATAAACAGAAATCCTTAGAGCAATAGACCACGAACCTTTAAATGTCCGATTCTCTCGAAAAATCTAAAAATGTGCAGTTGTTTATATTCACAAATATCTCGGATCTAATTGAAAAAACACGGAGCCGAAAACACATATTGAAGCTCAAAATTTTGTTAAACATTATTAAAAAAAATGGTTTTATCTAGTGCTTGAAAAAAGTTTCTATAAAAACGTTCCTAACTCTGATCACACTAGTAGGATCATGGGCCTACGAGCAGGCATAGCACAATCACATATATGATACCGTGGGCCGTGGAGGGAGAAACGCGTGATCACATATATGTGATCATGGTCCTGAACAGGTTAATAGCAAAAAAATCTCCGGGGATCATCACAAGAATTAAATAATTATGCTTTTCCAGCACAAAAAAATGTACACCAATCTATACCAATTTCAATATATTTAACGAATATATCAAATATTTAAATACACTATCCCAAGACATATGATACCTGTGATAACCAAATGGTCATGATCGCTAACTCATTGTTGGTGTTGTTCCTGTAGAGCTGTGTTCGTTACGCCTGACGCCTGAGTTCAGGCCCTAAAGCCTGATTGGTATGCCAAGTACATATTATTCAACTAAATTATAAAATATTACAGGTAAAAACGTAGTAACTGACTGACTTTGCAAGGGGATCCTAATATTCCCCGTTACGCCTCTGGCTATAGATTCGACTCCCAGAACCACTAGGAGTGGCTGTGAAGGGAAAGAGGTTGTGAAGAAGGCCTGGTGCACTTTAAATTTATCCAGGCGCAAAGTTTTCACGTTGGCATGGTGTGGAAATTTAGAGAATGGTGTTTCAGTTCACATTTTCGTCACTCGAGCGTGGTTGAAAATTAAGAGGTTCGTCATCGGTAAACCACATTTTCTTTTGAAGTACGACATTAATTATCAATCGTGTTGTTTCGAAGTGTGACTTTAATGAAGTAGCCGATGAACTTCGTAACGGGTTGAATTCGCGTTTCTTATTAATCCTCTAGTGAAATTCTTTTTAACTGTTGTATGCTTATCAAATCGCTTTCTGTGGAGGAACCGTGATTTAAGCTAATATGAGTTGCTATTTAAAGTCAAGTGAAGAGAGACAGGTAGTGGATCGTCGTCAGGCTGATACTGATATTAGAGTGTTAGAGTTGTAATAATTAAAGATTTCGGAGTTTCAGTAAGGAGAGTCAATATTTCAACACAGAAAGCTCATCATAGCTTTGGAATTAATCGTCCAACATAAGTGTTTGAATTAATTATTATTGATATTTAAGTTAGTAATTAAGCTGACAGCTCTTTTTGCCTAAATAACCCCTTGATAGTAATTTAAAAGTCAGATGAAGGTGTTAATTTTATTAAAATGCCTTTTGATTTTGCTCATCCAAATTCACCAGTTACTCCAGGGTCACGACAATTTAAAGCCTGCTAGCTTACCGAGATTACTTTCCATTCCATTTATCTCATAAAATTTCTTTGAAATATTGTAGATTTTTTTTTTATTTGCTTTCAAATACTTCACCGAAATAAATTTATAGGTTTTATCTCTTAGTTGAAACAGTAAAACCTTGAAATTCTATATATTTTACCGCAATATATACCGTCCAAAAAGCTTACATTCTTCTCCTGAAGAGTTTCGTATCCTTAATCTTTACGAAACGTGACAATAGGACTTACACACTCAAACGTATGTAATATGTATTGTTCAACAAATCTTTCCGTAAAAGTGTTTCTGAAGATTTAAAACAGCGGCAATGGAAATCCCTATGGAATGAATTCGGAAAGTATTAGTATTTTATCTCAAAAGATTGTAATGTATTCGAGCATATCCAGTACATGAATAAGGTATTATGCTGAGTGTGCCAAAAAACAGCACCATTGCGGGATTTTTCATTGTGAGTACATAAAAAAATACCCAAAGAACTGTATGTGTACCATCCATAGCTTTCGAGAAAAATACGGTAAATGGGGATGAAAAAAATAATGATGCATGATGGTTCATGATGATTGTGCTCCTGTACGTGGTTGTCTGAATATGGTCTCCAATAGCCGGATCGGACGTGGGAGTCCGGTTCTATGGCCACTACGATCACCAGGTCTCATACCATTGGGAATTTTTTTTGTCTATGAGGCATTCTCAAAAAAATAGTGTGTAGAGACGAAGTGACAAAACAAACGGACTTAGTTGCTTGTCTGCAATCAGATTTACTTCGCTGGACACGGAGCTACTGCAAAGTAGGCACTCATTCACTCCACGGCACTCTCAAACCTGCCTCGATATTCCCTCGATATTCCCTTTATAAGTATTTACAAATATTGCTGCTGATGTGTCTTTAACGACTGTGACGTCATGTTTTGTTTTTCGTATTTTTTTCGTAAATTATGGATCACACAGGTACATTTCCTTGGACATGGGACACACTGTATAAATGAATAGTAATAATGAATATAATTAATTTGATGCTATTCGATTAAAAACATAATTCTCAATAAATGTGCTTCCAAATATGAATAGTGAGTCGAGAATATTTGGATTAATTAAATGAAATTAAATAACCATATACTGTATATAAAACACTACAAAATATTTCAGGGCTGATAGCACGTGATCAAGAACCGATAGATTGAATTTTTTTTTTAAATTTTGAGCCTAGGATGAGTGACTACACGTTCTCAAGGATTCATCGATTTACATCAGAATAATAAATTTGCCAAAATAGTTCTTGAAAAATCAAAATATAGGGGATCTATCAATAAATTTACTAGTGTCATACTTCGGAACAAGGGAACTTGTAATTTTAAAACAAGTACAAGTGACGAGAACGACAACTGAGCTTTCACCTTAACTCTTGACTCTTCAACTTCACAGCAATGTGAAGCCTTTGAGCCTTGACCTGCATAAAACAGTTTACACGTTTACACGGCGGTTGTTAAGTGGCGCGGGTCAAAGTGGCGCCAGAACTTGATACCATGATTCGACTGAAACAATGCCGGCCATGGCTTCTCGAGTAAAGCCGCTTAAGGGATCTTGAAGTATCATTTTTATTATTTTTTTAATAGTTTTTTGTTAACGTCGCACTCGAGGGGTATAGCGATGGATCTTGTAACTTTGAGCCAAGGAACTGAGCTAGCATCCTACTATCAAAACTTTCACACTCCTGCAACATTTAAGCCTTGACAGATTTAAAATCTATCAGCTCTTTTTCACGACGGGTCTTTAGAGGCTTCAGAGTTCGAACCTACGCTTTTACAGAAAAGCAGGCTGTAAGCTCGACTCCAGGATCATTCTTCTGCTACGACTGTGTAATTATTTTGAAATATCAGAAGAGCAGATTAAAATAGGAAATTTTATCAATTTCACAACTCGCAAAAAACTAGAATAATTGCATTTAAATATTTCTCCAATACATCGCACTTCATTATAGAAAATATATATATATATAAATATTCACTGATTCATTAAAAGGTATACACTTTCCAGGTACCGTAATACAGAAACAATCAAAGATACACTTCACTCAGCGAACCGTAAGGTAGATGTTCTCTTAAAGTTCGTGTCTCGCCCTTAACGGAAGTGACGTAAGCAGTACCATTCGTGTCATATAACTAGTCAGTCGAAATTGCGGCGTCTGCAGTGGAGAGGAATTTATGTTCTTGAACTCTGAGCAAACTACCACGGAAGCTACTTTCTTGGTAAGCTAATTCTGGTTTTTGCCGCAGTTGCAGGACGATATTGACATCTTCGTTCTCCAATTGGAATGTGCACAACCACAATGGTCGGCCAAAGTGCAAGATTACCTCTATGAGCCAATGGATTATACGTCGAGGACTACAACATGCCGCTTACCCAAAGGTTATCCAGGAGTCCTGACTTAACACTTTGTTATTTCTTCTTGTGGGGGTACGTAAAGGAAATGTATTCATCCCTCCCCTTCCTGTTGATCTAGTAGAGTTGAAACAGCTACAAACACTATTGATGAACTTGATTCTGATACCTTGCCAAGCGGGTGGCAATGGATGGGCTCGATGTGTGTTGTGTGACTAAGCGCTCACGCATAGAACATCTGTGACCGACTCCTACAAAACTAAAAATAATCCCATATGTTTCAGCTTTAAGTAAAAAATAATAATTTAAATTGTTCTTGATTTATAGTGCATTGAAACTGAATATTTCTTTATGTATAACCCTGCATTTTTCTAAATATTTCGATACTAGAATAAGAATTATACCATAAACAAACAGAAAATTACATGTTTTGATTTTGCCTGTTTATTATCAGTAATTTTGTTTTAATTCTTAATCCTGTATAATCTGAAAGAATATTTTATTTAATAAAATGAATGAGTAGAAAAATCTAAAATATAAACAATTGTAATGACGCAAATTTCGCAAATTCTAACGATTTTCTAATCCATGTTTGCAAATGAATTTATTGGCTATTAAGAGATGCGAGTTTGTGATTTGGATAATAATAATGATGCAATTATATTAACACTATATCGTGTGAGGTGCAGGCATGTATAAGAATTTTAACAATTCAACAACTGTTTATTTTACCTTTCTAAATGTTATAGATTCTTTCGATCTAATTTTTGTATTAATAAATAGTTAAAAAAATATTTATCAGTGAAGAATTAATAGTCACTTCTAAGAAGTTTTATTTTTTAATAAACTGTACAAAATATTTTTTTCTTGTAAGCAAAATAAATTGTAAGATGTTTTCTTTTAAGTAATAAAAATCATTGGTTGAAATCACTTAATATCATTATTTCCTACATGCATTAATTAGACCTTATTTAAAGTCATAAATGAAAAAAAAAATATCCAGTTTTTTTTTCTAATTTAAGTGTTTTTTTCAAAGCATATTCATAAAATATTGCAATAGTTAAAAAAAAGTTTTTTTTTTTCTTTTACACTTAAATTTGCATAGAGATCACTAAATGAAAAAGAGAGAGAAAGAGAGAAAAAAAAGAGAAGGTATGTTGAACATTAGTGGAGAAAAAAAATGTAATTTTTTCTCTTTGATACAATCTAATCACATGAGATCCTTCCTTGAAAAATAATTTGTTCTTTTTCAAATTTTATTAAGACATCGATTCTTTTTATATATAAACATTTAAAAGGTATTGAAGTAAAAATAAGGAAGAAATAGATAGAGAAAAAGAAAATTACATGAAACAGTATTTAAATTAGTTCTGAAATACGAGTAGTATGTTGTATTTAATATAGGTCGCAGAAAATAAGTTACGAAATCACATGCACAAAAAAGAAAACTAATTTGCTTTTAAAAGCATGTAATGATTCTGATATATACAGGGTGATTCATAAATACGTATACAGTTTCAATGCACTATAAATCAAGAACAATTTAAGGTATTGTATGTTACCCGCAACAGAATTTTATTGGATTAATTAAAGTTTTATTAGAGACAGTCACAGGTGTTCTATGTTTGACCTCTTAGTCACATGAGACACATCGAGCCGATAACCCATTTCTGCCCAAACGTGGGTTCAGATACCTGCATCATGTCCATCGATAGCGGCATGATACGCTGATTCAGTTCCTTTAAATCAGCAGAAAAAGGTTGGTCTTGTCTTTTACGTACTCACACACGAAGGAATCAAAAGTTAAATCAGGACTTCCGAGTTCCCATTGGGAGTTACTGGTATGTTACAGACCAGGGATGGTGAACCGATGGCACGTTACACAATAAGCGGTTTGCATTTTAGATCAAATTAACTAAGTTCACTATGAAGTATTACGATCAAACGCGAGTAATTGGTTGTGATGCGGAGCACACTCGTTTGTTATTGTCTTCCCTTAGTTATGTCGTGGACTACAATTGCTAATGATGTGCAGTTTGTCTACGCATAGCATACATTTCGTTGACACAGTTGTATTTTAAAGTTTATCTGTGTTATATTTATGATTTTTAACCGTTATTTAACATGGCTAGTTCAGAAAAAAACCAATAAGTGCAAGATAATAAGTGTAACAGAAAATTTCAAACTTGGTGGACATGGCATGATTAGTAAAGGCGACTAAGCGGTGTTTGTTTCATGTTCTGGAATAATTGTATGTAAAACATAGTCTGTAAAATGGTTACAGACACATTTAACTATTTGAAGAAGCTGGTTCACGCTGTTTTAATCATATTTTTCTATTCATACGCTACGTTAAATCCACGCAATTTTAATCATATTTCCTCATTTGTACCTATGTTTTAGAGACCTTATTTTCAGATATGAATAATATTAAAGATTCGCTTAGAAACCGTTTGACATACGACTCAAAATCAGCAGGCATTCTGCTAAAAGTAACATCTTACAATCCTAATATAAGTTATTTGTTATCTATATCTGGGACAACAGAAGTCACAGTAATATTACTTTAATTTGAATTATACGTATGACTAAAACATTTAATACTATACAGTGTAAAATGTATTTTTTTCATAGTAAATACAATTTTGAGTTGTTAGTATTTAGTTTTATTATTTCCCCAAAAACCACGAATCAAAATTACTTGACGGCACGTCTATACCTCGTTAAACATTTCTTAAGCAAAAAATGGCAAATTGATCTATAAAGATTCGTCACCCCTGTTATAGACAGTGGCTCATCTAATCCATCGGTGACTTGTAAATTCTCGTGTAGGTAAGTAATTTCTTGAAGTAATTTCTCGAGTAGACTGACTTGTGTGGTGGCGCAACATACAAATGGAGAGTGAAGTTGTCAGTGTTGGCCGGCAACTGTATCATCAGTCAACTATGGATACGTTTTATTCCAATAAGTGACTCTCGTGACTGTTTGCTCATGAAAAAAGAAGAGGTAGAGCATTTACTTTGTGGACACTGCTCAGTTCACCTATGTTTTGGGGGAATTTCGCACGTTTTGAGCTGTGACAATTGCCTACGTCATTTCCGATAGGGGAGAAACACAAACTTTAAAGTGTGCTTCTACCTTATGGTTTGCTGAGGTGGAATGTGTCTGACTGTTACAGTTTTACAGCATCAGAAAAGTGTATTCTTCCTTATGAATCTCTCTGTATAATAAAACCTTGTCTTCAGGAGTGCAAAAGCAATCTATGTGTGTTTATTAGAACATTCCATGTTTTAAAGTATTAAATTTAAAACGATCCAAAATAGGATATTTTTTCGATAAATAATTCCTAATTACTGTTCAGAAGGAGCCTAGAATGTTTGTTTTAGATCCTGAACTTTTAACCAGAAAATATTATTTGTATTCCAAGTTAGTCTTTAGGGGAAGGACTCGAGAATATTTCATAAGTCTGTAATGGAATAAAAATCAAATCACATTCTCTTATTATTTATGACTTCAATCAGTGTTTCAAACCCTTGATAGTAACAATGCATTCAATTATTTACACTTATATGCGATAAACTACAGTATTACACTTTGTGTCATTTTTTTTAATAGTTATTGATTAAACATAAAGCAAAAGCTCCGCTAAATTAGAAAATAAATATGTGACGTTAACGTTTCTTGCCCGAAGGTTCCTTTACAACCAAATAGGGACTTTCAGATATATTTATTATTGTTATAGAATATTTTCTAAAAGTTATTAGTGAAAGCAGATATAAAGTAAAGTGAAGAAAAAAAAACACGAATAAGTTTAAACGTATTTTTTTTTTCAAAATTTTAACATATGCTTGAAGAGACCAGCCACACGGTTTTACCTCCCCGGGTAGGTTGCGTGGCTTTTATTTTGTTCTGGAAGAGAGATGCCAAAATGTTAAGTCAAGTTTTGTTTTAACAAAATACTAAAACATACTCTGTTTTAAAACATATCAACTGATTATCTGAGAGTGATGATTGACTCAGCAGTAGCACTAAGGCTAAGGCAAGGGATCTCGTAATTTTAGAACCTCTACCAAGTAACGACGATTATAGGAGCTAAAAAGAACAGTGGTCTAGATAACAAAACCAACTAGTTTATTTATTGTATAGAACAGGGATTCTATGTAATGCCAAGAGGTAGACAAGAATTCAAAGTCAAGCACATAATACGATTAGTTCTGCTCATAGCCAACGGACCAATACTAGATGAGTGCAGGTGGTCACACATTGGTATGCTACTTGTCTGAGAAAATAGTACCTGTTTTTTTACGTGTGCAAATAGATTACGATGATAGCAAATAGATAAACGACAACCATTCACATAAATTATTCAAGAGCACTCGCAAATGACACTTGAGCCATCATTTCATTCTTTTCAAATACAATGACAACGCGATGACTGTTTTTTTAGCCCCAGCAGATTTAATGTGCATCAGATCGACTAAAAGATGGGGTTTTTTTAGTGTGAAACAGAACTCAAACTCCATAATCAACAGATCTCAGCAGTTTTCTCTCAATGTTACAACCTCGCTTGATTTTGGCAAGGAAAAATAATTTTTGCCCTCAACAACGTAGTGTATTGACAGTTTTCTATTCATAGCTTCTAAAGCAAAACTGTGCGAAGTTGAATTTAGGCACACACAGGACTATTTACAACTGAAATGTAATTATAGAACAAAAAGAGACTTACTTGATCTTTGGTTTTTTATGAAGAACAATTGCAAGCGCTCCTTCAATGTGTTTTCATTCACATAGAACTCGACACGAACCCTGAATAAAAAGAGAAAGAAAAATACATTTACTTGACTTGCAGCACACACAAAAAAAGCATACTTTTAAGCAATGCATACAAATATTCATTTAAAAGATATATACATTATTCTAGATTATCGGAAAAATTATTTGATAGCATTTAAACGAATGAGTTATATCGATAATTTGTATTCCCATTTATCCTTTCCACCAATATAGATTGTTTACTTAGACCACACTTCAAAACACCACGAGGAATATTGGTGACGGACCTTGTAATTTTGAATCTCGATTAAGTGATGAAAACTACAACTATATGTTAGCACTATGTTAAATCTGATGAAAGTCGATGTTCTCACATCAGCGTGGTGAGAACTTTGAATTTCATCAGATTTAATGTACACCAGCCCCTCTAGTGGGTCCTTAGTGTCACTAGAGTTCGAGCACATAACGCGACCATGGCTTTCACGATAATAAGGCGGTTTCCAAGATCATTCCTTTTCATTCACTGTTATTAAAAGAATAGTCTCCTTTGACCAGCAAACGATATTTCTAGTCACAATATCACATTCTGCAAGAAAGCAAACAGAAAGTGAAATTTTCACATCAATATTTATTTCTAAGGCTCTCTATTCAATAGAATCATAATACATAAATGGGTCATGCTAATGATATATATTTGTATCTGATGCTTTAATACTGGTGTATTAATTATTTGAATCGAATTTAGCGAAAGTCAGATGAATATCCCCCTTTTTTTAATTTCAAATCAATTACGATTTTTTGTTAGTATCTTTATTATATGACTAATAAAGCCTCCACCATCACAAACTTCAAAAGATGAAGGGAAAATAGGATTAGAAAATACGAGTATCTTCTACAGGGAATTTCTGGACTTTTCTCTAAAGCATTATTTTATTTCATCATTATTTTGAATGACATTCTATCATGAATCCTTTGGTTTATATCACGGACCACGAAAAACATTTTTTCCCTTGCGGATCTTCGCTTCTATGGATGTTGTTGGGGAACTATTATTCTAAAGAAATGTAAATTTCGATCAGGAATCAATTGTTTTCGTTCTTATTGTGTAATATTAAACAAATAGAGTCTAAAAATGTTGCTGTTTTGTATGCCACCTGATATCTATTGTGTTAGATCCAGGCCCAAGAAATTTCACGGCAAGGGGCTAGATGTTTGTGCCAGTCTTTAGCCTTAACCTTGAGCACCATGCAGATGAAAGTATGATTTTGGCTCGGTTCCAACCCAATTTTGAGGGAGGACACCCTGAAAAGGTGTTCAGGAGCCTCCCTCCTCTCTTTCCCTTACACCAACCTCACGAGAGGACTTGCGGTTCGACGGCTATTTAGAGTACCCCCATGCTGCAAATGCACTATGCATTTACAAACATCCATGCCTTTTCTGGGATTCGAACCTTGGTCCTATGGCACAGCAGTCAGCGTCAATAAACGCTATACCGGATGAGCGATTCTAAAAATGTGAAAATAATAAATAACTATTTTAATATCGGAGAATTTTCATTTTCTAATTATAAAAGTATTATTATTAAAATATCTAAAAGAGAATGTAACCAAGGAAAATCATTCAATATCCTTGTATCTTTTTTTTTTAACAATTTTTTATATGGTTATGTTTAATATTTATCACAATGTTTCTTCAACAAAGTACTACATGTTCAGAAAAAATTGCTCTTTCATTAAAGCTGTAGTGTTTTAATTTTGTTTACACTTTATATAATGGACCATTCATATAACAAATGTTAAAATAGAATGAAAACCATAAATTTAAAAAAAATAAGTTACCAATTCACGGTATTGTATTAAATTATTCGGGGCGTGTTATCCCCCTAAAACGCCAAATAGATAGATGTTGACAAGAAATAATCTGAAAACGACCGATTTTTTTTTATAAAGATAGTACTCAGAAGTAGCATGATGGCTTAGCGAAGGACCTTGTAATTTCCATCAACAGCGAAGTGATGAGGAAGACACTCGAGATGGCACTCCACTCCACAAACTTCATCACCACGCCAAGGTGAAGAATTTGAGATTTGTACTCAGTGAGTCCTCAGGAACATCAGAAAAAATAATTTGAAAACCAGTAATAAAAATGGTGTATATAGAGCTCTATGTATCCTTGTGCCATTTTTAGATTCTATAGATATTTAAACTAAGATTCAATAATTTAAAGATATTTTTCTTATCATTTTCACTTCGCTCTATTTTAAAGTTTGAGAGAGATTTTATTTTGATAGCAACATTTTTGAAAAAGCAACAGCGTGACGTTACTTGAAACAGTTTCAGACATAACTGGATTTGTATCTTCGAGAAAACGTTTCGTGTCTAAAAGGGAATGAAGTCTTAAGTCTACGTTTCTTTTCACCACCTGTTTCAATTGAATTTATATTTCCTATTCCGGAAATATAGAAGCAAGAAGAATGTCAGAAACAAAAACCCAATCTAAAAAGCATCTGGTCAAGTAAATATCGTACACCTACATAAAGTTTCTTTTGCCAAGGTTACAAAAGCTCGCTACCATAGAGCGCTTGTCTTTTGATACACCAAAGAAAAGAATTTCTTATGACATTTATACTCTCCAGAGAAAATTGAGCCTTGTTTTTTTTCTTGACATTATTGGAAAAGATACGATAAAGAAAAATATTTGCTGCATATAGGTTTGTTTCTTTATCACGTAATTAATATATAGTGTATACGTTTCGAATATAAATCCAACATTTTCAAAGATTTCTTTAAAAATTTTTGAATGGAGGTAAAAGTTTTAAAAATTAGAAATTTTTCCAAAAGAAGCTTTTTTTTAAAAAAAAATATATTAAAAATAAATAACACACAAGAATTTTAAAACTTTTTTTGGTTAATGGCAATGTTTGAAACCGTGATTTCACAAAAGTGAATAAATGAGCATTTTTTTAAAATATATATTTATTATAACTTGAATTAAAATATACATAAAGAGTTGTTTTAAGAATATTATTACATTATAAAATTATTTGAATGCAATTTTTTGGCAATAAATGACATTTTAAAAGCATTTTTCTTTTATGCAAAAGGCTCCTATAATAATATTTTGCCTGTATACAGCTAATATGTTTTTAAAACGACCTGAACACAAGGGATTTTGAATTTTTTTAAAGGAGGATTGTACCTAACTATATATTACGTAGTTTTCAACAGATGTTAGATGATCTGTAAGGGGATCTGTGGCGGGGGTAGCGGAGAATATTAGGGCCTCCCTTCAAAAGTCAGATTTTGGGACCCAAGCCAGATCTTACAAAGGAATGCTTAACCAAGACATAACATAGACTTTGAGCCCTCTAGAATTCAACCCCTCACCTGTTTGATGCGAGGGTGGCGGGGTGTACGTTACGCTACTGGCAGTAGCAAAGGCTGTAGTAATCAAGGAGATTAATTTGGGTAAAGATCTCGAATAAACGTACATGAAGATAGTACAGAACCTTTCAAGATATCTTTGTAGAGATTTCATTTAAATATACGTTATATTTCTGTTTTGTCATGGTTTGATTTGACCACAAATCAATCCACGAGTTTAAATATTCTCTATTTTTTGTGTAAGAAGAAATGAATATATAGAATGAACGAAAAATATGACTACACTTCCAAAAATTAATTAAAAATAAACAAATAAAGATTTTCATTTATTGTTTTTTATGTTCCGTAAAGAAAAAATTGAAGTTTTTGTTTTTAAGGAAATGCAATTTTTAAATAGCGTGACGTCTCGTTATAAAACGGCTTCACCACAAGAAAAAACTTAAGTTGTAGCATGGTTTATCGAATTTAAATCTGCAACATATGTATAGCGTTAATGGCGTACCACTACACTAGAGTTTGGAAATGAGAAAAAGTTCCCCGGTGAAAGGAAAAGTCGAATTATAGTGACCATTCAGAGTGTTGATCTTGCAATGCTTCATAGAACGTGGCTAGAAATCTCGAAGTGTTGTACCGAACTAATGGTACACTCATTGAAATTGTGCAATGAAGCATTGGTAAAAAACTGATATTTACTTTATGAAAAAAAAGACTGTAAAGGAATATCATAGTTATTTTGTAATTAACATTTAAAAGTGTAGTCATGTTTTTCGGACACCCAGTACATTAAAACATCTATTATGCCTGTGTTTACTTATAATTCAACGTCATCTATGCGTCCTAAGCCACTACAGCTTCTAAAAAAAGTTTCAATGATATCCCAACAACAAGTAATATAAAAAAATAGTTTTTAAGTCAATTCCTACTTAGATCAACAACGAAAATTTTTATTTTAGCTACTTTTTATTAAGTAGTTACAATTAATATAAATATGTATATACATAGGACAGAATCACAACATTAAGTGGTAATTAGTTTTTTTGATTATCATTAAAGTATCGTATTGTCCTTTTAATTTCAGTCCAACTGAATGCTTTAACACATGAGAAAGAACCTTTTCAAGTTTTGACACAAGTCGTCAAAAGGATCGCTAAGTCGCCTACGTGGCTGTATTTGTAATTCTTTAAATAATTAGTTTTAATCCATTAATTTTTATTAATTATAATTAAATTATTGTATTGTCATCCAAAATGATCCTGTTTATAAAATTTCAGCTCAATTCAGCGCTTTATAATGTATTTTATTAAAGATTGAAAATTCCACCAAAAGATAAATAAATAAATATACAAATATATAAATAAATAACTATATAGACAAGGCGAGCTAATAGAGTGGGAATTGAATAAAATAAAATAAAATAAAACAACTTTTTATAAGATTAACTCTCTCTTGGGCCTTGGGAAGAAATCAATTCCCATCTACATAATATTAAAAAATACACCTGTGGGAAGCCCAAAATACATTATAATATATTGGTCTTGCTGTTATAACGATGGGAAGACTAATTCCCATACTAATCTTTTATTTTCTAACTGACCTCCCCATCATAAATACTTTCATATTGTGGCAAGTCAACAAACGAAACAGAAGTTTAGACCAGTTAACACATTCCGCATAGCATTAGCTTGTCTGCTAATAGACGGATATTTCTCAAGAAAAAGGAAAGGTCATCCTGCTAGCTTCCAAGCAAAGAAGTCTTCAGTTTTGGATGATGTACGCTTAGCTTGTGTGGGAAATCATATGCCAAAAATGTTTTCAACTATAGACGATGTAGGAAATGTAGCTGAAGGGGACTAGAAAAGAGGACCCACTACATGTGTTTGGAATGTGATGTCCACTTGTGCATTGCATCATGCTTCTCATCTTTTCATGGCAAATAAATATAACCATTACATTTAATTTTCTCTATGGTGGTGAATTGTTCATTAGGAAGTGTTTCTTTCCACCCGTAAAATTTAAATATTAACATAAAATACGGCAAAATAAAATATATTTCCTTAAATGCTGTTGTTTAATTGTTAGGGTATCCGACTACGTTCGGAGCCGTGATTTTGCAAAAGCGTAAAAACGAATATTTTTTTAAATATTCAGTGTCACTTAGATTAGAATACACGTATGAAATTGTTTTAAGCATATTGTTGCTGTAAAAAGTTTTTTCAATGCAATTTTTCGGCAAAAAATGAATTTAGAATTATTTATGATCAAAACAGTCTCCCTTTATGGAATATGCTTCAATAATAATTATATTTTGCCTATATATAGCTCAGGCCTCCGTACAGAGTCTGGAGTAGGATGCTTGAAATATTTAACTTAGAAGTGGATTTATCCATATTTTAAGACAACAGAGGGGGGGGAAATTTTAAGAAAAAAACGCCGATAATTATTTCAATGGGTTGTAACTCTGAAAATAATGGGAATTTTTATAAAATCCTAGTTCAGGCTCTCTGGAGAAGTCTTAGCCATGTATATGCAAAATATTATTTTTACTGAGGCATTTTCATAAAACGAGTACATTTTGAAAATGTATAATTCTAAGTTAATTTTTTACCAAAACATTGCATTTAAATAATTTTTATTGTAATAATATTTTTAAAACAATTTTATACGCGTATTCTGATCTAAAAAAACACTAAATAATTAAAAAAAGATATTCGTTTGTACGCTTTTACAAAACTACAATTCCGAACGTAGCCGGATACCTTGAAAAAAAAACTACGAGAGAAATAAATGGCCCACAAAAGGGTTACAAAAAAAAAGACAATTATTCCAGATTTTCTGTTGTCATTTTGTTGTATAATAAAAGAAAATGAGATTTTCAATAACCCGCAATAGACAATGCCATACTAATATAAAAGAAACCAAGAAAAGGAATGAAATATTGAAGACTTAAGAGTGCCGAGATTAAAGCTAAACATAATGTAAATATTACATCGTAGAAGTGTTGAAATGGTTCTCAACATCTACGAATAAAAGTGTGAAATGTACATGTTAAGACTTTATTAAGTTTCTAGAACGATATAAACCATCTTTAACCATGCTATCCAAAGTATAACTCTGACATTATTACGCTATAACTATAAATCAAGGAACTATAAATGTCTTCTTTATAATACAAGCTATCCTACACATGTTTATCCATGACACTACATTATATTCGTGTTTTACTGACAATAAATGTCTTCCAGATTTCGTGGAGCTCATTCAACTTAAGTCTATATGTGTCAGATTTAAAATATAAACGGAAATATAAGGTAATTCATATTTGTATAATAATTCTATATTAGATTTCATAATATAGTTGAAAAGTGAAAGATCCACGGAAGATATAATAATATACTTTTACAGCTGTGTTATAGTATTCAAAAATGTTTTGATTTATTTAAGCTGTCAAAGGGTAATAAATTTGTCATGCAAGATATAAAAGGAGCGGCTGTTTATATCTTGTCGACAATGCAAAATGTTCCGAAAACAGTTTAGCACTTTGTGGAGAAATTTATTCCTTTTCGCTTATGTATTTGAGAATTCAGAAAGCAATAAAATTACACTGAATGACATTATTTAACATAAATAAGGAAATTAACTAATGTTTTAAAAAAACAACAATTGAATACTTGAAGCATATGGATTAAAGTTCAAATGAACCAAAATGAAACAACCTTTATTGGGTTACTTTAGACCTTAGTATACTTTTATAAATCTCCATGGCAATATAATTCTGATATCAGTCTTCAAAGAAAAATGACCAATCGAAAAACGTGAAGACTAATCTCTTTTCAGGATCATAATGACCAAAACAAATGCGATATACTGTCTTTCTGTTTTATTTAAGACTTGAGTATGTTAGCGGCTAGTGACGCTGGCAGCTGAGCTAGGGTTCGAATCCCAGAGAAGACACGGATGTCTGTAATTGTGTAGTGCCTTTGCGGCCGGGGGGCGGGCCTCTGGTGAGTGAGTGAATATTAACGTCAAAAATTTGGAGAATCTAGAAATATGGCATTATTAGTACAGGTGAGAAAGCGGTGTGTGTTTTATGTTCCGGAACAGTGGTAAACAGAACACCGTCCGAAAAACGGCATTTTGAAACAAATCACAAATCTTCTTGTCATAAAAGTGAACCATGGCAAAAATAATTAATTGCTTAGAAACCATTTGGAAGGAGATTCAAATTCAGCATGCATTCTACTAAAAATAACAACTTACAATCCTAATATAAGTTATTTGTCATCCAATGTGCGACAACTATGAATATTAACGTTGCACTGTTCAGCTACACTAGGGCTTTTGGTGACGTACCACGTAATTTTGAACCATGGTCAAGTGACGTGGATGACACCTGAGTCGGTACCTTCTCTCCTGACTATCACACCACACTAACGGGAGGATGTTTGAGCTTTCGACAAATTTAACATGCTTAGCTCCCCAACACGGCGGGTCTTTAGTGGTACTGGGTTTGAACTCGTGACAAGGCCAGCCACGACCCGATACCTTGAACGCTCGGCTACCACGATCACGAAGGGGGTGGGGAGATACTCTAGATAGCTGTCGAGTTGTAAGTCCTTTCGTGAAGTTGGTAGAAGGGAAGAGAGGTGGGAAGCCTGTGATTACTCCCAAGGATTTCTCTCAAAATTGGAGCGGAACTGAGTCAAATCGTACCGTCACCTGCATGGTGGTCAAAGCTACGGATAACGACAGGCGTACGTCTAGCTCCTTGCCACGATGAATTCCGTGGGCTTTAATCTGATGTTACTGACGATCAGATGGAATAAGTAACAACAATAAAAGTAGTGTGCTCGCCTTCTTAAGCCCAAAGTTGCGGGTTTGATCCTGGCTGGAGTCAATAGATTTTCTGGTTGAGAAAATCATAGACACATGTCATATGACTATGCGGAAAGCAAAAGATACTTTGCGTATCAATTTAACAAAGGTGCTCTCGGCAAAAATAAATCACAGCCATATTATTACTTGACGAGAGCTTGAATTAAATTAATTTAAGCGTTGAAATTTGGTAGCGAGAGCCCCAGTAGAAGATGCCAACACTGAAATGGCTCTCACTCTTTGGCTGGGGGTTAATTTTGCCGTAACTGCAAAGGTTTATGTGCCAAAAAGCAGCCTATTTAAATAAAAATACAACTTGAGTATGCAATGTTAATATATCTTTAGGAATTTACACAAAATATCGGGCAATTAATATTATAACAAACATAAAACACGGGACGATTCAATATATGCAAATATATAGGAGCTATAATGTAAAACAACAGTTTGGAAAATTGTGAAACACATTTTTGATACACAATTTTGTTTGATAAAAACTATGTAATTCTTAATGCATTCTACTTAAGAGACAAAGATAGTTTAAGTAGTAAAAATTTAAAAAAAATAATTAAAATTTTGGGAGCAATAAATAGATGGATGCTGCATTATTTATAAACATTACAGACTGAGGATTGCTTTATAAAAAAAGTGAGGTTTATAATCACTTTTACGGCCATGCAACCTAACCCCTTTTATGTTTGTAATACTTAGCGAAATTCCATGGAATATTATTAATGGACGTCCTACATTCATTATTAATGAAAAGTTACGTACCTAAAGAAATGCTTATATTATACTGGAATCAAAGAATAATAATATAAACCAGTTATCTGATTAAATTATCTAAATACAAATTTAAAGCTTCA
Source organism: Trichonephila inaurata madagascariensis (assembly GCA_019973955.1). NCBI lineage: Eukaryota > Metazoa > Arthropoda > Arachnida > Araneae > Nephilidae > Trichonephila > Trichonephila inaurata. The sequence continues at coordinate 223,150 of BMAV01005633.1, read as the reverse complement.
GAAAAAATTCTGATTACCAGCATTATAAGTATAAAATTTATATTTTGACTAAAATAATCACAAATTAAAACAACAACGATTCTTAAACTTTCCATATCTGTGGATCTCCCTTATGGATCACCCGAACATTGTGGACTCCCAAGGTTTCGAAAACCACTTCTAGACTCCCAATATATGGATGAGGGATTTAAGTCAGCGTTTCTCAAACTGTGGGGCGCACCCCTAGGGGGCGTGATAACCTTACAAGGGGGGCGTGAGCACATCGAAAATAAAAGATTTAAAAAATTACAAATTTAGTTAAAGGAAGCAAAACAAAATACGTTCTGTCATAATAAAAGTAAAATTCGCATTTACACTGATATAATTTACTTATAAATGCATCACAGTAGTGCACAATGTATTTGATAATTAATTTATCAATAGTAAGTTAAGATCAAGATTTATAATAGTGACTTCCATAAGCTTGTCATGTATAAAATTTAATATCTTGATAATTTGAGCGGTTTATAATTAAAAACGAATTGTAGCTTTACTTCAAATACATTTTTATTGAATTCGAAACATTGCAATTGTATGTATTATAGTATGGAGGAGGGCGCGATGAAACCTATGATAAAAAACTGGGTCGCAAGTGTTTTAAAGTTTGAGAAGCACTGATTGAAGTGTAATCGAAATCGTTATTGCATAAATACGTAATGAATTTAGTTCTTAAACCATTGCACGTGTTTCTACTATTTTTTTTTTGGAAATATTTTAATAATGGCTATGTACTTGCAAACGATAAGAAAACTGAAACAGTTTAAGATCACCTCATATAACAAATTATTACTGGTTAAAACTTTATTAATCTCGTTACAGAAGTGCACTAGAATTTCTCGTAAATTAGCTCGGGCAGAATATTATTTTAACACTAGAACGTCCGGGATTTCGATTACCTTTAACTATCCTCCAGTATCGTTTTCACTCTGCGATATTAAATATATAAAATAATTGTAATAACTAAATAATTGCAGGACTACTGTTCTTGGTAGGATTTAGATTTAAGACTTTTTAATACTGTTTCATGTAGTTACCACATATTAGGACCCTTTATATCATAAAAAACTGACATTGCCATTATGATTCACGAAACCTATTACGCCACTGTTCTGTCGCAATACATTTCGAGTCGAAAATCTGCCAGGAACATTACTATTACGCGGTATACATTCTGTATTATCCCTAGTGACTTTATATCAGAATTTATTGGAATGTTATCAATTTCTCAGCAATTTCTTCAGATTCTTCACAGTCACTTTCAAGCAATCTTATGTCTTCATCGGAATCTAAAATAAAGCTCACCACACCAATTGGTTCATTCTCAGAAAGCTTTCTCAACAAATTAGCAATTTCATCAGGGCTTAGACCTTTTCTATGAGCCATCGTTTCAGAATGCTTGCTCTACGCAAGGTTCGAAAATCGAATGAAATTTTTTTATGAGCATATAAGCAAATGTTATGTAACGAAACACTTAGATGCAACAATTTTAGTATAATTGATTCATCTTCACTGTGAACTCAATAACACTGCTTTAAAAGTGAAAACAATGTGCGATAGGACTTTGGGAAATTTGTTGTATCTACTTATAGAACTATATTTTGTTGAACGAAAGTCTATTATAACAATAAATTGTCTTGGTGTCGAAAGCGTCTTGGTGTCGACCAGCGGACGTTCTAGGTATATTTAGGTGTAAAATCATTCCTAACTAATCTCTCTCTCTCTCTCTAGAATCACAAAACTATTTCTGTGTAATTACCATGGAAAATGTGTAAAAGTCACGAAAAGTTTTCAAATATGCGGAAAGAAGAGCAAACTAAACAATTTCCGGTGTTTAATCGATAACGATGGACGTTCTAGTGTTAAGAATAAAAAGTGAACCATAAAATCATTACAACATTCATTTAGTTTATAAAATGAAGCTAATGTTCTAAGTCGGGAATAATAAATAAACCTTCGGAACGAATTTCGTTTGAAAAAAACAAGCAAAATTGTGAAAAAACATTCGGATACCTTAGAATTTGTAATGGAAAAGATACACAAATATCACCAAAAATTGTAATAATATCACCCGAAAAGAAGAGATGGAATACTTCTTTGAATCAAAAATTCGTGTCAAGCCCCCCATGACCTTTATTTCTTTCGGAAGAAGTTTTATTCTTTTTTCCTTCTCGTGTTTTGGCAACAAGATTAAGTTCAAAGTTTCTTTTTTATTGTTGATGTGTTGCGTTCTTTATTTCATGCTATGTATCTCAGTCAGTAAAAAAGTACAAACGGAAGAAAATTCGTTTTTTTTATTGTTAAAAAATCAACCTTTCACGTTTCGAATAGAGTAAATAATGTACTTTTATTTTTGCTTCTTTTTCCTCATTTTTTTTTTTTTTTTTTAAAAAGGAAGGGAAGGGAGAAACAAGTTAAAATGTGGCGAAGCACATGACTTTCTCCACTTTGCTAAAATTCACGTAATACTCGCAGCTTCGACTATTAAAGTGGAACATGCTCTTCTGGAGACTAATCCAATAAAATGAAACAGCTTTCCTTAAAAAAAAGAAAAATATTTAGTAGAATTTCTCCTGAGTTTTGAAGGTATCAAATAAAATCCTGAAGCTTCTGTTTGATTACATGAAATTCATGTGTGAAAAATTAAACAGTTTAATCCGCATAAGGATACATAATACTATATTAGCAAGAACCTGAAATATCTCTGAAAACAAGAAACTAAACAAATTGTTTTAAGTGATTATAAAACGCCATTTTTGCCTTATAGGGAGTGAGTGAGTGTTTATTTAAGTCTCATTCTCTAAAGCAGCTCGAGAGCTATTCGTAACGGATCTCGCAATTTTGAACCGTGGCTAAGCGACAAAAATTGCACCTGAGCAGGCAACTTACTCTCAAAACTTCCACCGCAAGCTGACTGAAGAATTTTGAGCCACGTGCTTCAGCCTCTCCACGCACCTGTTTTCAGTGGCATTGTTACTAGACAGCCCTGGCCACAAATTCTTGACCATGACAACTAGGCTACCGTGACCACTGACCTAATTGTGAAGTTGAGGTGGTCTCCACCAAAAAACCATTTCCTGTTAGGGAATTAGTAACGTCTCAATGGTTATGTAGTTTCGCTGGGGAAATTATCCAAAATCGGACATTCCAACGCTTATGTTCTAAGGCAAGTCAACCTTTGACTTCCCCTTATACAGCCTACAGAGAGATGACCAGTGGAGTTTTCACGCCAATCTCCGGTTTTAAAGTCCATCGCCTGAAGGGTGACTAGAACCAATAGCAGAATTGTAATCCCAGCTACACCCAAAAGGATTCTGCCTCACGTGTCGTTTTTGTGGGCGTGGCGTATTCCACCTTTAAATAGACACCAAAATGGGAAACACATGAGCTTCACAGACGCTAGAGAGATACTTCTACGAACTTCAATACTCTACGACGCCCCAGCACACTCCAAAAAACTCTCTATAATATGAAACTTGAGTGACTTAAAAAGGTGACCTTAACTCTTCATTGACTAATTATAAACGTCGCACTTCAAAACAAAATTATTTTTTTCTTGTTCATTTGAAACAAAAGTATATCTCAAATTAGAGAATAAATAAAATAATTTTAAAAAAATGGCTTACATTAAATATTAAATTATGTTTTATATAATTATTCTGTATTTTAAAAAAGTAAAATGGTTACTGTAGTTTTATATACTTGTTTTGGGCTCTTGTATAATTATTTATGTAATATAGCTATTTATATATTAATTTATTTGTATTTTCTGTAATTATTTCGTATTATGAAAATGAAATAGTTACTATAATTAAATTAAAAAATCATTTAATATTTAATAAAACTTTTTTATATATAACTACATTTATTTAATAGTAAAAACATTTAAATGAATTAAAAAAAAAAGCTAGTCAGTCGCATGATTTGAACCCTAAGCAATAACACTATACACAGGTGCGTTACCGACTAAGCCACTGTACCGCTGAAAATTAAACATTTATATATAAGCTAAGTATGAAATTTCGAAGGCTGTCTTCTTCGAATTGACTGTCCATTCGGTGATATTACACTGAGGGTTGATCCTCCTAACGAAGAATACTGATACTGCACTAAGTCTCAACCCCAAATGAATTTCCCACGTCGTGCCCTCCCCTTGTTAACGTGCTAATTCGTAGGATTCGGTGGATGATGCAACATTGTTTCAGGTTACCACAAAATTTAATCAAACGGCATTTTTTAAGTAATTAAAATTGTATTTCCTGTTAAGTGGAAAATAAAAAAATTTAGAATCAACGATTTCCTGGAAAGTTCTGGACTAAAATAAATTAAAGAAAATACATTTCCAGAAATAACTGAAATAAAGAATACTATAACGTATGATATGAGAAAATAATCTCCAGAACCTTTCTGGACTTAGTGTGATAATTCTTTTTATTTGTCCGCTTAGCTGAAAAAAAAAATATAATCTCACATAAGTACAGTATACATCGAATTCTCCTGCTGTCAAAATTAAAAGAACGAAATAATTATAAACATCGAATTCAGTGGTACTGCCCTAATTGAGCCTCCTGTTTATTTAATTATATTTTCTGTGTGTGTTGCGTTTCTTTATTCATTTTGTAAGTTTTTTTTTTCTTATTTAGAATAAGGAAGCGAAAAAGTTGGGGTTTTTTTAATCAAATAATTAAAACATGTCTCAAATTGAATTTTTAATTCCTTCTTTATCACTTACAGTGATAAAGAAGGTATTTAGATTTTGAGGTTTGATGGAGCAAGGGCCTTATCACTTACAGACACAAGATCGGGGTAGACAAGAGCCGTTGAATTAAAAATGTACCTTCTCTTTTCATCTAAATAAAACCAACGCAATATCTTGATTATAGAAATATAATTTTGGATAGCTCTTTTAGTATTTTAAAGGATTTCAAGTTCCTTTTATATATTTTTTAATGTCTGGTTCATTTTCGAAATTTATAGGACAGCAGTTAAAAGTGTTAAGAAATTTCTTAACTTATTAAGCGGGAGCCCTATTTAATGCTTCTGAACTATGAATATCTTGAATAGGAAAATAAATGAAACAAATGATTATATAAATCATTATAGTAATTACTTGAGGATATATTAAACGGAGGAATCATTTTTTAGTTTATTATTTATTTTTTTTAGAGTGGTTAATATTCTACAATGGTACACTCCAACCCTTTGAATGATAATGACGGATATATACGTCAATGAGAAGTGGTGTCTAAGGTGGCATGGATGTATATATACATTTTGTGTTCTTAACCAAAGGTGGTAAAGACGTTTATGTACGTCAGCCCAGCCTCTGAGAATTTTCAGGGAGGTAGGTTCATCTATTGGCAACAAATAGAATTAATTTTAGTTTTGTACCTTAAGTAGAAGCCTCGTAGCAAATATTTTCCGAAAGTTAGTGAATTTACGATAATCCAAGATAGCAGCGTGTCGGCGTTAAGGTATCCGACTACGTTCGGAACCGTGATTTTGCAAAAGCGTATAAATGGATAATATTTGTAATATTTAGTGTCCCTTAGATTAGAAAATGTATATAAAATTGTTTTAAGAATAGTATTACAATAAAAAAATTTTATGTACAATATTTTGATAAAAAATGAACCCATTTTCAAAATAGTCTCCTTTTGTGAAAAATGATTCTATTATAATAATATTTTGCCTGTATATAGATCAGACCTCTGTACAGAGGCTCAACTAGAATTTTTGAAATATATAACTTATAAATGGGTTTATTCATGTTTTACGACTACAGAGGGGAGAAAGTTTAAGAAAAAAACACCGATAATTATTTCAAATGGTTGTAACTCTGAAAATAACGTGAAATTTTCAAAAATCGTAGTTGAGCCTCTGTAGAGAGGTCTGAGCTATAGACAGGCAAAATATTATTATTATAGAAGCATTTTCCACAAAAAGAGAACATTTTGAAAAAAGATTCTTCTAAGTTAATCTTTTGCCAAAATATTGTATTGAAATAATTTTTTTTGTCAAAATTTCCTTAAACCAATTTTATACATGTATTTTAATCTAAGTGACATTAAATATTATGAAAATTATCCATTTATGTGCCTTTTTAAAATCACGGTTCCGAACGTAGTCGGATACCTTAACGTGAGGTTACATTTGTTGAATTCGATAAAATTTGTACAAATAAGAAATCTGAACATGAATTTTCTGATGCAAACTGTGATGAGGAAGTTGAAAAAGTTCACCAGAAATAAGGGTTTGGCTCCTGGAGAGGAGAAACAATGGGTAACAATGAAACAATTGAACTAATGCATTAAATGATTGTTTCAATGTTTTAGAACACATTCACTTCTACTGGATGAAAAACAAATTGTAGAGGAGGAGATTGTCAAAAGAAATCAATCAGTAAACTAATCTTCCGCTCAAAGGATTAGTACAGTTGAAGTACGAAGTATCCGAAGAAAATAAGTAGTACATTTTTAGCGTCTCTTGATGCGTGACTTTATATCAGCGTTTCTCAAACAGTGGGGTGCTCCCCCCTAGAGGGGCGTTATAACTTAACGAGGGGGCGCGAGCATATTGAAAAGTCGAAAACAAAGGATTATTTTTTTTTAAAAATATTTATTTACTGAAAATAAACAAACAAAATACACTCCGAAAAAAAATACACATTTACATCGTCATAACACACTTATAAATGTATCAGTACAGCACAAAATATATTTTCAATTTATTTAACAATACTAATTTAAGAACAACATTAATAATTACCAATTACCTGATGGGCTTGCCAAATTAATACTTATTTTGATAATTTGTACGGTTTAAATTTAATTACTTTACTGCCGATTAAAAATTACGCGATTCGCTCCTCAATGCCATCATTTTCCATGCAGGCACGTGTATGTGACGTATTGAGGGGCGGGGCAATTCGCAATAAGCAAATTCTCTGAAATAAGTAAATCATTCTCAAACACTGACAATGTCCTTTTATTGCATTTCAAACCTATTGGAATTTTTTTTTGGATAACAGTGCACAGAAAAGGTTGTACTTCGTAAAGACGTGTATATACGTGCGGGGCAGTTGACGCTTTTAATGAGCAAGATCTTTATATACGCCAGTGACACTTAAGAGGTTAAAGTCGTATTGCAGCTTTTGCTTTAAAGTATAGTATCATTGAATTCAATACATTGTTATTGTATTGAAGGGGGGAGGGCGCTGAAAACTCTGATTTAATATTGGGTCGCAAGCATTGAAAGTTTGAGAAGCACTGCTTTATATTAAAAAGAGTATATTACTTATGGAAAAATTGCATGTTGAAAATTCTTACATTACTGCCTGTAACAAATGCCATAAAAAATCATGCAAATTTAAAAAAACTATTCGGGAATACAAAATGGTTTAGGATATGCATATTAGAATTACAGAACTGTTAGGAAAGTGCACGGTGGGAGATTAAGTGACATTGGAGTGAAACGTTGAAAATCATTCAAATAACGCAAGAGCTGTTGTTGACGGATCTCATAATTTTGAAGCACAGTTAGTGATAAGGATGACACCTGAATTGTACCCCCTCACCAAACTTCCACATTGTGCGCTAAAAAGAGAACTTTTATGCCTCGACATATAGAACGTGTATCATCCCCTCTAAACGGCGGGTCCGTAGAAGGCTTGGGCTCGATCTGAAGAGTTCGTGGCCATGACCACTAAGATACCATGACCACTCACACACACATGAACTAGACAAGGAGTGATTGCAAAAAATGAGTAGAGTTTGAAAGTATGCACATTAGAGTATTCTTTCAAATATACGAGAAATAAACGAATTGAATGAATTCAGCAAAAAGAAGAAAAAGGAACCCATTAAAAAAATAATGGCGGAATTTTGAAGACAAGATATTCACTGCTGTAGGTTAAGTTTAATAAAAAAACGTTATGAAAACCCCAAAAAATGAAAAGATAGAAAAATACAATCCATTTCCGAGGTAAATATAAATAAAACGTAAGCTTTTTCAGCCTTCGAAGCAATTTTTGCAGCTTACAAATTTTCAATGTACTCGATAAAATAGAGCTAATTTCTTTGCATTTATTCCGAATTCAGTGAATTTTGAATAAAATACTTTGTAGAATAATTTTTAAATTTAAATTGCAAATATTTCATCTTTATAATGTGGAAAATAAAAATGAACATGCTTTTTAAAAATGAGAAGTTTTTGCGTAAAAATAATTTTAGTTACTCGTATTTAATTTTCTTTTTCATTATTAGAAGTAAAATTTCTATTTTTGTTGAGTAAGATTAGAAATTTTTTAGCTAAAGGTTCCAAATGCATTAGTTAATATGATAAATTTTTACTTTAAATTCCGATTTCTATATATAAAAAAAGGTAATACACTTTAACACATTCAAAATAATTTTGAAAAAAAAAATCCTCTATCTTACACTTTTATAAGCTTGTACACATATTAATACTATTAGTACTTAAAGAATGTCAAAAATATTTTTCAAAAATCAATTATAGTTTGAAATGCTCACCGAATTTCATCGTTTTGAAACGTCTCATAAAACGCTAGACTAAAATCAATTATTTTGAAGAAAATCTAACCAACTTTTCAAAAACTGTTTTCCTTTGTGTGTTAGCACTACTTACCCTAAATATTCTTATTTTCGGTCATAATATATTTTTTTTCTCCGATATACATATTTGTCTTAATTTACTTTAGCATTTTTTTTAATTAATTTTAACATTAAAAGGATATTTCGTTTTGCCTCCGATAAGCTGTGTTTAAAAATCGTTTTCAGTTATGTGCAAAGTATTTTTATTCAAATATCGGGAGGAAAGACGTCATACGTTGATGATGTCATTCTTACGTTGGCTGAACAGGTGTTTTTAAAGCTCGAATAACTCACTTTCTCTTTTTTTTTCGACGGAAATAGCATCGGTGCTGCTTCGTAAACTTGAATTGTATCAGAAAGGGTAAATAATTATTATTTTTTTTTTAAGAATTAGAGAGCTACCATAATTTTTTCTTTTTAATATTACTGTTTGATTGAATTATTTTTATCGTTTAGGTGAAATAAAAAGAGTTTATTTCTTAATGACGTTTGTTCTTTTTTTGACCACCTATTGTATACTGTGAATGATATGTGTATTCATTTTTAGCCATCTCTTACTTCAGCAAACGCTGCCCTGCCATAAATACTCCGCTAAAAGCTTTTACCTACTATTGAGTTTTCATAACTTGTTGGCGTTTTATGGGCATTTAATTTAGTATACGCCGACATCCTTGAAATAAAAATACAATAAAGGCATACGAAAAATAAGAAGTTATAATTTGTCTATTTTTTTTTAAACGTTCCTTAAACCTAGTTATTTTTAACATTCAAAATGATGCTTTTACATATTAATTTGAATTCAGATAATTTTGCAACTATACTCCAAAACTGTGAAAAAAAAATTAATTTTGTTTGTGTAGGGTGTCCAAAATTATGACAACACTTTCAAAAATTACTTAAAAATAAACAGACTTTCCCCTACGATTTTTCTTTGAAGAAAAGGTTAAAGTTTCTGTTTAATGAATTACAAACTAGATGGCGCACCATTCCCATTCTTCAACATCCTTATTTCGAAATGACTTCGCTACAAGCGCAAATTGTAGAAAGGTTAATCGTATTTAAAATTGTCAACACATGTATAACATGAATGTGGCAACACCACATTGGAGTGAGGAGAGTTTCCCAGACGATGGATGGAAAGAGAAGGTCCAATACCACGACCATCTAGAGAGAGAGATCTCTAGATATAAGATCCCTGGCCTTCTTATAGTGATACGTGAAAACATTGTTTACTAATCTCCAATTCATAACATTGATGAATTGGAAAGCCGAATTACAGCAACCGTGGTGATCCTGCAAGGCTTCTTAGAACAGCGTTTCTCAAACTGTGAGGTGCGTCCCCCTAGGGGGCATGATAACTCTACAAGAGGGTGCACGAGCATGTTGAAAAAAGTCGAAACAAAAAGTTTAAAAAAATTATTAGTTTACTGAAAGTAAGTGAAACAATATACATTCTGAAATAATAAAAAATAAAATACGCATTTGCACTGATATAATACACTTATAAATG
>BMAV01005633.1:184502-206183 GCA_019973955.1 Trichonephila inaurata madagascariensis | reverse complement strand
AAAAAAAATTTTTTTTTCATAAATTGCTTTCTTAACATGTCTAGAATGCCGTGATGAAGTGACTTTTCAAATTTCGAAGTCATTATAAAGAAACAGGTGTTAAAAGAGCAGCTGTTCGGCGCGCTAAGTTAAGATTTTCATTGTTTTAATGGGACTTAAAACTTTAAACGGGTTTTTCTCAAAATTGTGTTTTTTAAACTTTCCTTCATCATACGTCAAGAATGGTTTTATAGAATGACTTCAAATTAATAGGGTAGACTCAGCACACATATATACACCAAAGGAATTACACGATCATTCCAAAATTCAAGATATTTCTATTTTTCATAGGAAAAACATACCCCCCCCCACACACTCCATGAAACTCTAAACTTTTTCTTCAGAGGTTTACCAAAAATCCAATTTTTGATATTTTCCAATTGAGTATAGTTCATTCAGTGCATTTAAGCTTATAGATTAAAATGCCATTAATTTGTTTTATTTCAGATAAGCCAATCATCCGCAATCGTGGAGGAAATGAGAAATCATTTTCTCAAGGAGGGTGTGTTCAGAGCGCTATAACTCACGTTCTATTGGATATTTGTGTGTGTGGCTAAATGTTTATATAATACTTTTAAAAGATACATATAAATAAATGACAAAAAAATTAAAGTTCTATCTCTTTACTGGTCGTCAAAAAGTTCCCTAGACAGACCGTTACATTGGTGAACCCCTTTAACACGTTTACTGTCGCTGAAGGAGAGAAAAGCGATCCCTACGATGGCAACCTTTGAAAGGAACTTTTCTTCACACGCCGACTGGAAGGGAGAATATAGTAGGGAGATAGTTTTTTCCCGCGATTGCATGGGATTGGCTCTTGACACATCATACTTCCCTCCCCTCTTAGTCTTCATGGGTTTGGATTCTCGAGGTGAATTCATGTACCATGATGACGCGAGAATTGGTAGCGAACAAAAGTACGTATGTCAATTTCAGATTCATCCGGTCGTATATATTCTCTGATCATTGCTTTGAATACGTCCGTGCTCCAAGGTCTAACAGTCACTCATAGTTGTTCAGGATTCAGCTTGATAATTTTGTGTTTCTGTTTTTGTAGTAAAAATAGTAATCTTTTATATTTTAAAAGAAATATACAATGTCGAAAACAAGTGTTAAGAAAATAAAACATACAATTTTAATACATAATAGCCACAAATACGTCACTGGATTGACCGCAACACCTCAAAGCTTTAGAAGTACCCCATACCCTACTAAAAAAAATCCACCTGTCACCCATCCGGTATAGTGGTTAGCGACGCTGACTGCTGTGCCGTAGGGATTGGGTTCAAATCTTCACGAGGGCTTTTGGCGACGGACCACGTAATTTTGAACCATGATCAAGTGACGTGGACGACACCTGAGCTGGCACCTCCCTCTCCTAACTACCTCACCACACCAACTCAAATCTCGGAGAAGATATTGTGACATCTCTCGCGTTCTTCTTCTAACATAACTCCTACGTTCTTTGACGGTCACGATTAATGGCAAAACTTTTCCAACCCAATTCCAAGAAGTAAAAACGAAGCAACAATGCAAATAAGATAACCTTTAAAAGGATAGAAAGTTTAGTGAGAAAAAATGGCAATCTTAGAGAAAGCTTAGTGTGGAACAGTTGGAAGTGTGTTTAGACGGCTTACTCAGGAATCACGGAGACGCCCACCCTCGCTAATATTTACAAGGAGCAACTATTGCACACGAGCACATCAGTCCACCTGAAAGTATCAGAATCGTTGAGCCTTCAACCAAGGTAGGAGGATTATATTCTGAACGCTAGTATTTTATTGAATTGAGATTGGGTGGAGATAATTAGTTATATTGATAAGTGATCTAATTGCGCGATCTGACAATTAAATCGGCATACTTTGGTTTATTCTCACTTAATAAGTTTGTTCTTTATCTAAGTAATTTAAGTTAAATTCTTAATAAAAGTCATTAAGAATTATAGAATGTCTCATCCCTCCGATAATCTCACACCTCGAACTTACGCGGAACCCCCAAGACATAGCTATCGACAGATGGCTATGTCACAATATGGATGTTTGTAAATGTATAGTGCCTGCGCGGCATGGGGATACTCTAAATAGCCGTCGAGCCGCATGTTCTCTCGTGAGGTTGGTGGAAGGGGAAGAGAGGTGGGAGGCCTCTGACCATCCCAGAGTGTTCTCCCTCTAAATTGGGGTGGAATCGAGCCAAATCGTACTGTCACCTGTATGGTGCTCACTCGACACTTAGTCCTTTGCCATGATGAAAGTCGTGGGCCTCGATCTGGCCTTTGCCGATCAGGCGGCATTAGTAACAACAAAAATCCACCCGTTCCTAGTTAAAATACATTCAATATTAGTAGTTTCCTCCAAAAATATATACTATTTCTCGACATTAATTCTTCGAAGACAATATATGAAAAAATTAAATCTTAGAATAAAATATATTGTGTTTTTATTGTATGATAAATATCAAGTAAAAGTTGAATTGAACTCAGACTTAAAAAAAAGCATCTATCAAGATATTTTAATTAAGTTGCTATGGAAACTTGTAAATGAATTTGATTGTTTTTTGACACAATGAATGAAGATTTTTTGAATGAAAGAACAATATTTTAATCAGTTTTTGTTTAAAATTCATCGATGGTTTGTTTTATATATAAGAGGATTAAAATCATTTATATTTCTATTATATCATAAAAAATACATCATCATTTCAAAAAGTAAAAAAAAAGTTATTCGGCAGATGCGTAATAGTAGTATAAAGAGTAATTCAAATCCTGTTTTTGTCTCTACATTTATCATACTTTGTAATTACTTTAATGGTCCTTCTCAATCAAAATTTATATGTTCATATTATTATGCTCTTTGTTAGCAAGCAAAAACATTACATAAAAATAATATCGTTAAACAAAAATTCGTTTAAAATTCCAAATGAAACGCTGAAAATATATAACACATACTTCATTTAAATAGCAAATATATAACATAAATATGCATTAGCTTTTACGTTTTCAAATTCCATATGAAGAAAATACAACTACAATTGTACAATTCCAAATTGTTCTAATAGAAGTAGCATCAAACATACATTTGAGATTACCACAGAAAAATTAATATAATTATACATTTTGAAATCGCATTTTTTTTTACTTTCATTACATTAATTTCAATTATTAGAAACAGACATGCGAAAAAGAGTATTATTATAAGGTGCATTGCTTTTTTGGAAGTATTTTGAATCGTTATAAATAATACTGTATGGTTCGATTGCATATAATATCGTTCTAGTTTTAGTACCATTGTTTGAAAAGCTCACTATATATAATCTTTGTAAATAAATTATTAATTTATGCTTCAAAAGCTTAAGCGGTTATGGTCAGCAATTCATGGTCAGCGTGTAGCAGGTTCCAGTTCTGATGGTACTGAAGACACACCGCGCAGATGGGGCAAATGCACTTTAAATCTTTTGAGCTCAGAGTTCTCCCGTTGGTGTAGTGTGGTAGTTTGGAGAGGGGTTGCGAATTCAAGTGTTGCCGTACTCGTCACTTGACTTGACCGATGATCCTAATCACAAAGGTCCGTTGCCAATAGCCCTCGTGCCGCTTTACAGTGCGTAGTTAGTATAACGCTCGTTCAAAAGCTCTGCCGAACCATATTATCACAGAATCAAAACTAAAATCTCGTGAAGCACGAAAAATAATTTTCTCAACACAAATATATATATATCAGTGGGCCACAAAAGTGTTCGTACACTTGCAATTTCATATAAAATTTAATGTTTTAGACTAATAAAAATTAATACATTGGAATTGGAATTTTTTCATGATATCTGCAAATTGTTCTTAATGGATTGACATAATCAATTTTTTAAAAAAAGAATAACTATTTTTTAAAAAAAATTAATAATCAAAAAGCTACTAAAAAATTACGCCACAAAAGTCTTCGTAAACTTAACAAAAATCTCAATATAGCTTTAAATATTGCATTTCTTTCTTAATTTAGAACTTAGTAGGATATCGTTTAGTGTACACAACAGCTTTTAAACGCCTTGGTATAGATTTAATCGGTACTTTGCAATTTCGGCATCGATTTTCGACCATTCTTCTAGGATTATTGTTTTTACTTCATATTATAAGTTTATATGCGTCATATTTTCTTTTTTTAAAATTAAATTCTCACCAAATATGCTCTACAGGGCTCAATAAAGTGTTTAGGAGGTGTTTTCAGAATTTGGAGATAATTATAGAGACACCAGTGGTGTACATTGAGAGCAGTGCGCTTGGCGTCATTATCCTGTTAAAAAATAAAGTCCTCTCCAATATCCAAATTTTAGTCGGATAATTTCAAATTTCTCTTTAAAATATTTAAATAGAGCTTAGGATTCACAACACCATCAAAAAATACCAAATCACATCATTCTGAGCCCGATTTACACCCCCACGCAAGAACACTTCCACCTCCATGGTTCATTGATCCAACTAGATTTCTGAGATTAAGTTTCAGAAATTACAAAATTGGCAGCAAATTGATTGGGATGTCAGAAAATTCAACACTTTTGGTTCTGATGGGCCTATAATAGCTTATAAATGAAAAACTGAGGAATTTATTTCCTTGAATTTATGTGGAACAAGAACTCCTCCACCACCATGCTGAAGCATGAAAGTTGAGGTGTTCTTGTGTAGGGGTGTAAATCGACCTCAGAATTAGGTAATTTGGTATTTTTTGTTGGTTATCTGAATCATGAGCTCTATTTTAATATTTTAAATAGAAATTTTAAATAATCCGCCCAAAATTTGGATATTGGAGATGACTTCATTTTTTTACAGGATAATGATGCCAAGCGCACTGCTCTCAATGTACGCCACTGGTGTCTCTATAACTGACTCCAAATTCTGAAAACACCTCCTAAACCACTTTATTGAGCCCTGTAGAATATATTTGGTGAGAAATTAATTTAAAAAAAAATAAAATGTGAAGTAAAAACAATAATTCTAGAAGAATGGTCAAAAATCGATGTAGAAATTGCAAAAAAAAAAAAATGATTAAATCTATACCAAGGCGTTTAAAAGTTGTTGTGGACACTAAACGATATCCTACTAAGTACTAAATTAAGAAAGAAAGGCAATATTTAAAGCTATGTTGAGATTTTTGTTAAGTGTACGAAGACTTTTGTGGCGTATTCTTTTAGCAGCTTTTTGATTATTAATTTTTTAAAAAAATAGTTATACTATTTTTAAAAAATGATTATGTCATTCCATTAAGAACAAGTTGCAGATATCATGAAAAAATTTCAATTCCAATGTATTAATTTTTATTAGTCGAAAACATTAAATTTTGTAGGAAATTGCAAGTGTACCAACACTTTTGTGGTTCACTGTATATATATACTTACATAGAAAAATAAAATAAAAGTTAAGAAGTACTAGTATATATATATATATATATATATATATATATATGACCCGGCTGTGTTATTCGCAATACCTCTAAGGAATTTGAAAGAAAAAGAGCAGTCTTCTAGAAAAGAGAGAAAAGCAACATGGAAAGAAGTGGTAGAGTTTTTCCTTTGAATTAAGCATCATGTCACACTGCCTTTTTCTTTCCCTTCTTTTAGCAAACGAACTTTTTCTCTTCGTATTTTGGCAACGAGGTTAACTTTGGAGTTGAATTTTTTTTTTTTACTGATGCATTGGTAGGTCAGAGAGAGTTGAAATGAAATTTTTTTTTCAACAAATAAGCTTGCATGTTTCGGGTTGAATTCGGGATGAATTTTTTATCTTGTTTACTTTTTCGAGTGATTTCTTTCTCCATTTATTGTGGCAGCTCTTGGCTCGAAATCATGGCCTATCAGTTTCTTTACGTAAAATGAAACACCCGAATAATATGTCTCACCATTTTCTTTAAAAACGAACTTAATGTGAAGTTTCTGTAATTTCTGCTCTCCACCCGAAATCTAGTTTATTACATTTATTTCAATTAAGTTAACTTAACTTGCAAAATGTATTAAAAGCTTATATGAAATTATATTGTTATTCACATTTTTGAAACCCGTTTTAAGCATTAAAGTTATATAAAAATTATTTTTTTTTATCAAAACACTTATTTATAAAAGTCATTAAAAAAGGAAAGGGGACAATGGAAGTATTTTTCAGTAAATTGATTTTATAGTAGTTCCGATTTATATCTTAATTTCTCACGATTACAAATTAATTTTTTTTCTACTTAAAAAGTCGCATAGAAATTTAGTATTGTTTTCATTGCTTTACGCTTCCGAACTTAATATTTTTGATGAATAAACTATTTTTTGCTTCATAAAAAGAGTGCTTTTTAAAATTAATTTTATCTGCATTAATAATTCGCAAAAGTAGAGCGAATTTTCTTTACAGAAGAAACGAATACTATATTTATAATTTACTCATATAAAAAAGGATACCATTTATATAATTATGAAAAGCACTAAAAACACACACATAGCTCATGTTTGTCTTGAAATCTCAACAAAAATAATGCCGCCGGAAGCATTGCCGGAGAGGAATCAAAGGCCATTGTAACTCGACAAAATTATATTTAAATGGTGATACACCAAAAAGATATGTTTATGTATAGTTATAAAATGAGTATGTAGTACATATATAACTTAACATGTTTCAATAGCATGCATTGAAAGGTGAAGCGTTCTTATTATTTTGGATGTTTAACTCGATTACAGAAACCATAGAATCATTTCAATAGTCTACATTTATTTAAAAAAATGCTGCGAGTACAATCTTTGAAATTCTTTCTTCAAGCATTTATGGTAGATTGCAAAACTTAAATTAGTTAAATTCTCATTCATTTATTCGGGAGTTCTTGCTCAATGTACTCTTTTAATGTTTGGATTTTTTCGGTCTTTATTCTGTTTGGTTTCCTGGAATGTACTAGGTTTGCAATGATAAAACAGCCCATTATAAATAAAAAGCATTCTATTTGGATTTTTCCTTAGTGATCTTCCAAGTAGAAAAGGATGGAGGTTGGTACTTTATATTTGCTTAACCCCGCTTATTCGGTCCCAAGTCCAAAATTGCTTTTTCACCAGCTGGGCTCCCGTTTTTAATTTTTGAAGAGTTGCTTTGCTTTTTCTCCTTTTAAATAGTTAATATGTTGTTTTATGGCTGTTGTGTTTTGTTTTTATTATTTATTATTTCTTTATTATTTCAGATATTTTTTTTTTTATTTTTCATTCGTATTACATAATTGCATATAATATATAGGGTAAGTCAGAATGAATATAGCGATTACAAACGATTCTAACTATTTAACGGAAAATAATTTATCGATAACATTTACATAGATTGTGGGCGGAGCTTCGAAATCATGCTAAGTCATATATATATATATATATATATATATATATATATATATATTTATGTGACTTCTCTTGGTCACACGGACAACATCTAAGCCAGGGGTGGCGAACTTTAATGTATCAACGTGCCATTTTCTTAAAGCTATGTTTAATGAGGTATAGACGTGCCGTCAAATAATTTTGACTCGTGATTATTAGGAAAATAATAAAATTAAATACTAACAACTCAGAACTGTTTATTTACTTCGAAAAAATACATTTTGCACTTATAATCGTAAATATTTTAGTTATCCGTGTAATTCAAGTTAAAGTAACATTAGTGGGAGTTCTGTTGTTGCAGATTAGATGAAAAATATACTAGGATTGTGTAACATGTTACTTTTAGCAGAATGCATGTTGAATTGAAGTCAATTGGCAAATGGTTTCTAAGCGAGACTTTAATGTTATTCATCTCTGAAAGTAATGACTCGCAGGTAGATGGAAATATGGTTAAAATAGCATGAACCAGTTACTTCAAATAGTTAAATGAGTCTGGAATTCGTTTTAAAGGCGATTTTCTAATACCAACTATTCCAGAACATAAAACACACACCACTTTCTCGCCTCTACTAATCATGCCAAATTTCTTGGTCTACCAAGTTTGAAATCCTCTGTTAAACTTGCTATTTTGGAATTTTTTCTCTTTATTTTTTTATTTTTTGCTTAACTAGTCACGTTAAATAACAGTTAAAAATCATAAATATAGCACAAATAAGCTTTAATTTAAAGTTGTCACGATGAAATTTACTATGCTATGCGTAGACAAACTTTGCATCATTCGCAATTGAAGTCCACGAAGTATTTAAGGCAAGACAATAACAAATGAGTGTGCTATCAACCGCCCCGGTACCAATCGTTTGCGTTTGTTCGTGATACTTCATATTTAACTTTGTTATTTTGAAATAAAATGCAAAACATTTTGCTCTGTGCCATGCCCAAAATATAATGTCACGTGCCATTGGTTCGTTATCCCTGATCTCTATATAGGTGATACTCCTTTTCAAGGCATACATTCTAAAGCATTTTTGCAGTCATCGACACAATCGCATTACAAATGCGTACGTTCTTCAATTGTTTTAGGCATACAGAACACATACACCCTATCTTATGCTTCAAAATGTATGCCGTGAAATGGAGTACCACCTAGATGTTGTCCGTGTGACCAAGGACAGTCACATAGAACCTCTATAACGTATGT
Organism: Trichonephila inaurata madagascariensis; assembly: GCA_019973955.1. Taxonomy (NCBI): domain Eukaryota; kingdom Metazoa; phylum Arthropoda; class Arachnida; order Araneae; family Nephilidae; genus Trichonephila; species Trichonephila inaurata. The sequence continues at coordinate 197,578 of BMAV01005633.1, read as the reverse complement.
ATACAAAATTTTGATGTTCCATCTACATTCTGTGTAAATCTTATCTATAAATTCTTTTCCATTAAATAGTTATAGCCGTTCGTAATCGCTATATTCATTTTGCCTTACCCTGTGCATTAGTTATTTTTATAATGTTAATATTACATACAAACATATGCTCTATCAAAATTCATTCTATTTACTAGAAGACATCAAAAGAGAAAATTATTTCTCTAAATCAAATAGTACTGTAACGTATGGTGATTTTTTTAGACTGAAATGTGTGATTTTTTTTTTAAATGTACGAAGTAACGATTCATAGTTTCATTACAAAGTATGGCTCAGAATCATCCCGTTTATTCTGTCATAAAAGTTTAATTTTGCTCCAGAAACATCTCTACTTTCAGTCAGTAAAGAAATAAAACCGGAAATCAAGAAATGGAAAAAATAAATTATCCTCTCGAATGAATGCTTCTAAGACCCAAGACAAAATTGCTGACGTTTAAAGTATTTAAGAGAGTTTGATAGAAAAATACTTATCTTTTTTTTCCTCTTCTTTAGAAAATGTAAGGTATCTTTAAAAGAATTTATAAAGATTTTTCCTGTATGTACAACCATGCTACCTATACTCATTTTACAGTAAAGCATACGATTTTTCTTCTTTACAATTTGGCAACGTTATTTTCGATGCGGGGTTTTTATCAGCTTTAATTCTTTATGTGTATCGGTGTGTGAAGAATTATAGACGATGGAAAATTGTTTTAAGTAACAAGTTTGTGTACACTTTTACATTGAACTTTTAGTATTATTTCTGCGAAATTTCTTTTCGAAAGGTAGAATTCTAGTAATAGTGTAGCCTCATCTTTTTTTCTCCAAATAAGGCCATAATATATCGATATTTATTAAGTTCTTTTATCAGTTATTTTAAAATTTGAATAGAATAAATTTAGTTTCTGTTTGAATTTTTTTAAGCCTATGATACTTTTCTGAAACTGGAAAAAGTTCTGTTAAAGCTAAGCAATTTATTTTATGGAATTAATATTTAACAAGTCTCAAGTGAAAAATTACTTAGATTTGTGAAATTTAAAACAATTTTTTGTGAGTGAATATTAACGTCACGCTATTCACAGCTACTGAAAGGCTTTAAAACAAATTTTAGACGAACAGATAAAATTTCTATTTTTCATTAATCTTCAAGTAAAATATTTGCATCGCAAACTAGAACATAATAAATAATTAAGAATAAAAATAATTTTCAAAAGGTTTGACTATCATTTAAATAAAAAATGACTAGTGCTAGTCAATGCTCACAGTTCAAACTTATCTTTTTCAAACATTACAATAGGTAAAAAATATTGCACTAAATATACGGATATTTTTTCGCTGAAATTAATTGATTGATTGATTGATTATTAACGTCGCACTGTTTAGCTACACGAGGGCTTTTGGCGACGGACCACGTAATTTTGAACCATGGTCAAGTGACGTGGACGACACCTGTGAGCTGGCACCCCCCTCTCCTAACTACCACACCACACCAACGGGAGGACGTTTCAGCTCTCGACAGATTTAACGTGCATCGCTGCCCTACACGGCGGGTCTTCACTGAAATTAAAGAATTGTACTATCGAAATAATGCCAACTTTTAAGATTACTCGCCAATTTGGCAACCTCGATTTAATATGTGTCGTGTACGTTGAATTGGTAACCATGTGTTTCGTTTTATATAACGTTGCCAATAAGGGTGCGATAACACGTGAATACTAAAATACTCATTAAAGTGGGGTTGTAATCTGAAATAGTGATTTTTTTTTAAAAAAATTCTTCAAAATTTCACCACTTTATTGTTTGGTGTTTTGATATATAAGTATTTATACAAGTGAAAGCCAATTCAAATTTAATTACACCATTATTTGATGGATAGAAAATACAACACAAACACGATTCGCTTTTACTTTAGATAAATATTATAATAGTAGCTTCTACAGTTGATAGTTTATTAATGTCATACTTTCATCAACACTACAAGTTATTTCATTACATTGTAGTGAGTGAGTGACTATTAACGTCGCACTGTTCGGCTAAACTAGGGCTTTTGGTGACGCACCACGTAATTTTGAATCATGGTCAAGTGACGTGGATGACACCTGAGTTGGCACCTCCCTCTCCTAACTACCACACCACACCAACGGGAGGACGTTTCAGCTCTCGACATATTTAACGTGCATCGCTGCCCTGCTCGGCGGATCTTTAGTTGTACATGGCTCGAACTCATGACATGCCTGCCATGATCCGATACCTTGACCACTGTGCTACCGCAGTTCTCTTCATTACATTGTAATTGTGTATGGCTGTTGTAGGCATCTTGTGTTTTTGAACATTGATGGAGAGAAGATGTGACGACAGTTGAGTTGGCTCCTTACCAGGAACGTAGCTACCGCCGTATCAATGGTACGGTTCCCCTGAACTAAAGGGGCCCCAACATGTGTAACTACAGTCCCTCTAACAACGTTGTCATATCTAAAAAAGGGCCTCGAAGGAGTTCTGATACAGGGCCCACTCAGAATTAACTACGCCAGCGCTCCTTAGTCTCCAAACTTCACAGTTTTTACACGATTATCTTCATTTACAGGAAAAATTTCTCTCCGCAAAAATTCTATTGGCACAGAACAAGTATTTGATTTAAGATATCGTCTTAGTATTTGAGTTAAATTTCATTTTTCAGTGAAAAGCTTTTGATACTTTTCGGTTAGCTGGGAGTAGATGATAAATCGCCAAATACTGCTGTCATCTCCCCCAAATATTGCCAACTGCAGCCATTTCCCATCGTTCCCAACATTGATTAATTAAAATTAGTGACAAATAACAGATATATTTTTTCATATATTATGTGTAGTCAGCAAAAGTGTACACTTGGTGAGATTGGCATATTTACATCAGTTTCTTCCCCTCAAACCTTCAGGGATATCCAATACTGATTCAAAAGGTTGAATGTATCGCAGTATTTCTCAAGATGGGCGCACCCTCCTTGGGGGGGAATACGTGGGGGCCGCAAGCATATCGAAAGATTGAAGGAAAACTATCATTTAAAAAAAATTATTAATTTACTGAAAGGAAGCAAAACAAAATACATTTTAAACTATGAAAAGTAACATAATACTTATCTTATTTAAAAAGTAACTAAAAAAATATCTGTTACTTAAGAGTATATGAATGAATGCATGAGTGAATATTAACATCGCACTGTTCAGGTACACGAGAGGTATCGTGGTCAAGGTATCGGATCATGGCTGGTATGTCATCAGTTCGAGCCCAGTACCACTAAAGACCCGCCGTGTAAGGCAGCGATGCACGCTAAATTTGTCGAGAACTGAAACATCCTCTCCTTGGTGAGGTGTGGTAGTTAGGAGAGGGGGGTGCCAGCTCAGGTGTCGTCCACGCCACTTAACCTTGGTTCAAAATGACGAGGTCCGTCGCCGAAAGCCCTCGTGTAGCTGAACAGTGCGACGTTAATATTCACTTACTAACTCACTCAGGTACACGAGAGCTTTTGTCGACGGACCTCGTTATTTTGAACCATGGTCAAGTGACGAGGACGACATCTGACCTGGCACCCCCACTCCTAACTACCACACCACACCAATGGGAGGACGTTTGAGCTCTCGACAGATTTAATGTTCATCGCTCGGTGTGAACACGGCGGGTCTTCAGCGGCCGGAGGCTCGAACTCATGACACGTGGGCAACGAGTCAGTTACCTTGGGTACTAGGCTACCGCGGCCCCATTACTAAAAAGTAACAAATACAAAATTTAATGCTTGTATTGATAATTTGTACGGTTTATAAATAAGGTATTGTAGATGTAGCGTAAGAGAGAGTACATTATTTTATTCTATTGCATACTTTATCATTGTGTAAGGGGGAGGGGCGTGATCAAAATTATAATTGAAAACTGGGTCGCTAATATTGAAAGTTTGAGAAGTACTTTTGTATCGAGAAAAACGAAATCTATTTTGTCTTTCAAAGTTGCATTTAAGTTTTCCCTTTCTATCTGGCCACATACTACAATCTCAAAGGGTAAGGGGAAAATGCCCTTTTTGCCCTTCAGCCCACGCTTTTGCTTTGTATCCATGTGGTTGTGTTAGAAGACACATTCAGCGTATTTCCTTTATAGAATTGTTCGATTACCTTAGGTACACTTTCGTTGTTTACTTTTGAGACAAGATGAAGTCATCTACAGCTGAACCCAATATTCCTGGTCGATACAAAACAAAACGTGACATCGTCTCGATGGGATACTTTCTTTCATACAGAAAGGTTTTTTCATGAGACGTAAGGTTTGAAAAACAGATTGAATAATACTTGGGCATTGCTTCCAAAATTTATCATGCTACCTCAAGAGCTCTGATGTACTTATCTGTTTTCTCTGAGTAGGGTTGTCAATCGAAAATGTCAAAAAGTTATGCACTGGTCTCTCTATGGCAATTTTGAATTTCTCATTTATAACAATTTTATTTGAATTCTTGTAGATGAAGTATTTATCCACGATATAACATGACTGAAATATACTTAATGTAATTTAAGTAATTTGGTTAAAGTTACACAAATTTTTATAGACCAGTTTGTCGTCTGATGGTAACTTAGAATTAGGAGATTCTGATAAAAAAAACCCCCTCGACTGCTATTATTTTACATACTAATTTCCCTATCCTTTACAACACAATATGTTTCAAATCCTGCAATATTTAAACTTTTTCGCGCTCAACAAAAATTTCTTGGTTTTGGAATGCTTTTAAATTTTAAGAACACTGAATGGTAAACAGATGCATGCGTTATAACGTTAAAAATTGGATTCCAAAAAATAGGAACAAAAAAATTGGGAGAACTTTCTTCCTGGAAATTTGTTTCAAGTTTAAGTAAGGCTTTTTGATATTGGACGATGAATCAAACATTGATGAACAAACTTTCACTGAATCAAACAAAAGTCGAGGCCAAAAATGTCCATTAAATTAAAAAATGCATAAATTATAGTTGATGAGAAAAGGATAATTTTATACTAAAAATATTAATTACAAACTTTGAATGAACATATTACATATATCAATATCGATTATGATATCGACAATTAAAGTTTAATTGCTCAGATTCCGATGGGTTCGTGTATTGAATATATTTAAATCGAGACGTCACAAACAGAAATTTATTTACAGCCATTTCCAACTAACTTTGGAGTGATGATTTAACAAGACGAAATGACTAACGTACGGGTATTCTGAAAAAACATTTCACAAGTATAATTTTAAACTTCTGTGGGGAAGAGAGATATCAGTAGAAGATGGGTGAAGCAAACCTGGTATGGGCAAGGGGAGATTTTGCTAGACAAAAAGAGCTCGTCGTGATGTCATCTGGCGGCTACAAATATAACTTGTAGAGCTAAGATGGTGAAGTTCAGGGTACTAGTAGAGAGGGACTTTCAAGCTGCAGTTTTTAGTTTTTAGGTACATTCTCCGTATACATCGCACCCCCTTTTACGAAGAACCTTGAAATGTATATGGATAATGTTCTTATGTTTTGAAGTCATTTACTTGAGGTACTATCCCAAGCTTTTGAAAAATGTTATATTTCTGGAACTTCAGCTTTTTAAGTTCATAAGGAATATCATTTCTTTTAAGGTATCCGACTACGTTCGGAACCATCATTTCGCAAAAGCTTATAAATGGATAATATTTATAATATTTAGTCTCACTTAGACTAGAAAATGTATATAAAACTGTTTTCAGAATAGTATTACATTAAAAAATTATTTAAGTACAATATTTTGACAAAAAATGAACATAGAATGATTCATTTTCAAAATATTCTCCTTTTGTGAAAAATGCTTCTATTATAATAATATTTTGCCTGTATATAGCTCAGACCTCTCTTCAGAGGCGCAACTAGAATTTTTGAAATATATAACTTAGAAGTGGGTTTATCCATATTTTACGACAACAGAGGGGAGAAATTTTAAAAAAAACGCAGATAATTATTTAAATTTGTTGCAACTCTGAAAATGTGAATTTTTCAAAATTCCTAGTTCAGACTCTCTGGAGAAGTGTTTACTTTTATATAAGCGAAATATTATTTTAGAAGCATGTTTTATAAAAGGAGAACGTTTTGAAGAAAGATTCTAAGTAAATTTTTGGCCAAAATATTGTATTTAAATAATGTTTTTTGTCAAAATGTCCTTAAAACCATTTTATACATATGTTCTAATCTAAGTGATACTAAATATCATGAAAATTATCCATTTATGCGCTTATTTAAAATCACAGTTCCGAACGTAGTCGGATACCTTAAATGAAGAGAATTTCCATGTATGTAAGACGTCTAATTTTTTTATTCTAATTTCTTTTATTTTTAAAGCTATCATTTTTATACTCAGCGCATAACACGCACCCCTAAATTTCGGTCTTATTTTGAGATTTAAAAGTGCGTGTTATACGCCAGACTTTACGGTAGTTGTTACTTATAAGATCTGTGTTCCTTAGGTGGATACCCTGACTGGATAACATATTTAGTATAAATAATACGTTCGAAAGGAAGTGATCTGGGGTAACAAGGCTGGATCATGTAACGGAGTATATATAGAGTAAGATTTAAAAATTTAATAAAAAGTAAATATAAAGAAAAAAATAGTTAACTTCAGATACGAAAAGAAAAAAATTTATAGGGAGACTCATAAAATTCAAACATTATGAGTACATTAGTGTTGTCTGTTTTCTGGCAGTCTATAGAAGTAATCTTTTAATATATTTTGAATATGTTTTCGAAATACAGTGATACTAACTGCTTTGTGTTATTTGTCATTAATCATGTATCTTGAAGCTTTAGTTATCTTTCTTATTGATGAGCATTGTGAGTGTTCTAGCAGTTGAACTAAAATTTCGGCTGAAGACATCCATATGAGAGAACTAGACATGTAATGTTGGAGTAAAAATATGCTTTATTTTCTAATGCGACATTATCGAATTCCGAATAATTCAGGGGTATAATTAGATGCTAAAATTTTAGAATTCATCACGTATTTGTGTAATATGTTGTATCCAATCGAGTATTCTTTCTTTTGTCAAAAATTTCTCTTATGCAATTGGTGTTTTCAAATGATGCAGTTTTAGTTTTTTGATAGTAAAATGTAGGGGAAGGAACAATTTTCCATGATTTTTCAAAAACTGCGGCAAACTTATCAACGAAAGTTTTTATTTTTTTCAAGTGTTAATATTATCTTCTAAGATTTGTAAATGCTTGGTGACTGCAAAAATTTGAGATTTTATGTTTGAATTTGGCGATATTAACAGTATTGCTAACTTACATGTTAATTTTAGTTAGAAAATAGTTTAGTGTATCATTAATGAAAGTATTAATTTCTATATTTTCAACTTTGACATAAGAACCTGCTTTTAAGACCGTTTTATAAGTGGCATAATTGCACAAGAAGTGGTGTAATATCGAGAAAGTTCTGGAAGATACTTTTTACCGCCACAGTCAGCAACATTATCGCCAAGTTTGATGCCAAGTATTGCATTTCATAAATTGGTAACGATTTCAAAAATAAAAAAGCGTAAACAATAAATCTTTTACAGTTAAGAGGGAATACAGAGTATGCCATAACACTTAAAAAACTGTCGTAAATAATTGCAAAAATCAATAGAGAACTGTATATATATATATATAACCAAAGAGATAACCATAAATATAGCTAAAAATGGAACTGTGCGTGTTTCTAGGTATGTAAGGAGTATTTAAATAAAACCTTAGAGAGATAGGATCTCTCTAATATTGCATTTAAACTCTCCGAAAATTAACCGATCTGTTTTCGTTTCTCGCAAGGACATTTCAGATTTATTTACACCTACCCGCAGATTAAAAAGAGTTCTGAACTTGAGAAATTGTGTATATGTCACATGAAAACAAGTTTCAAGTAAACAATCTTACGAGGATTATGAAAGCTACACATTTTTCGCAATGCGAAAATAAAAATCTCCCGTCGCATATTCACAATAGCGTCGCTTGAATTATTCATCAGAATATCTGTTTCATTTTGTGTATTCCTATTTCGAAACAGGAATATTTGGAATGGGGAATGCATATTCCTATAAACTACTGGCGAAGGTTTACTCGAGGAAATGTATTTCCCAATGAAAAAAAATGTATTTATATTTGTCCGAAATACAAGCGTATATGTAATACAGGATATATATCTTCCTTTCTTAATTTAGAATGATGAATATGAGTATGTTTAAAATCTAAAAGACTATATGTACCTGAATATGTTTTTTGTAATAAACAACGAGGGATTTAAAATTCCATTTCTCTTTTTATATATTAGGATAAACCGGAAAAAAAACAACATCTTATTTTTTCCTTATTCGATCGGAAAAGTTTCTTCTTGTTCAGCTAAGTAAAAAAAAAAAAAAAATTGTACTCAAGCATTGTACTTAAAATTTTCTTATAAATGTAAAAATGTGGTTTTCTTAGTAATTTTTAATAATTATTTATATTACAAAGGTCTTAACGCTATTGTTGTAGATGTGGCATTAGGGATATATGAGGAGCGATGAAAAAAATTTAAATCCTGTCAACTCAAAATATTTGTTGTTTGCCTAAAAAAAGTTATTATTTACATTTTATAGCTTTATTCAACATTGCTTTTTCACCACTCTAATAAAGAAAACTTTAACCTATCGGCTTACAGGTAAAAAAGGAGTTTGAAGCACACAATCCCTTTTACCGAGAATGTGGAATCCCGGAACTATTCGGTGGAGGGGTAAGGGACTTGAGCATTTTAAGCAAAACTGAATCGACAAATCCACGTGTCATTCGCAGATATTTCTTGACGGCTCGGAGACGTCTAAGTCTACGATGGCACATGAAATGAATAATGTCACTAGTCATTACTGTGTATTAAGGGGTTAATAACTTAGAAATTTTTTCAATTTCTGCTTTTTATTCAAAAGAATGTTCCTTGAATTTCAGATTTCAGAGAAATTCGTGCATAATAGGGGAATAGTAGCCGGAGTAACTCGATCAGCTCGAGTGTTTTACATCCCACTTTTATTCCACATGATCAGCCTTTGGCATGTAAAATATTCAAATAATAAAAAGTGAGACTTCCATCGATATTTCATTGAATTATTTTGTTTCTCATTCAATCGCCAACAGAAGGCACCTTGAAAATTAATTTCTCGGTATATGTTTTTGCTTTTGTTTTCACAGGCTTTTTGAACGTAGAGTATTAATTTCAGAGAGAATATGGTAAAAATGGTTTGGTGTAAGAACATCATTATACTTCAAATTTTGTATTCCCAGCATTTTTTTGACTGTTGCCGGATGAATTGTTGAAGGTTTGCTTTCTTCTAACAAATATGTCTTAATCCCTTAACTGTCAATTAAAAGTAACGTGATTCGCACCTCAGTGCCATCGTTTTTCACATAGGCACGCATATGTTATGTATTGGAAGGGAAAGAAAAGGCACAAATAATCAAAGTTTTCTCTGAAATAAGTAGATCCTTCGCAAACTAATTCAAGCTTATTTTATTACATTCCAAAGCCTTCGAAGTATTTTTACTGGTAGCAGCGCAAAAAAAAAAAATACTTTGGAAAAACGTGTATATACGTCCGGAGCACCCAAAGCACTGATTGAGGAAGACGGAAACATACGCTGGATGCACTTAAGGAGTTAATGTGGTTTTAAATATACTTTTGTTTCAATATTTCATGCATTTTTTAAAGTTTTATTGGCCTGTGGCACATAGTTCAGTTTTGGAATATTTAGGCCATGGATTTCAATTTAAAATATCGTTCGAAATAATACAGTTTGCATCAAAACAGTTTAAAACAGTTTTCTTAAAATCTTAGTCGTAAGTTTTGATTTTGGTTTGTATCTAAAAGAGTTCCGAAACCTAATACAACGCTAACAAAGCAAAATAAAAAAGTTTCCACTCTTTGCCATTTTCGAAAAATTATATTATTCCAGATTTAGTTTTAAAGCAGTCCCGAAAGATCCTGAAAAAGTAAAAGATTACTTCTGATAGAACAGGACAAATATTTTATAGAATTTATTAACTTCAAAAGAATTTTAATTCCAATGATAAGTTTTCTTTTTTGAAATTTAGATGTGAAACCATGCATGCCTTACGGTATTAACAGGCCCGATTAATTCCTATCTGTTAAAAGTGAAAATAAACTTTCCATATTGGATACGACCTATCAAAACTAGCTTTAAAAGTAAACAATCTGTCTAGGATTATCAAAGTTCTGACTTTCCCAAAATGTAAATAAAAATCACGCTTCGCATATTCACGATTTCGCAGTTTGAATTATTCATAGAAACATTTCTTTTACTTAGTACGTTCACATTTCTGTACAATAGTATTACGAGAAAAGGAACACAAGTCACTATCAACTATTGAAATTTCATTCGTATAAGTTTATTCTAGAGGGAAATATCTTATTTGTGTTCACGAAAAAAGGGATCCACATTGAAGAATAACTTTCTTGCTGGATTTAGAAGGATAAATGTAATTTTCTTGGAATAAAATTTGAGAATTAAAAACAAAGTCTGAATACTTTTTTTGCTGAATTATTTCAAGCCAACAAGAGCTTTAAAAGACAACTTTATTAAGTTATTTCGCGTAGAATAAGATTTTTGTTTTCACAGAAAGATAAAAATAAAAGATGTAACATGTGAAATAAATGTATTTACTTTTCGAACAATCTATTGTGTAGCTTTAAATCAGCGATTGATTGAAACAAAATGAACGAATTATTTTTATGCTATGATGTAAATTTCTCAGAAAAAAACCAGCTGTGTATGATAACCTTGTCAAAATAATAAGTTTTTTTTTCACAAGGATTAATTTTTTATTAACGTCGCACTACAAAACACTAGGAATATTGTTGACAGACTTCGAAAACTAGAGCCACGGTATAATGATGAGAAATTCAGTCAATCATGACGAAGAATACTGGCACCTCATCTAAAGTTCTACTCTACAAGATAACTAGGGCTTTGAGCCTCTCAACATGGTGGATGAGTGAGTGTTCATTAATCCCTTAACTGCGGATTAAAAGTTACACGATTCGCTCCCCATCCCCGCCGTTTTTCACATAGGTGCGCATATGCGATGTGTATTGGGGGGAGGGGGAACAAACAAAAAATTTTCTGAAATAAGTAAATCTTTCGCAAACATTGTCTAGGTCATTTTATTGCATTACAAAGCTTTAAAAAAAGTTTTACTGCTAGTAGCTAAAAGAAAAGTATCGTATTTTAAGACATATATATACACGTCCGGGAATTTTAAGCACCGTTTGGGTGAGACAGATATATACGCCTTTGGCAATTAAGGAGTTAAAGTTGCACTATAAAGCAACGCGAGAGCTATTAACGAAGGAATCGTAACCTTGAATCCGAATCAAGTGATGAGGAAGACACCTGTGAGCTTGTACCCTCCTCTCCAAACTACCACACCACGCCGACAGAAGGACTCTGACCCATGACATATCCGGATATTCAGTGGCACTAGAGCTCAAACTCATGACCCACCGACCACGAGATCTTGATTTGACCACTGCGCTATCACGACCATCTCAACATGGTGGGTGTTTAATGACACAAACATTACATTCCACGATTTGGCTGGACTATTGCCGACCGTAGCGCCCAGGATTATTCGGCTGCTTCAGCCACTTTTATGTGGAGTATTAAGAGTAAGAACAATAATAAACTAATATGAAAGAAACGTACAAAAATACTGTTAGAAGAAACTCGGATTTGCCTCCTCTACTTAAAAAAAAATATATCCATACAAATTCTAGGAAAATAAATTATTATTAAAGCCCAAACTAAATCTAGAGAAAAAAGTCAATCAGTATTACTCTTTCCTTTCTAAAATGAGCAATCTGCTTAGTTGCGGTCAAAGTTATTGTGTGTTTCTAAAAGCTATTGCTCTATGGAATAAATTTTACAAACTATACCAACAAGCAAGGAGGGCTCCTAGGGTAAGCAACGATGTAAACAAACTTATTCTAAAAAATATTAAAATTTTCATTCTATTTCTTTATTCTTTATATATTTATAAAAATTTCTCTACATCAGTTTTTTTCCTTGCAATTTGTAATTTACATTTTCTATATAATTTTCAAATTATTTTTTTCTATTGTTTGCAAATACATATTTTATTTGAAAATTCTTTATTATTTAGGAATTTACTTCATTTTTATGAAAATTGTTAATACTATGTAATACTATGTAAATAAACAATTCACTTAGGAATATTACATACGCGTGTTTAGTGGCTCCAGATACTGACAGTTACGGCTCAGTGCAGTTTACAAGTAGAAATAAAAGGTTACAAACGCTTGATTTAGTCGAAATAAAATAGAAAAAATGTTACTTTATTTTGAACATAGCATTACGAAGTCTTTAGCTGTTGGTTAATTGATTTGAACAAAACGAACTATGCGAGAAACAGTGTAAATCATTATTTTAAGGAAAACATTCCCCAGAGCAACATCAACATTTCTTTAAAAATGAAAACTACTAAAAAATACCTTTAATGTTATTATTTCGATCCGATTGGTAACAATTCTAAAGAGATTCGCATTTTAAACTTATACTTCCATTGAGTATTTATTTTTGAAACAGAAAACACGAATTGGATCCTGAATATAATGTTATATACAACTTAATTATCTAACATTAAATATAATCAGACAACTGATATGGGTTTTAACTAATGAACACCCTTCCCTCACTTTCCGAAAAATCATCCTCACTGCAACGAATAAGAAGTTTAATCTAAATTTTCAATCTTACAGAAGTTCAGAAAGACTGATTCGGTAAGGTTGTGCGAGTCTCGGTCGAAGGGCTAGGCCCTGTAATATGTCAGTTCCACACGTCAAGTTCCATTGTCTTTCTGATTGGTTATATACCCGATTTGCTGACTGGTACTTCATTCATTAGGCCAGACTGAATCTTTAACTCCTTAAGGTATCCGACTACGTTCGGAACCGTGATTTTCCAAAAGAGTGTAAATGGATAATATTAATGATATTTA